>JAXCLR010000050.1:84666798-84692338 GCA_035584095.1 Annona squamosa | reverse complement strand
AAGGGAAAAAATTCAAAAAAATTTAAAAAAATAGAGGTGTGTGCGCCTGGGAGCAGGGAGCGCTGCCTGCTCCCAGGCGCAGGAAATTGCGTCCCATGATAATCGGTCCTTACAGAGTTGTTGATGAACAACATCAGCCAAATAAATGATGATGTCATCTATAATGCAAAAAAACAAAAAAAAATTGTGAATAAAATAATAATCATTAATTAGTTTAAAGATAGTGCATATTTTGCCTCGAATAAGCGTTTTATATAGAGGCGGTAGATATTGATAGACAAGGGCTACAACATTGTCAAGAATAGCAGAAACTACGTACCGACCAAAATTTCAATAGACAAGAATCACCTCTCGAACATCCTCATCTTCTTTCCACAATGTTATTGATTGCAAAATTTAGGTAATCAAGTGGGTCCAGACATCACTAATTAATTGATTCAAAAAAGCCCATCGACGTCTTCACTTTTTTCCCATTCACATTTATAATATTTTGTATTTCATTCGTTGCATTCTTTTATTTATTCATTTTAGATCATAGTATCAAAATTGCCAAGTAGCAAAAGATGGATATCATCTCTAAGGGTCGGTCTCAGTACTTCGATTGGACATTCACAAAAGACATGTAACCGTACCAAATTCGTATTGTTGGGCATAGAATTCCGGAAAAGGGGAACAAAAGAGATGCAGATGTTTGGATATTTCATCATGAGTGCATGACTGCACTTGCATTTTGACGAAACCTTGACACTTTGGTTCAATGATATTTCTCTCTTCGCTTATCATCCATGATAACCATTCATCTCTTCCCACATGGTCAAACATGCAGCCAAGCTTGCAAAATGGAAGAGATCACAGTTATCGGGCCACCTGATTGAGTGGACCAATGTCATCCAGGATGCAACAAATCTTGGTGGAGCTCGAGTTCAGCGCCAACTGACATTCGAACAAACAGCAATCTGCCATGGGACTAGACCAATCTCACAGTAAACATTGCCCAGATGATTGGAAAACACATGCATATGAAGCCCCCCAAAAGACTCTTCAGCTTGTTCTATATACAAAAGAGGTTTCCAAAATGACAGTTACTAGCGATCTCGTGCAATATATACCATCACCCAACCGGGACCAACCAACAAAACACACAATTTCTGATTTACCCCTTGTGATGAAACCTCACCTTCAGCAGGAACTGCATCCTGACCTGAAATCAAATAAATGTTAAAAGAGGGTTCAGAATAATTAAAATCAAAATTTAGCTCTCACTTTACAGAAATCAGGTTTAGATATTACATTATAGTCTATAAATGACAGACAATTAGATGAAACAGCCAACATGTGTGAATGCTTTAATGTGTGAGCAGCATGTCAAGGCAGAGAAGAAAAATCTCAAACAAGTCACTGAATATCATCTGAGACGATTACAACACCTAACGGGCATGCAAGCGATCACTTCAGAAATAAGGCTTAAACTACTTCACTGTAAGCCTTGTCCTCTCATTTGGAAAGAAAGTCCTGCATAAGCCAACTTTTTTATCCACCAAGTACAGAAAGTCATAGCTTACTCGCTCATAGCCAGATAATACCTGCTACATCCACCAGCCACATACTCTGAATTAATGAAAACCATTAGAGAAGCCAGCCGCCCATTTACCAGTCACTCAGAGAGGACCAATCATAAAGTCTGATTTCGAACAGGGTGTCATGGATTCGTCATAGATTTTGGAACAGGTGAAGAGAAAAAAATTCTAGCACTGAGAATGTTTCACCGAAGATGCATGAGGCATTTCCAGAAGCAGCTAAACCTTGCATGAACAGAAAACACAAAGACGTACAATGGATCCCAAATAATGATGACGATGATAATAATAACCATGATAAATTCCTGCAATAACAACAAAGGAGTAGATTTGAATAGGCTCGACTTCCATGTAACTAGGTTACATAGAAGTGCAGCCATGTAATCCCTTCAAAATTTGATATGTTAATCATTGATAGAAAATTCAATCCATTCATGTATTCGACATCATTTGTTGGTCTAGGAGATCAAGTTTCACGCCGATCAAGTATGTTTATGGATCACATTTGTTTTAAAAAATATATATTCATGTATAAATTATAAAAAACATTTGGATCCGTTAACACATATATTAAAATGTAATAATACTTCATACAATCATTTATTCACATAGAAATGATACTTTAGATGGTTTAGATGTTGACAATACTACTTTAAAATTGATATTTTAGCATTAAATCATTTTATTATGTTGATTTTACACATTTATAGATGGAAACCATATATAATTATATAAGCCAACCCCACCTAGGTGGGAAATGGCTTATGATGATGATGATGACGACGACCCATATACAATGATATTAAACAAATGAGAGGATTTCCATGATAATATAAATGATGTTAAATACAATGAATAAAGTCAATTTTTCATAAATTGTCAAGCTTTTAAATATGGAGGGGTTTACATAGAAAAGGGGTTCCATAGAAGCGGGACCGCATTTCGATTTACTAACCTGAGCTGTATTGTAGACAATGTATTCATTGTACATTAATTCTGAGGCTCTAACGGTAGAATTAACAGGTTCCCCGCAAGGCACAACCACTCCGTCCCTCCATCTGACATACTCTGACTCTCGAGGTATCTTCTTGCCCAGCCCTTTAGTTGAGTGCTTCCCCTCTGGAGGATGTTCCATGTACTGGAAAGTGCATGAAAAGAAAATAATATTAGCATCGGTAAACAACATCGCAGTCACTTTTCAATATGCACATCAGAGCAAGGATGCACAGGTCAAAAAGACGAACAAATAAGCAAATTCTAAAATGAAAATCTGCAAGCTCATACACAGTTATGCGCACATCATAGTTAAAATGAGAACATTTGAAAAAAGGACATTAAGGTGGATGTACTCCTAAGACTGCAAAGGATAAAGTTGAAATGAAAGCATTCTAAAAAATATGAAGGGATTATCATTAGTTAAAAGATGAGGAAACTAGACTTCAGTGGTTTGGTAATATACCATAGTGGCCAGAATTGACCAGTTAAATGAGCTCACTCACATGAAAGGCCATAAGCAAATAAATTTAGGTGAGCCAACCGATAAAATGGCCTGTGATAAACAGGCAAACTTGGCATAACAAAACAAATGCATCTGAATCCACTGAGATAGTAAAGAGCTTGTGAACATGATTACGGGAATCAGACCTGTGAACAGGCCACCAGCTAAAGGTTGATCCAAGCCTTCTGAAGCATGTGTTTAACATAAAAAAAAAAAATTTTAAAAAAATTGAATTGATTTTTCAATGGTATACTCACTGACGCCTTCTTGAGCTCATAAACCTCTCCCAAAGCAACTTCACTGAGAAGCATAAGGCCTACTGGATTCTTTTTGTCCGTGTAGCAATACTGCGCACTCTTGCTTACAAGATCAGCAAAGTAAACTCCTTTGCCAAACTAGTTACCAAAATGAGGTAAACGTTGATTAGTGAATGGTACACATGAATATCATCCATCCATGTGTGTGTCACAGGCACCCACACGCACGCACGCGCACACACACACAGAGAGAGAGAGAGAGAGAGAGAGACCATGTAGCCAGTTGCAGGAGCTTCAGGAGGTGCTATTCTCAATCCCTGGCTAAGAATGCCCACAAAATTTGTCAACCGAGAACCTGTATCACAACAGTATGAGGTCCCGGTTGGATTTGCACAAAAGAATAACCTCGAAGCAGTCCAAACAAAATATTTAAGAGAAAAACACAGATAGAAGAATGTGTAACATCAGTAACAAACCCTCATGTCGCAGAAGAGAGCAATGGTCTCATAATAAACTTTTCAAGCATATCATTAACAGAAGAAAATAGACACAACTAGTAATAAATGGCACATAGGAAACAAAGGGAAACATGTAGAGAGATAGAGAGAGAGAGAGAGAGAGACCAATACATTTATTAGCATCTATTTTTGGCATGAAGGATTAAAAAGTAATAAGCAAGCATCAAATAAATCTGAATCACTGAAATAACCAATCAAAAGTCACTGAAACTTTATTTCCGTGTATGTGTAAGCCATATTTTAGACAATTTATCTCAAATGTTTGACTATTACAAATTTGCCCAACTCATTTAATGATGTACACATGAAGACAAGAATCAGCCTTCAATCAATCCGAGAAACAACAAAGGATGAGGATTCCAATAAATTTGTTCTTCCCAGCTTTTACTGAATCCACTGCTTACTTATGAAAGAATAAGGCAATTAATGAATGATCAAAGAGTTCACCACATTCAAATCCATGTACCATTGAAGGCAATGCAATCAGCAAATAATTGCAGAGTTCCTCTGCCTTCAAATCCATGCACCATCATCTTTTGCTCCATTGCTCAACCAATTTTGGATAGATTATTCACTAACATTGTGATATACGAACTCGTTTGGCTGGCTAAAATAGTTCCAAGACATGCCAACAGCAATAAGGCTTTTCAGTAGCAACCCTGCTTCTTAAAACATGGTTACTAGGAACTGAAAAAGGTTGATCCAGGATGCAGAAAAACACCAATCACCTGTTGCTCCTGTTTTCGTGGAACAACAGTAATTATCCAAACTAACAGGAACTTAAAATTTGCTAGAGCATGCAACTTCTGATTATTGTGCCAATGAAACAACAGCTGCCACTCGGAAAACTGCACAGCAGCAATTATCCAAACCACATAGATGCTTTTGTTGTCTACCAAGTTAAATCCGTAAGTTTAAAATGTAGCGAAGATACGTACATAATTTATCCAATTTTGCAAGCACGTCCCCAGAGTCACAATCATGAGATTTGATGTGAATGGAGGGTCTCTCCCTTTAAATATGAAATTCCCAAGTTACCCTTGCTGAAAGAGTATAGAAGGTAGTCACGAAAATGCCTCCTTTAGTTCCACCTTTATTACATCCACATGAAAAGTTCAAAACAGGCACAGGAGGTACCTTTTCATTATTTTCCTGGTATTCTTTATTTCATACAAATTTGAAATGGAAGATAATTTGCAGATCTTTTCACAAGATTTCGGAATACAAGGTCCTCCCTTCTATATATTTGAGATAGAGATTGATGATTTCTCAATTGGATTTCAAGGTACTTCCTAGTAATTTATGAGAAAAAGCACATGGGATGTGGGACATAGTTTTTAAATTTCAAACTGTTTTTAAAGGGTAAATTTGCCATTTTTGCACTGGCACTAGACGCTATCTTCCTCCGCTTCAGCAGACCATGATTCTAGGAGACATGAAATTGGATAAGCTATGAAGACATATTTGCAACATTTTCAAACCAAGATATATACAATATTGGTCAAAATATGTGACTATGTTTGCAAACAACCTTCAGTAGAAAATCAAAAATATTGAGCGAACATACCAAAAGAATAATCTTTATGGAACATAACTACACAGGTTTGATTAGCCATCATGCACTTATCTACATCAGATAAACCGCAAGAAGTCTACATTACAAATAATCCAGGACATCCATAGAAATCAACATAATGGCAATGAAATGGCAGCACCCAATCAAGGTTTTTTACATTTCCCTGACAACGTAATATAAGGCAGTCTTTTAAGCTAATACTTGTTGCATAGTTTATCCAAAGAAATCCAAAAATCAGATTTACAGAGAGGATGTCCTTTCAAATGTGTGGGCCCAGCATAACAGATTACTATTGTCACTGAGTAAACAAAAAGAAAGGGTTCTTGTGGACATAAAGTCATATAGACAAAATCTACTCCATTCACGCTCGATCCAAGACCCACCGTGTAAACTGATTTCAGCTTTTTGCTCACAACAGTTGCATGAATTTGGTATCAAAGGCATAGCATATGGAGTACTGCTCAAAAATGGGTGTGCTATAAAACTTACGGAGGAAGTGATCACATCCGGTTCTTATAAATCAATCCCGCAACAGGATATATCATGAACCACTGGCAAAACATGGTATCGTACAAGACATTTTGCTTTTGTTTCATCAAAAACAAAAGCAAATGTCTTGTATGGAATCTATTGTTGGCCCGATCGATATCAATAACAACAGCAGCATGTAGAAAGTATCTGACCGAATGTCTGTGTCCTGTTCCAGTCCTATTGTTCACATGCGCAGTAATAGTCGACTTGTTACTAGTAGATCACAGGTGTGTTTGGCAATGTACAGAAAATGTCAAGTTAAAACTTTTCAATCTAAAACTTTTCACTCTCCACAACTACCATATTTTTTTAATCATTTTTTCACATTTTCCTATACAATTTCCCAACTTTTCAATCATTTTTACACAACTGCCCACACAAATAACCTATGCATTTTATCTTCTTTACTCATCATCGTTACTCCTATCATATCACATAATTTGATAACTTTTACTCTTCAAAACTTCCCATCAAAAGTTTTATCTATTCCCAAACACACCCTACAAGTCTACAACTGGAAATAGAATTAGCAATGGCCAAATCTGATGGACAAAAAGACAACCACCATCTGTAATCCATTGAAATGTGATGATTCCAGGTCGAGTTGTGTTTCAGGAACTATAGAATGGAACTCCATGACCCATTTTAGTGCAGCATACCAGAGAAAAGGAATACTTATAGCAATGAAAATAAGATATCCAAACTGCTATTGGATTACCATGCCAAAGCAGCATCCTGTTCTTCAACTTGTCCCTATAAGGCTTGAACTTGTCAACTTCTCCTTCCCTATCAAGTGAAAAAACTTCCTCTAGCTCAAGAGTCCACTCCTAAAGGTCAGTGTAAAAAAAAAATAATAATAAAATCAGTTCCATGCGCGTCAGCAGATGACAGGAGCCAATAGCCCCAACAAAAAACAGAATCTGACCTTATGCGTCGGAGCATGAGTTCTGAGAAGATATTTTTCGACCAACTGATAGTCTTCACTATCATGAGGCAGTGGATTAATTCTACACTGAAGCTTCTTATACTTATCATCAACAGACTCATCATTCTCATCATCAAAACCAACAAGCCTTGAAGCTATTTCAATATCCTGAAGAGCTTCTAACATTGTCACCTACATAATGATATTTCAGATGAAGATGATCTCACTGCAGTGATCTCCAAAGAAAACAAGCAACATGCAACTATAATTTCTCTGGGCAAAAGGAGACGACTGATCTATCATTCATGACAACATAAGCATGCCATGTGATCATGGCTCTCATGCAACAAATAATTTATGATGTCACTGGATAGATAATTCAGAACGACACTGCACTTTAAACGATTCATGGTTCCACTAAAAGAAAATACATATAACTAATTCCGATCTTCTTGAACACTGCATCGGACAAGTAGTTTTACTGTTATGTTTAAAGGAACAGAAGATTGTAAAGTATCGACAAGATTTACTGTTTAAAATATAGGCAAAGTGCAAACATGGATAGAGAGAGAGAGAGAGAGAGAGAGAGAGAGAGAGAGACCATAGTCTAAATCATCTAAAATAAAAGATAAAAGGATCATGCAAGAAAAACTATAGCATAATACACGAAAAATTATAGCATAATACACAATGAAAGACTAATCACCAATAGAAGCAAAACAATGCATGAAACAGGCTCAAGTCCCGAACAGAATATGATAAAATAAAGCCTGGGATATTCGAGCCGGTCTTATCTTTAATAGGTACTGCAGCTGAAAAATCTAGGCCATTGATAACTAAACTTCAATTTCACATCCAAATCAATGCTTCCGAGTCAAACATATTGCTTATTCTTAGGATTGCAAAGATGAGGTGCCACCTCATTAAATGCAATAAGCATCCAATTCAATATATCAAACAAAAGAATGACAGGAAAAATACATGTATGGTGATTTTGGCAAGAAAGTAACAAAAGAAAGCTAAGAGAAAGATCAACAAAACACAAATTTATCATGTTCGACATTATATACCTTCGATATAAGATCATCTTCATCTTTGATAACATGTGGATGAATTGAAGGAATCACAGTGAAGAAGCGATTGCTGGCATCAATTATCAAGCTTTCTTTAATTGATGGGTTATTGTCACTGCTTAGCAGATTCTGTAATTCTGTTAATGCTTCAAAACCTGGAGTATAAAGATAGAAGAAATCATAAGTGAACGGGTCCATTTATGTCAAAACAGAAGAAACTAACAAGTACCTTGGAATTGCAGATCACAAATAATCCGGCGTTTGTCACTCATGTAACTCAGATCAAGTTAAAAGAAACATGTGATGTCATTGATATTGGCATACACAAAAAATGTTTAATAACAGCTATATATAAAATGAAAAGATCGCTACAACAGATGTCAGCCTCGGAAAAATAAATATATCAAGGGGGTGTTTGGGAAGTACTAAAACTTTTGGATGAAAAGTTTTCGAAATGAGAGAAAATGATATAAATAGTAGTAGTAATGAGATACAAAAAGAACAAAGTTAAAATAGATAAGTTAGTTTTATGGGTAATTGTGTAGAAATGATGAAAAAGTAAGATATTTTGTACAGAAAGATGTTAAGAAATAATTAAAAAATATGGTCGTTATGGAGAGTGAAAAATTTTCAATTGGAAATTTTCGTTCAATTTTTTTTTTTTTTTTTTGGTGAAACAAATGCACACTAAATTGCAGCCAAAAAAAAAGAAGAAGAAGATAAAGACCTAATATACATGAAAAAATGCTCTCTCTCATAACAGGCACCTTGACATCAAACACAACATTTCACGTGCATGCAGAGAATGCAAATTTTTAATGTCCATTTCCTACTGAAACATGGTAGGTACTTGCTAGGAACTTTAATGGGTTTCACAGGAACTTCAGTTTTTGGAGTTACCTTTCTGAATATTTCTTTTGCTTAGCTTTCCAAGAGGCATTTCCGACATATTGATTTCAAATTCCATCATAGCAGCCCTGTGTTTTGCATGATATGTTAGCTGACCCTATACTTTCAATGATTTATCGAGATAAAAATCAAGGAGGTTGTCTTCACCTGTAAGTTTCAACATCAAACAGCATTTTCATCAATTCTATCAATTGGGGAGTAAGTTTACTCTGTGAATCATCAAAAATGTTCTTCTTGGCTTGCTTGCTAACCCCATAATCCTACAGATCAATCAATAAAGCCAAGAATGTTAGAGATTAGAGAATATGAAAAGAACACCACCAAGAACATAATTGCCACATGCAAACGAATGCGGTCACATATCAACAATGCCAAATATAGTTGCCTCAGAACTGCTAATAAAATTTTAGCAGTTAGTTTCTTCTACTCACCAGCTAGAAATCAGGGTAATGTGCTCATTTGGGGAAATAAGTTGGTATATTTGTTTATAAAGAGTATTCAGAATGATAATTACTCATCCATTGTCAGCATGACAGCAGAACATGAGGCAATCCATTCTGGCAATTGAGGTTTTATGATAAGAATCTGCAAGCCGTCATGAGAAAATTTGGCAAAGACATACAATGTCCAACGGGAAAAATTTGCCAGGCCGCTTCTCAAAATTCTGTTTATTTTCCCATGCTTCCCAGGGATTCCCTGTCTTTTCCAAGAACAAACGCTTGAACTCCCAAATTGCATCAGATTTTGACATCTCTTCCAGTTTGGTTCCGCCAATCTTATCATTTCCAACCCGACCCCACTTGCGAAAGACATAACAGTCTGAACCTTTGTCTTCTTCTATGATTTGAAGAATATAATAACTTCATAAACAAAGAAATAGTTAACAACAAAGTACAGAAATGCCAAGCCATATTGAAGTAATTTCCACGGAGAAAACAATGGAACTGCCTTTCATAAATGGCCGACAGGGAAAGGAAAGTTCTCATTAGATTTTTCAAGCCAAATGAACAGCACAAGTAACCATCAAACATCATAAGCCATTCAGGTGGTCCAATCATTTGCAACATTCAGACCTCAGTAGGGCTGCCATTGTTCTTGGACCTGTAGATGGATTACTTCTAGTGTACTCGGGTCACAACTACCACATGCAGCAACATACATAGCATGCAGACCTGCAGCTACTTGCAGAGCTACAAAAAAAGGGGGGAAAAAGTATACTTTGTTCCGAAGTTTATCTAAAACTAAAACTAGAATGAAGCACTGTTTAATGGTCCTCATATTATATGAGGGTTAGCAAATTTTCATTACAAAAAGGACAACATAAGAAAAGAATTTCCCCACAGCATTTAAATGTGTTTATTTCAGCCCATGAACCTAATAAGCTAAGGTATAAATTTCAGTTGGTAAAACAATTGCCATTTTGCCTGATGGTATTTTTGGAAAATGAATTTTTTCAGTTGGTATTTTTGAAAGCTTTCATTGCATGTCAAGATAAAAACCTCGTCAAAATTCCCAGCTGCATATTGACATCAGCATCATCATCTGTCTTTCATGGTAAAGGGGTCAGCCACATTAATCCTGAAAAATCATTCCTCTGCATCTAAGAACCATTTCCTCCTTGAACCAGGGGCCCTCACATCCTTCAGTACTTATCCCAACGACAAAATAGATTTTTGAGCCTTCCCCCTTCCATCTTATAGCCTCAAACTGGAAGCAAGTTACTACTAAATGGCACAGTTTTGATCTCAGTCACTGGTGGCCAAATTACTGAACTCTATTTCCCCACATCTGATCACGTTCGGGCTACAACTTACAGTAGATTCTTGAATGAAAATTCCCTGTAAACTATATGCAACCGAAAAAAGAGCAACTTTAGGATGAATGCCATAACCTAAATTCTCTTAGATAAAATTTTATCACCATTCGTAAAAGAAAGACAAATAAAATGGCAATAATCTTTCATAAGCAGCTTGTCATATATCCATAAAAATGGAGGCTATGCAGGATCCTTGATCTGTGAAATCTGATTACCAACCAAACGATGCACGTTTAGCATGGGTAACACCTTTAATAATGTCATCCATGCCTATACAGGGATCCCAAAAGCAGGCTGTGTGGTACAAAATGAAATATCGGAATGAACGAAAAGACAAGGGGTTCTGAATATATCTACCTGTTGACTCCAGTTGATAGGTCAGACATATTCAGAGTTGTATTATAAATGCTCGTCCCATCCTCAAGAATGTGACCAGAGTCTTGTAGACCAGAGGCTTCATGCACAGCACTTCGTCCTTTCACCTTCACAGTGACAATATCACTTCTCGAAGTCCTGATAACAGGCTCGACTTCATATTGATCAAATGTAAGCTTCTTTTTCTTCTTGAAACAATCCAAAAGATAATCCTCTCTTACAATGGGCACTTTCATTCTCCTGTCATGACGAGTATGGGGCTACTTAAAATGAATAATGGTTTTGCAAACCTTATAGTAACCAACATTGTCAGAACCGAACTAGTGATCGAACCAGTGGAGTGATTGGTTCGATTTCAACCAGTTTGACCATTTAATAAAACCGGTATGAACTAATGGAGTCAATATTATTTATTTATGATGAAATAAATATCTAATCATTTTTAATTATTTATATATTAATCAATGTTTACATTTATAACTGCCCATATGTTAAATTTAAGATCCATCATAATTACTAAAACATGTTGAAAAAAAAAATTAGAGTTCCTTTATTTTTATTTTTTTGATTTGGCTGGAGCCATGCGTTCCACGGGAATCGATACCCAGGCCTGGGGCATGTATGCCCATGCGTAAAACCAGCTGCCCTGAGGCATTCACAGTTTCTTTAATATATTAACTCAGAACAAATATAACATCTTAATTTAAATCAAAAGAAATTAACATTATCAATTGATTTGAAAGAAAATATATTAACAAATAAAGGCAACTAAATTTCAGGGGGAAGATAAGTCGCATTCATCCTAGCAACTATTGGCTTATTTTATTTCAAATCTCATAATTATAAGATAATTTACTGTAACTGAAATAGAATTGCATTGTTAAAACTCCACAAATAGAACAGAGAGACTACGATTTATGACTATAAACAACCGTCTCGTTACTTTTTTTTTAAAAGAAAAAAAGAAAAAAGAAATCTAGCAAAAGATTTTTATTGCTTTGATGTTGGGTGTTTTTGACATTGAAACTCTACTTTAAGTGCATATGTGGCGACATATAAAACTTTTCACTCTCCATTGCTTCTTAATCATTTCTACACAACTGTTAATCATTTCTACACAACTGCTCATACACTAACATATCTATTTTAACTTAATGTTCTTTACTCATTATTACCCCTATCATCTTAAATCATTTTCTCTCATTTCAAGAACTTTTATGCAAAAAACTTTTCATCCAAAAATTTTATCACTTACCGCACACACTAAATTTTAAAAAATCTGAATCTAAAGTGATTCTTTGAGTGTGAAAATGGCCCTCTAATCCCTTGGCACATCATCTTTTGTTGGTTTAGCTTTGAGGTAGTGATGTTCTTTTAATGTCAAAAAAAGAGAGAAGCGAATGATGTCCCTTTACAGGCTCATTTTAAAAATAAAAATAAAAGCTTTTTAAATATAGGGTTTGTTTGATAATAAGTAAAAGTTGTCAAGTTAAAACTTTTCAATCTAAAACTTTTCACTTTCCACAACTATCCTGTTTTTTAATCATTTCTTTACATTTTTCTATACAATGACCCTACCTTTCAATCATTTCTACACAACTAACCTATCTATTTCAATTTTATTCTATTTATTCTTCATCATTATCTCTATCAATCACATCATTTGACAACTTTTACTCCCTATAACTTTTCATCAAAAGATTTATCTATTCCCAAACACACACATAGATGACATAAAAAACCTCAAGACTTCCTAATGTCTTCAATTGTCACCCAGAAACATCTGTGTGTGTGTGTGTGTGTGTGTGTGTGTGAACATTTTTTTTAACTGCCTAGATACGTCTATTGGATGGTAGGAAGAAGGGGAAAAAATAGGGCTCAAATCTCGAGCAGCTGGAATGAGGAAGGACAAATTTAAAAGATAAAAAAAAATCATTTACCCACAACTAGATTTACCAGAAATGAGAAAGAAAGAAAAGATGACGGGTGGTGTTGATTCAGACAACTGCAGTTAGCGTGTTTTCTATATCTGTAATTTTGAGCAGAGGGCAGGGTAGTGACAAGGAGAGGATACTCAGCAAAGGGGCATGCAGGTGGCAATTGCATTTTTTCCCCTCAACAGGTTGAACATCACTAACTGGTTTATATGGTCAAACAGCAGTTCAACTGGTCGAACAGTTTATAGGTTTTCAACTGGACCAGTTACTTGGAAACCGTAAAGGTAACCGGTTCCCATTGGACAAGCAGAATGTCAGGGTTCTGACAACACTGGTAGGAACTAGGGAACAAAATTCCAAATGATTTCAGAAGTACTCACTTAGATTTTCTGACCTCAGCATCATCATCATCCAGTTCTCCACACACAACCAAGCAACTAGTGTCTGCAACAGTCCAGGCATTTGGATTTTCAAAGGTTAATCACATGACATAAAAATTTTAATTGTTATATCCCTATAAAACACATGTATTTTGATGCATGAATGAAGATTTCACAAGCTCGCCTCCAATCATCTGTTCTCGTGAAGTGCTAAGAAAGAATGTGTATTTTAATCCATAATTAAGGTTTCACATGCTGGCCTCCTATCAACATTTCCCACATCAAAAATGTCTCATAAGCACGCTGAGCCATCCTCAAGCTCTGAAGACCATTGATTACATTCAGTCTTACATTGCACCAGTGACATCTGATTATGGAAGTCATTGAGCAGACTTAACCAGCCAAGTTTGAGGATCAAACTTAACTAGTAACCACCACCTTTTTAACCATTCATTTGACAACTGTGATTAATTAGATTTGGACTGTCCGGACTGTGTCACTTCATGGTTATCAATCTAGCAGGCATATCACAGCAGATTATTTATGGCAGGAGAGTCTACATTCTACTTAGTAGGAGACAAAGCAAGCATCCATAATCCAATAACCTCAAAAGCAAGCATACCTTTCTTGAGCTTGGCATGAAATGTTCCACCCATCCCTACAATTTTGTTCTTCCATTCTTCCTACAAATTGCATCATACCAATCAAATTATAAGTGCAGGCAGCAAAATAAAAATTTTATCTAAGGAAAAGGGGAAAAAATCACAATGAGAACAGAATTATACCAATAATTTTGTTAAGGAACATCATCATCATCATCATCTAAACTGTCATCTAAATGTTGTATTGGCAAAATACATGTGCAATTGTGAATTTCTGAACCAAAGAACAGTTATTATCAACCACAAACAAGACACCAGAAGTTCCTACTCAACAAATTTTCCTCCAGAATTGAAACTGATGAACAAGCAACTAGCCCTGATTACTACATCTCAAACCAGTGGAGAAAAATAAAAACTGGCACAAAAAGATAAAATAAAATAAAGTTGAAGTACTGAAATTGAGATCGAATAACATCCTGGGAACCCTCTATTTCCTGGATGTAGGCAATGCCTAAAAGAAAGTGTGCTGTCTTAAACCAGACATTACAACCATGAAACACCTGCCTATATGTCATTATGTCGGTGCACAAAAAAGTAGAGTTTTCTCTGTCTAAAAATATGAATCATATCCCAGAAAATCATGTCAGGAAAAAAACTTCAGCACATCTTCCGACACTTTGAATAGAAATTCGCTAGGACTCATGATCACATAGCCAATACACTGCTCCATCGTTACTGAGTCCAATATTCAAGTTTGGCTTCAGTCCAGGGGTCTCAAGGCTTCGAAAGAGGCAATGTTAGACGGCCAACATGGATGCGTAAGTATTCACACCAACTTTGCTTGTTTCACATTTTGGTTGCTTTAGTAATTCTTGGAAATCCAATTTTGCCAAATGACGCAGTGAGCAGAAAGCAGATCATACCATGGATTCTTTCTTCAAGCCATATATTGCAACATTAAGAGTTGCCAACTCATCAACCTTAGCCAACTCGGATGAAGCAGAAGCAGCATTTTTCCCTGAAGATTTGTTGGAAGATGGTGGAGGCATAATTCGTTTAGGCTTGTTGGCCTTTTGTGATTTGAACCACTGAACACAGATTTCATTGCAAACTTGTTATATAGAATCAGAAAACTACAGAAAATGATACTGGGTCAGAGAATTGCACATCTATCCACAATACATGTAAAACACGTCAGTGCCCAGACTGACCAAGATGAGATGAATTGTCGATGAACCAGATAAAACCATCAAATGCACGGTAAGAACTAACTTAAATCAGACGAAAAATTTCACCCAACCAAATATTAACACAGAACTCCACATTGGCATAAATACACACCATGCAAATGGTAAATCAAATAAACAAGTTCAATCAACCGATATTGACAAGGAACTCTGCGGTGATGTCAATGCGCACCACATAACTGGTGAGTGGATTCATTCTTCTTGTTGTTCGAAACCATCAGATGGATGGCAAAAACTTAAATCAGATGAACAGGTTCACCCAGCCAATATTAACAAGGAACTCTACATTAGCATAATGCATGCCAAACAAAAGGTGCGCGGGACTCAATCTTCTTCTTCTTGTTGAAAATACCTGCACATTATCTGTATTAACTCCATACCTTCAGTAGATATTGATTGCTTGTTCCTTCTGGAATTTTCCATTTTTCCTTGAGACGCACAGGTTCAGTAGTTGTGTACGAACACTTGCTCCAGGCGGACAAGTGCCCATGACAACGATATTGGCCCCCCAAATAGCGAAGCGAACCAGAACAGATTGGGCAGCTACCCAGTGCTCCAAACAACATGCCATCAGCACTTCAGGGGAAAAGCAAAAACAAAAAACAAAAAATTAACCAAGACATCCCAGATTTTTATGTAATGTTGTGAGATTTAGTTTAGAAATAAATAATGAAATATCTTTTTCCTAATCATACCAAATGAAACACATTAATTAAGGATGTTGAAAAAAACAACTTTTGCAGAGTGTGGCAACCTTATGTGTTAATGGTTATGGAGAAAGGGAGTCTTTGGAATTTGCAAATTAAACAGCAAGACTCAAAATGTGTCTACATCCAAAATTTATGCCCCAAAAAAATTTAAATGATGCAATCACCTGATTGTCAACACAAGATTTATGGTCCGCAAAACAAGTGCCTTGACACTCTTACAGAAAGCAAGTGCCTCACCTCAAGACAAAACTCATTGCACTTGTAAAGCAAATCAACTCTGTCGACGCTTTCAAGTGTATGGATGCCCAACTCCTGACAAACTCAATACATGCACCAGACTTCCTACTCTCCAAGATTGTGGACCTCAAAGACTTCAATCATGTCACCTGCCTTTTTGCACAAATACACACACTGGCATCTAATCCCTTTTTAAAGTATCCAAGCACGCCTTATATAATGAAAAGATAGGCAGTCCCAAACAGAAGTCACACAACTACGTTTTCAGGTGGGAAAGTAAACCCCCCATCTAGTCCCCCTTTTTTGGGCTTGGTATTTATACATCTGACATCTGACATTACATCTCAAACCCATTCATTCTAGAGACAATATAAGCTCCACCAATTTGCAAGGAGACCAACTGCTCCCATCACTATTTTAAAGGAGACACAATGCTCCACTTAAAATTGCGTACCTAAAAGTCCGTCAAAATCCCAATACATGGGATTCAAACCCCTGTGCACCACATCCACAGGCCCTTGTCCCTGCTGTCATGATAAACCGAGCAACACTTGGTTGGTTTCTATAATGAAAAGAGTGGACTAAACTGGAATTGGTTCCCAGCAAAGAAGTACAATCCAGATTGTTTGGTCTAGATTTTAGAGCATTCATTCTAGGGGCCTCTACGTATAAGCAACATATCAAAACTGGTCAAGTCCACCATTTTGAGTACACAAGCCAGATAGTTGAAGGAGATTACCAATGGTCTCGTAAATCAAGTTCTGATCCCGCCGAGTCCTGTCCATTAGCTTCAAGCATTTCACGCAGCTCTGTTGCCGTGACATGCTTTTTAAGATCATCTTTTATGGCCCAGAGAGCTTTGCTTTGTTCTTCCAGGGCATGATCCAAATCTTTACCACTTGAATTGATAGTTCCGGATTCATTGCCATTGTTGACATCTGAATCTTTATGAGCAGTAGAATTCCCTTCGGCTTTAGAACTTTTTGTCGTGTGGTTGTCATTTGCAGCCTTTTTGCGTTTAGTTCCTTTGGAAGTTGGTTGTTGCAATTCTTTAGTTCCCTGAGCTTCACCCTTAGAAACTGCAATGAGCCAATGATCAGCCAAGACCTATAAAGGATGAGAAGGGCATGCTACTGAAGACTGAGGTGCCAATGCAAGATGGTAACGGGAAACCAACTACGGCCCTCTGTTGTTGGTCTACGTTGTGTTTGGCTATGAGGAAAGGAGCAGAAAAGTTGGAAAAGTGGTATTGAGAATCCCCAACAAATCACAGTAAAAAATAAATAATAAATAAATCATGCAAGCCATAATGTAATTAAAGGGAGGAAAAACATCAGGTGGAGATGAGGAACTGAGCAAGATACAATCGTTGAAGGTAGGTGGAGGGCGTAAACATTACATCGCATTAAAAGGGAAAGAGCAATGGGGAACATAAGGTGAGTGGAGTATGCAAGCATCACATCACATTAAAAGGAAATGGGAAATGAGAAGGAAAGCTTAACTTGTGATGTATCTAAAGTTGTAAACACACCCTAGAAATGGCCATCTTGATCATTACATGGCATTTTCGCAGGAAACTGGGCTGGCAGTTTTTCCAAGTTTTAGACCATTACCAACAGTGACATACTGAACTCTAATTTATTTTCAAAACACTGAGGACTACGCGAACATAGATTGAGATCTCATACCATTTCTAGAAGAGGAAATATCCCTTTTAGCCAGAGAAAGCACAACTTCTTTGTCCTGAGTTGAAAGGCTATCCCATCCAGGCAACTTATCAACTTGTGTAGATGGAGACATTTCTATAAAACACTTGACATGATGCCAAGCTAGACCCTTGGCACCCCCATCAGGCTTCATTGCAATGCGAACCTAAAAGAAACGAAGAGAACATGATAAAGTCATGGCCACCTGGTTTGAAAAATCAGGACTACTTAACAGCAAGCCTCTTATGATCCATCTCAATATAACAGAAAATGCAAATCACAAGCAACATTACATGACTCATGACGAACATTTAGAAAGATAAGCTCAATAATAAGAAGAATCGGAGTATATATATATAGATTCTTCCGGATCCATAGATACCTGAAGAAATTGAATGATTAAGGGTCTATCACTCTGGCCTGGCATCCTTGTAAAGCAAAAGCCCCAATGTGAGGCTTATTTGCAGGAAGCACCCCTCGATAGCTTCTCCAATGTGCAAAACCACTTATTGTCGAGGGAATTAAGCACTTCAATCCTTAGGGCAAATACTATAAATAAGAAAAAGGATCGATAGTGCAGTCCCTCCTATTTAACCACTCAGCCAAACAGGCCCTTAGTCAAAAAAAGATTCATTGTTAGGCTGTACTACCTTCAACAGAAAGACAGCATATTCACATTGATGTTTGCTACCTTAGGTATCATAAATGTCTATTATCTTCTTGTAGTCTCCTGGACCTAGCTGCAGTTCCTTTTGTCCAGAGCCTTGTGAGACCCAATTCAAAACACACATCCTATCATATTCAGATTCAACCGCAGAAATGCAAGAACAACAAAATCCCACTCCCCCATAAGATCATAGCCCATAATTCTGTTCTATAACCATAACCGACTGATACTCTCAATGGATAAATTGGAAACTTTCCAACAAGGATTAGTTTGAAAATATACAAGCATCTAATTAAAGAAGGCATAACATCAGCAGATGCTGATCTGTAGTTCCTAGTGAGCAAGGAAGAACGAGCTCACATTTCCTTTTGCAATTTTTTCATTGCATCGCTTGCAACCAGCACGAGCATTTTGTGAAACTTCAATGGCACATTCAGAAGCAGCAATTGGAGTTGAACTTATGGAACCTCCCTCTACATACTTTCTTATCTTCTGCTGATCCTCCCATCGAAGTTGGTCAAGGCCTTCAACATCTTCCAGACTATTTGTATGTGTTGAAAAGACAGAATAGATTAATATAGAAAATAATGCTGTTAGCAACTCCTCCATAGCTTGCAATATTGCAAAAATGTTAAGGATTTAAGAAAGTTGAAGTGTACTCAATGAAACCAAACATAAGATGAAACTGCATGCCAAATGATACTTACGACTTGATCTGGTTTGATTTCTTCAGAATGCAGTCAACATGATTCCACATCTGTTTCAGAAAAAAGCAAATAATTCACCAAATGAGAATATACGTGATGACATATTATCGTAGTAACATCCCAGATAACCCCCATCAGATGCAAGAATCCTCCTCCACCAGCCCAGTTTCATCAAGATTTCCAATGAGGGTCGGTCAAAAGTTACTTTGACCAGCTGTGAACCTACCACAAACTCCTTCAAGGCTAGGGAGTGGCAATCAGAGCATGAGGCTGTTGTTATCAGTGTTGTCAGAACCGGACCGGACCAGCCGGTCCAAAGTCTGGTTCATTATTAGCCAGTCCGGTTTGATGCCACGGAATCGTCCAAACCAGGAGAACCGCAGTCCAACCGGTATTTACGATCGAACTTGGTTCACCTAGTTTGAGCGAAAAAATAAAAAGCAATTGCCTGCTGCTTAGGCGCAAAATCAAATTGTCCATTTCATTTTGCCTCCCCACCCCAAAAATCGATTGCTACTGCAAGCCTCCAAAGCCTAGCCACCTACCCCATCCCGCCGCCCTTGTCGACTATCAACGGTTTCGTGGTCGTAGTCAATAATGTCGCCGTCCTCCTCCAGTTCCTCTTGGCTTCTCCTTCTCCAGGTCCATTGGATAGTAGGCACAAGTACTTTGTTGCAAGAGAAGCAGGTAAGACTTCTCCTTCTTCTCTTCTTTCGGCAACAGCAGCCATTTTTTCCAGCCAACTCAAACCGCTCTGCTCCAATAGAAAGCAGTAAGCAGTCATGACTCTTCCCAAATCGATCAACCTTTCCATTTCAATTTTCCGCCCAAATCATGCAACTTCCTGCCCAGCCATTCTCCCTATTCTCGCCACCCCCATTCCACCACCATCCACGCCCAGCTCGATAGAACCACTCCTGCCTTGTTCATCTTTGACCAACAATATCTTCATTCAGTCTCCCAGCCGGCTAACAACTCATTCTCTTCTTCATTCGATTTGGTTAAAATGGAAAATAAAATAAAAAAAAAGCTATAAATCGATGTTGTCACTAGCCCCAAATCGATTTGCCTAAATTAGTTTCACTACTTCCTTCTTCATCTATGACCTGTAATATCTTCGTCCAATCTCCCCACCGGCTAACAACTCATTCTCTTCTTCATTCAATTCGGTCAAATTAAAATAACCCAAGCTGTAAATCGATGTTGCCGCTAGCCCTAAATCAATGTCGCCTAAATCAGTTTCACCTCCTGCCTGCTCCTTTCCCTTTCCCTTAGCAAAACAAACCTCCCTGCTTCACGGGTCCATGAGTACACGGCACCACCTTGGACTGTCAGTCGTGTATATTTTATATTTTATTTTCCCTTAAATCTAACAACCTTTGTTTCTATTGGTCTATTACAATGCAAGTGTGCCCGCAACTCGGCAACTAATTGTCATCCTCACCATAAATTGAAGCCAAAAATCACAATTAAAGCTCATTGCACATTCCAAGTAAGTTAATATAGTTAATTTTTTAATTTAATAAGTTATATTTCTTTTTCATTAATTTTTTCTGCATGTTTTATTGTAATGATTAGGGTCTAATATATAGGTATAGGAGATAGGACTGTACTTTTATCAATATATAATTAATTAAAAATAATTAAACAATTATGATATCATAAACATGTTATGCTGACGTCACCACTTCAAACCGGTTTGAACCAGACTAGTTTCTTTATCAGTTCGATCACCAATTCGGTTCTGACAACACTGGTTGTTATTACCTCCAAATAATAAACCCATATATGATCATTCAAGCATGATGAGAATATGAGACTAGATTTTCATATCTCGATTGTAATTAGTAAGTGAAAAAAATAAGGATGAGATATGATCAACAAAATGGAGGGGGAAGAAAGAAACAAACAAGCATTTCCATCAAATCACCATACTGTAGGAATATAATTCAGCATAAGTTCATGCTCGGTTATCAGTCATGGAAATAGAAGATTAGTTACACTATGACTGCAGTAGCGAAATAGCTTTAATTCAATAAATATGGCCACTTTAATCACATGAAAAGACTTCAAATACATTCAAGTGGAAGTTTGACACGAAAAAATATATATTATTATTTACAGAATTCTATTTCCCAACATATAAAAAGTGTTTACACTCTTACTAAGCTGAAGAAAACATTCCTTGCCTCCACACTGCAAAGTACTGAAATTTTGCAATAAACATCTACTCCTGCTGCACTCGGTACTCCTCTATCTTCCATTCAGAAATCACAGGGCCAGAATTTTAAAAGAAAGGGTAATCTAAGATTTCTCGATAAGCACACAGCAACCCAAACTACACACGTGTAGAAAGCCTCAAAGGACACAATTTACACTCCAAGTGGCACTGATGCAAGTTAACACAACTTATTACTTTCCAAGATCACTGAAACAAATCCATTTTTCAAATTTGCGAGAGCACAATCCTAGCTATGTTATGAAAGCAATGCAGCAAGATTAAGACAGCCGACAATTTATTTTTGATGAGTTTGCTAAATCTCAAAAGGAGTTTTCAACAAAAGATCTAGCAAGCTAGTTCAAGCAAATGAATAACACTGCAGCCTTGTACTTTATCAGAACATGCGTAGCAGTCATTGACCTTTTCTTCTTTTTTTCATATCGTTCTCTACAACAGTCAGTAATCAATGTTGTAGAACAGCCTTGGACAACAGATCTCAAAGCAACCCAGACTTTTTATCCTTCCGTCTACTGCATAGATGGGACAATAGCCATAACCAAAGAAAGGCCTAACCACTATCCACTGCGTCTTCACTGATAGAATGTTCATGCAATAATCCAAACAGATAACAACTAACAGACTGATACAAATTCCGCCCCTCTTCAGGTCCAGGCACTATCATGTCTAAGCATTATCATGTCTAAATGAGTTTTTTTTTTTTTTTCAAACAATACAATCAAATGCAAAAAAATATAAATATACATTTAGGGAATGTGAGGTACTAAAAGAACGTTTAGACAAGGATAGAGCCGTCGAACAGGGCATGAAAGAAAGAAAATATCAAACCCCACAAAACCTAGATGCCTAAAAAGGAAGATCAAACCCCGAGAACCCAAAAAGTTCCCACGTTAAATTGACAAATAAAATCAAAACACAAATGATTTACTATCCCACATGACTAACCGGGCACGGAAATTCCAAAGAAATCACAATCTGGACATAGAAGCGACACTATGAACAGCCAAAGAAACCATTTTTCAGAACGGGAAAAAAAAAATTGAAAAACACATATGGAATGCGAGGCACAAAAGTAGAGGTAACAAATGCATGGAGCTGTCAAGCCCCCGAAGAAAGGAGGAAAACCTCAAACCAACAGGACCCAAATGCGTAAAAAAGAGGTGAACATTAAACCCATGAAAAAATAAGAGCCCCCAAGTGAAAATGCCGGAAAAAAAATTCATCGCCCCTCAGCCAACGGAACCCAACGAAGAAACTCCAAAGAAATCGCGATCTTTGCCCAGATACAGAACAAAAGAAGAAGCCAAAAAATCATTCGTCAGTGCAAAACAATGTGAGGGAGCAATAAGAGAACAGGTTACAGGCATATAACCGTCGAACTGAGAGGCTGCGACCATTCTTCCGAGCCGAAGCTTCTCCTTGTCGATGTTGTTTTTACAGGTCTTGCAGGAGGACCGAGCGGACTTGGCGTACTCGGCCTTCCAAGGCTTGGGAGGATTCGCCATTGCGCTTGCTCCCTACTCGACTTTCTCCTCACACTCTTCCGCTGCAAGCCTGCAACAGTAGGTCCTTCGTCTTTTTGTCTGTTTGCTGTCACTTCCTCTCCGCCTGGGTTTTATACGCCTCACATCGCAGGATGACGTCCGCTACTCACTCGATTCTGATTTCAGCCCCTGCTGGCCTTTTTTCGTAATTTTTCATATATTGGTGGAAAGCTTACGGGGAAAGTTTGGAGGCTTTGGGAGCACGTGCAATTGCAAAATTACAAACACAAACGAATGGAAAGATGACAAGCATCTGGAATTTGATCTAATGCGGCTGGCTGAAGTCGGTGGATTAGGCGGGAGTGTTTTCTGCCGTCGGATCAAATTTTAATACATATTCGGAAACAGTCCCTGCGGAGGTCTCCGAATGGCGAAAAGCAAAAGACGAAAAAGGATAATATTTTTCCTGGTCCTCTCCCTTCCGTGTGCGCCCCCGTTCGTATCCCGTCTCTTGAACCCCCGGTGGCCAAATTTCACTGACGTATTTTTTATTTTTTCAGGTGGGTAGTTAGTAATCTACACAACTTTTTAAATTAAAATTGTATTTGAAAAATAATAGAACTTTTCATGAAATTTTTTAATTTTGGAAAAAATAATGTAATATAATATTACGAGTAATGATGAAAAGTAAAAAGAATAAAATTAAAATAAATAATAATTAAAAAGTACAGCAGTTATATAAGAATAAATAAATAATAATTAAAAAATATGATGGTTATAAAGAGCAGAAAATTTTACAATGAAAAGTTTTAGAATGTGTTTGGTTGAAAGTAAAGCTTTTCATGAAAAAATTTTGAAATAGAAGCTATCATATTGATATAAAATGATGTGATATAGTAAGAGTAATGATGAGGAGTAACGCGAATAAAGTTAAAATAAATATATTAATTGTATGGATAGTTGTATAGAAATAATTGAAAAGTACGGTAGTTTGTATACGAAAATGTAAAAAATAATTAAAAAATAGAGTAATTACGGAGAGCGAAAAGTTTTAAATTGAAAAAATTTTATAGACATTTTTTTACCCTAGACAAAAACACCCTTAGTTTGAAAATTTTTATGAAAAACAAACACATCTTTTTTTCAATTTAAAATGTTTTACGATATGAAATTATCATATTTTTTAGTTATTTTTCGTATCTTTTTATATAATTATTTTACTTTTTAATCATTTCTATGCAACTATACATACACCTAACCTATTTATTTTAACTTTATTTTATCTATTTCTCGTCACTACTCTTGTCACATCACGCCGTTTTACAAATTTATTTTTAAAAATATTTCATCCAAAGTTTTGTAAATGCCCAAACACATCCCCCGAACGAAAAGAATTTTCGGTATTTGAGAAACAACGAGAATGAAACTGAATGTAAGGGATACGACAACAGCAGAGTAGAACTGGATAAAGTAGTTGCTCGGGAAGGTATAACAAAATGATTGAAATATAAATAGAAAAATAAGATAAGTGGATAACTAATTGCTTTAATTTTTTATTCCCCTTTAATAGTTGGTAATTAATTGCTTCGAGTTTTCATTCTCCTTTAATTTCATTTCATTTTCAAATTCTCAAATAATATAATAAGCTATTAGTAATTTGAGAATAAGAATGGGCAATGGAAAATGTCAAATGTCAACATCATTAATTATCTATCTTAATTGTTCATTTTTATCTCTATTTTCTAATCATGTTCTTGTATCTTTACATGCAACTATTCTAATTATTTTTATTTTATTCCTATTTTACTCTGTTCTCGTATCTTCACATGCAACTATTCTAATTATTTTTATGTTATTCCTATTTTACTCTAATAAAATACATTTCATTTCATTCCATTCTAGACTTCCACTTACAGCTTACTCCATAGCTTCTTAGTGTAATTTACTTAAAATATATGAGACTTAATAAGTGTTCGGTAATATGTAAATGAGAAGAATAAAAAGAATATGATAGTAATAAAATTTTAAGATTTTACTCAAGGGCCTACTTAATCTTTGTGACTGATAACTTTACTTTTGATCATGACTAAAGTAGCTTAACGAACCAAAACGGTTAACCACGGCATAGCCAAGTGACTTATGTTCATGAGTAATTAAAGTTTCGATTTCGAATATGAGATTCTGAGTTGAAGCTATAGTTTTTATTCATATAAAAAAAAAACAAAAAAGGATTTTGTGTGTGTGTTTAACAATGTTTTCATAAATTCGTTCGAGTTTTAGGAGAGAAGATAAATTACAGATCTAAATTAAAAGAAGTCTGCATGAAAATTCTGATGTAAATAGTATTGACAGGAAGAATCCAAAATGACTACAAATAATTATATAATGGGCTGGCAATTTTTGTGTGGGCTTCCAAGGCACATGAATGAAGTCACCGAAAACGCCAAATCACCATTGGTGGGATTGGATGGAAAGGGGAAAGTCAAAAGCATTAAGGGTGTGTTTGGTAATGAATAAAACTTTTGATGAAAAGTTTTGAGGAGTAAAAGTTGTCAAATGATGTGATATG
>JAXCLR010000050.1:84653724-84663976 GCA_035584095.1 Annona squamosa | reverse complement strand
AAAAAAATATCTAAAAGTCTCCAAAAATAGTAAAAATTGATACATATGTTAAATAAATATAGATTAACCATTGTATATAAAAAGTTTCAAAAAAATAAAAAAAAATAAGTATAGTGCACCCGGGTGCATTGAAGCTGAACGCACCCGGTGCACTGTAAAGTCCGGAATTGAAGCTTTTGCTAATCGCAAAAGACAATTGTCACTTGCTATAAAGTGAAGGACAAAAATGACCCTCGACTGCATTTCATGCAGCCTCGCGGATTATTTTGAACTTCCAACGGCTCAAATCAAATATGGAAACGGATGATTTTCAAACACTTAAAAATATACATATAAATAACCAATCAAAAAAAATATACATATAAATATGTTTTCAATTAAAAATAAAAACATACATATAAACAACCAATCAAAAAAATACATATAAATAAGTTTTCAGATAGATAAAATTTTAAACATCTGTCATTAAAATAATTGAAAATAATGTCGTTTCGTAACTAGGCACGTAGAGAAAAGTATGTCATAAATATTATAAGAGAAATTAAAGTATAATTAAGTATATAAAATGAAACTTTACAAATAATAAATATTATATTAGATGATAATTTAAAAGAAGTTTGTACCTTTTTACGCTTTAAAATTTTAAAATAATATACCCTGATAAAAATAGTAATATAATTTAATAACTTTATTTGCTTAATAGAGTTTTCTTCTACCATTAAAAGGATTTATATTTAAAATATTACTATATGTCTTTTTTTTGCGAAATACTTAGTTTGTAGTTTTAAATAGCTCCTTAGAGGTTTCGAGTAACGTCTTTAATTTTTATATTAATATTATATCTTATCTTATATTACAATAAAACTCAATAATCCACACGCTTGACAACAATAAGCTTCCACGCATCTACATGAGAGACAATAATATTTAATTTTTAAGATGTTATTAATCTATGTAAAATTTAATTTATTCATTATAATGTATCAGACAAAATCTCACATCGAATAGGACGAGGGGGGCCGCTGGTTGAACCGTCGAGGCGCCTTTTGGGGTGAGGCACCCGAGAGGATAAAACCGTACGGGTAGAGACCCAAAGCGGACAATACCCGCGACAGAAAGGCCAAGGTGTAACATAATGGTATCAGAGCCGATTCTTGACTTCCGGTCAGTGTGTCCAGCGAGGACGCTGGAGCCCCAGAGGGAGTGGATGGATCGGACGAAATCCCATATCGGATAGGACGAGGGGCGAGGCACCTGAGAGGATAAAACCGTGCAGGCAGAGACTCAAAGCGGAGAATACCTGCAATAGAAGGGCCAGGGCGTGACAATTTAACATAATTTGTTTACTTAAAATACCAAGTTTCATCTAAAAATAAATTTATTTTTGTATAATTAGAAAAAGGAATTGTGTATTGCACCTGTGATATCCCACATCGGTTAGGATGAGGGGGGGAGCCTGGGTCATAAGTGAAGGCCGCCAGGTACCTTAGTGAGGCGCCTTATTGGGGAAGGACGGGATACACGTGAACCCAAAGGGGCAAAACCGTGAGGGCCGAGGCCCAAAGCGGACAATACCTTACTGTTAGGCCTGAGGCGTTACAAATGGTGTCAGAGCCTAGTGAGGCGCCTTTTGGGGAAGGACGGGATGCACGTGAACCCAAAAGGGCAAAACCATGAGGGCCGAGTCCCAAAGCGGACAATACCTTACTATTAGGCCTGGGGCGTTACAAATGGTATCAGAGCCAACTCCCGACCTCCGACCGATGTGTCCAGCGGGGACGCTGGAGTCCCAAGGGGGGGTGAATGTGATATCCCACATCGGTTAGGACGAGGGGGGAGCCTGAATTATAAGTGAAGGCCGCTAGGTACCTTAGTGAGGCGCCTTTTTGGGGAAGGACGAGATGCACGTAAACCCAAAGGGGCAAAACCGTGAGGGCCGAGGCCCAAAGCGGACAATACCTTACTGTTAGGCCTGGGGCGTTACAAATGCTATCAAAGCCGACTCCCGACCTTCGGCCGATGTGTCCAGCGGGGACGCTGGAGCCCCAAGGGGGGGTGAATGTGATATCCCACATCGGTTAGGATGAGGGGAGGAGCCTGAGTTATAAGTGAAGGCCGCCAGGTACCTTAGTGAGGCGCCTTTTTGGGGAAGGACGGGATGCACGTAAACCCAAAGGGGCAAAACCATGAGGCCCGAGGCCCAAAGCGGACAATACCTTACTGTTAGGCCTGGGGCGTTACAGTACCTGTGCATGTTCTCCCGTTATCATTGATCCTGAATTGTAGTAACGACTGTTGACTTTGTCGATGAGGCGTTACATAAATATGCGCTCATGGTCAGTAACGACCATCCATTTTTAAGAAATAGGTGGGATTTATGGGTCATGCAGGAGAGCTATTTTTAAAATAAAAAACGATGGGATTATAGCATTTAATCCTAGCCGTTTAACAAATCCATTAGTATAAGAAGGGGTGTGTTGTGTTGATTAAAAAAATTAGCGAAAGAAAAGAAACGAACGAGGAAACAAAGTCAAAGGACGATGGAGTTTTTGAAGGTAAGTTGAGTAGAACAATCTTTCGGTTAATATTGTTGTTTTTACAATATAAGCAACTCATTTTGTAGATCTAAACCATTCATGATATTTTTCGCATGAGAAATTGGTCACAAGAGTATTATTGAAATGTTAGGTGTTGAAATTTTGCTTATTGTTGAGAAAAATAGCACATAAAGGATAGAAAATGATATATGATAAAATAAATATATTTCTAGGCATGAACAAAGAATTGTGACTATACAATAATAAAAAAATTATTTTTTTAGCGTGCCTACAAATTTTAGCTTGATCAGAGTTATAGATTTTTACACATAGTGATTTTTACACATAATAAGAGTGGTGAACATATAGCTTAAGAATAAAACACAAAAAATAATTACCGGAAAATACAGCTATAAAAATACCTAACTGACCTGTTACAAATAGTTTTTGAGATAATTTACAGTGTGCATGATGAATTAATTTGGTTAAAAAATAGTTTAGATAGTTATTTGAAGTGATAATTAATTTTAACTCTTTATTAAATTATTTATGTTAATCTAATGATAGAAATATTATTTTGAGAAATTGATCATCTAAATTAAAGAGTATAATTGTATAAACTTACCCGTAAAATTTCAAGTTAAACAGACACTTACATTGAGAGATATAAGCTATTGTATTTAGAGAATACAGACTATTGAAATAAATAAATAAAGCTAAGAGCTTTTATACTAGTGGGCTAAGCTCATCTGGACAAGCCCAATGAACCAAGAAGCCCAAGCTCAAGCCTAAGCCGATAGAAACTAAGCTGAAATTAGAGCAACCAAGCCTAGCCCATGCACGACTCACAAGCTTGACTTACTAGCCTAACCCATGAACAGGAGCCTACCAATGGCTAGATGCTAGCGTTGGTGACCGATTGGATAGCCGGCCAAGAAAATAATAAAAAAACAAAAAATTAAAGTCAATATTTAGAAGCTTAAATAAGTTTAAGCTTGTAATTTTTCATAAAAAATATAAGAAATGAAATTATCTAAAGGTGCAATGTTATATAAAAATGGAAAAAAATTATGAAAAATTATAAAAAAAATATTGAAAAATTAAAAGTAAGTATTTAAAGAAGTATATGGATTCAAATGTATATTTTCTCAATTAATAAGAAATAAAGTCATGTTAAAGTTAAAAAATGAAAATATACCAAATAAAATTATGAATTTTTTTTAGAAAATTCATAAAATAAAATTTATATTATATGAAAAATAAGGAATAATAATGAACATGTTGCGATGAAAGTTAGGAAGAGAAACTTGAGGCTACTATAAGAAATTGAAAAATAGGAGTTTTAAAGTTTACTTAGATGTAAGCAAACTTTTACCAAAGCATGACTTTGAAAATACTATGTTAATATTGTGATTTGCTATGAAACGTGATTATTTATTTAATTAAAAATTTTCTTTCAAGTTGGTTTATTAAAATATGAGCATTATTATTTCAAAATATCTTTAATCATGTTAAGTAGTGAATTTAAGTAATGCACTAATCACAGTGCATGAGCATAACGTATAATTGCATATTGGGTTTGCCGCCAAGGAGTAGTAAAGTAGTATGATAGTACTTAGATAGCGACTTGACTGTCAAATAAGAGGAATTAGTTCATGAATATATAGGATGGTTGCACGCAAACACAAGAAGATAGCAATACCTACAGTATGAATGCATGATTTAAAATTGACATATGTGTGCATATGTATCAAGATGTTCTAATTTTTCATTAATTAGAGTTTGTTGTACGTAAAAGATAATATAGATGTTGTGTTGTTATTGAAAAATCAAAATAATTGCAAAACAAATTTTATAAAAATATTTTTTACTCACTTAGCTTTCAGCTCACATAGTTTTGTTTTAAGTGAAAACATAGGGGTAAAATGTTAAACCAGAGCCTCTGTTAATGTGGGGAAAAAGCGAATCTAGCAAAGCAAAAGACAAAAAAAGTTTAGATTTTTATTGAAATTATCTTATAGTGCTTATTTATTTTGATTATAGACACTAAATATGTATAATAACTCTATGATGAGTAAACTTAAGATATAATAGTTAAAATTTTTATGATTTTGCATCTTAGTATCTAGTTTCATCTTGTGAGATTTTATTATCAGCTTTAACATAGTATACCTTATTCATGACACCTTATGGGTGGGGTGTTACATTGTCTTTCCTTCTTAGGCCTTGCTGGTAACATCTGTTCATGGAGAACAATGACACACATGGGAATTAGAAAATATCTATCCTTGTTTTAAATCAATTATTTAATATCTTTTTTATTGGAATTTATACAAAAAGGTCATCGATTAGTGAGAAGAGCACACTATAAATTTTATTGTTAAATAATTTAGATATTTTTATTTAAACGTAATTAAAAATAATTTACATATGTTTATATTATTAAATCTAAATTATAGTTGTATTTATTTAAAATTTTATTTCATTTAATTTAAATTAATTATTATTTTAATTATAATTTTATATTTATTTAGTTTTAAAATTATTTAATTCAAAATAAAGGTTTGCACAATTCTAAAATGAATTATTAAGTTATATCTTTTTCAAAATACACAAATTTAAGTAAAATATTTTTAAAAGATATTAAAATTAGATATTCTTAGACGCTGTTAGATGTAATCAGACACTATTAGATATGGCAAGATACTGTTAAGTGTCATTAGATTGAGGTAGATTTTATTAAATCCTATTATCTGAGTTTTAAATTTTGTAATTAAGGTATAAATGGTCTTATAAGGGCTTCAGATCATATTACGGGTGTTAAATTAAGATTAACTTATTACATCGAAAGTTAGATTTTGTTAGATACCATTAGATGTTGTTAGATCAGGTTAAATGTTACTAGATGTCGTTAGATTTTTTTAAATACAGTCAGATCCGGTTAGATATAGGTTGTTTTCATTAAATCCTATTAGCTGAGTTTTAAATTCTGTAATTAAGTATAAATGACCTTAGAAGTGGCTGAGGATCATATTACATATGTTAAATTAGAATTAAATTAGAATTAACTTATTAATATCAAAAGTTAGATACGGTCCGATATAGTTAGATGTTGTTAGATAGTGTTAGATTTAGGTAGGTTTCTTTAAATCCTGTTATTTAGGTTTTAAAATTTATAATTAAGGTATAAATGACCTTATAAGGGGCTTAAGATCATATTATATGTGTTGAATTAGAATTAACTTATTAATATCAAAAGGTAAACTTGGTTAGATGTTGTTGCATCTGGTTAAATGTTATTAAATACGGTTAGATGTTGTTACATCCGTTAAATGCTATTAAATACGGTTAGATGTTGTTAGATTTATGTGGATTTTATTTAACCTATTATATGAGTTTTAAATTCTATAGTTAAGATATAAATGACCTTATAAGGGGTTTAGGATCATATTACAGGTATTAAATTAGGATTAGCTTATTAATATCAAAAGTTAGATGTAGTTAGATGTTATTAGATGTTTTTAGATCCGATTAGATGTTGCTATATATAGGTGGATTTCGTTAAATTTTATTAACTAAGTTTTAAATATTATAATTAAGGTATAAATGACCTAATAAGTGACTCATAATCATAATATAAGTGTTGAATTAGGATTAACTTATTAATATAAAAAGTTAGATTCGGTTAAATACCGCTAAATTTAAATGATTATATAAATTATATTAATAAGTTTTAAGTTTCCACACTTGAGGTATAAAGGACTTTATAAGAAGCCTAAGATCATATTACGAGTGTTAAATTAAGATTAACATATTAATATCAAAAAATAGATCCGGCTAGATGCCGTTAGATGTTGAGGATGCCGGAGTGTTGATTATCAAGGCGGGGGCGAAGGAGTTAGACATCATCGAAGATGCAGTGTTGTCAGAACCAGACTGGACTGGTCAGTCCGACCGATCCGACTGGGAACCAGTCCAATGCCTAGTTCGATTAAATGTGCAATCAAACCATTCAAACCGGTAAACCAGCGGTCGAACCATATACTACAGTTGAACCAAAAGAAACCAGTCGGGCATCCACCACACACGTTAAAAAATTTGGGAGTTAATTTTCCCAATTTTCTTTCCACCAAATCGCAAATCCCGTCCCGCCCAGCCCCTAACTAATGAAGTGCAAACCCTAGCTTTCACAGACTCGCCTATAGTTCCACTTCCCTATCGTCTTGATCAGCGACGACGTTAATCCATCAGTGAAAACAACAACCCTTCGTTTTTCTTAACATTCGGGTGCTCGTTGCTGGTCTATTATTCTGTTCGGCGGTGAGAACAACAACCCTCTGCTTGTTCTTCATTTCTGCCTCTTGCCACCCTCTAAGATAGTATTCAGCCACTGTCAGCTACTTCTTCACCTCTAACCACCCTCTGCAGCTCTGTTTAACGGCCCTTTTCTTCTTTACCTCCGGCCAAGTGGCCACCCTATGCTTCTTCTTCACCTCCAGCTGCCCTCTTCCATCGTTTGTTCCTTCCTTTCTCATGCGAACCTCTGCTCCATCAGGCCGCCCTGCCAACGATTGCTTTCATGTTCATGTATAATTTGTTTTAGTTTTTTTTTTTTTTTAATAGACTTGGATTAGCATTGTTGAGATTAATATCCTCAGAAAAATAGAAACAAATTGAATAGAAATGTTGAAATTTTAATGTTCGGGTTAGGGTGTTTTAGTTTTTTTATGCATTTTTTAAGACGAAGGAACTAGTTAAGCAATATTGTCAGCAGTGTTGTCAAAACCCCATTGAAATGAGTTGAGATTTTTGATATGAGATGCTAATAGTTGATTTATAGCTAGGCTGAATGATGCGTTTGTAGACTTTTAAATTTTCATTTTTGTTCAATCCTTCAACAATTATTGACATATTGAATTTTTTATTGTGATAGATATGTTTATACAAATGCAATTCATAACGACATTGAGACAAACAAGGAGAATTCGGAAGTCAAGCATCAACATTCAGTGATTCAGGACTTGTTACACATTTCAGGTTAATTAATAGAGTTATTTTTTTTAATATTCATGCTTAAAAATTTTTGAAAGTTTTTTATTAATGTTTTCCTATATGTTTTGTTGTGATACTTAAAATTTGGCAGATAGATTTAAGATTTATAAAGATATAATTTTAGTATTTTATCAATATATAATTAATTAAAATTTACTAAACATTTACGACATCATAATTACGTTATATTAACGTCATCAGTTCAAATTGTTCGTTTAACCAGTCAAACCCATTTGAACCAGATTAGTTACTTCACCGGTTCAATCACTTGTTCGGTTCTGATAACATTAGGAGATACCTTCCACGTCGTACAAATCTCTCTCAGCTGTCGAATCCACTCCTTGACGTCTTCGTTCTCATCAGCCTTCGTCTCAGCATCACGTAGTAAACAGCTGCCCATGTCCAGCTTAGATCGGATGTTGGGGATGTCCAGCTTTTGCATAAGTGGTCCATGTTCACCCCTGCTGCCCTGCTGAGTCGTCAGGGAAGCCAGCTTGTTCAGGACACTTACCATCGCCTCCGTCACCGATCACTTCTCTGCTTGCTACCGTCGCCGGCCTCTTTCTCTTCCTAATGCTTGGATGATCATGAATTAGAAAGAAGATATACAGGAGAGAGAAGACTTACATGGTCATAACCCACCCATGCTATTAATTATTCTATCTTCAGACAATCAGCGAGAATGCGAGGATAAGGCAAAACGACAAATTATGCAGCGGGAACTTTGACATTAGCTTATTGGTATATACTTAAAAATATATTATTATATTCCAATATATATAAAAATATAGTTAATTATTTTTACTAATTTATACATGATTATATTCATCTTAAGCAAATATGGCCTGTGCACATATTTGATTTGAGTAGAACTTAATGTTCTAAATAAAAAATGATGCTAAATAAAATAAATGGATTGAATTTTATATTAACCATTAATACATTAAAAAGGCTAATTTCAATTATATTCACTATATTTGGCCTTAATTACCACTATACCTATTCAGTTTGAAGGCTTTCATATATGCTCATTAAGTATGAATGAAATTTCATCAATATCCATTTCATTAAGCACAATTAAAAATCACCATTATTCATCATAGAAAATATTCAAAATACTTTTTATTATTTAATAATTATAGATAAATTAGAGAAAAAAACTAGGCAGAATAAGTTTTGACGGTCTGGATATAATACCAATGACAATATATGCTAAATCAATTGGGGTATTTTGGAATTTTAAAATTATTAAACGTTCCTAACTGTTATACCGACTATATTTGACATTAATAAAATGCTCAATGGGTATATGTGAAAGTTTTTAAACTTAGTACTAAGGGCAAATGAAGTAGATATATTTGAAATTAAACCAATAATATAGAAGAGGTTTCATAAAAATATTTCTATATAACCCTACTGCATAGAAGTTGAGCTCAAAATAGATAGTATAATTGTACCAAAAGATAAGAAAGATAAAAGAAAAGTTCCTCTAAAAGTTATAATATTTGCCTTTAACTCCTATTATACGTATAACTTTTTAAAAATTCTTCTTATACTTACAATATTTCATTATAAATTTTTATTATACTTGTGTAATCAAAATAACCTTTAACTATTCTATCAAGAAGACATTTTGCTACTTCAAATTGTTTTGAATTGAAATAATTTAGCCCAAATGTAATATTTAATTCACTTGATGTCACAAAATAATGATTTATCAATGTTAATTGAATTATATTAGTGTTTAATTGTTTCGATTAAAAATTATGGAAGGAAAAATTGTCTTTTCATTAGGATAGTTAACCATTGTTCTAACTATATAGATATGATTGAAATTTAGGGTGAAATATTGTGGTTGTAAAAGAAAAATATTATAGGTATAATATGAATTATGAGCAAATATTGTCGGTATAAGAGGAATTTTTCCAAAAATAAAAGAAAAGTAGAGATAATGATTAGAAAGTTTAGTTGTTAATCATGTCAAAAGATATATAAGGAGCGGTAAAATTTTAGGTGATTTGCGATATGCCCATGTAGTTTGACAACAATTATAAATATACCCACTAAGTTTTGAAAATTGTAAATAACTCTTATATACTTTGACTATAATTGCAAATATAACTATATCATCATAACGCCATCATAGCATGAGTATCTTTATGAATATATGCATATTATATGGGTATATTTATAATTAATCTATTTATAATTTTTGAATTATACCTATATGATTTATATATATTTGCAAATATATCTATTTCATGATGACGTGACGATGTAGGTATATTTATAGTTATCTATGTAGGAGCGATTGGCAAATTGCAATTTCTGAATTTAATTCGATATATATCTAACTCTGGTCAAATTATGGGATTATGTTTACAAATTTACCTAATTTTACACTATTCGCCAAGAAATCATCCCTTACAAAATCCAAAAATCAGATCCAATGTAACATCAATAGTTGGTTCACTAGCGAGTGCATGTGCCTAGTTGAAATTTAGGACTACACGTTATAGGGAGGAGTAATTTATAAAATATTATGATCGTTAAGAATTAACGATAAATGGGGTAGCTATAACAAAAAAATTTAGGACTACACGTTATAGGGAGGAGTAATTTATAAAATATTATGATCGTTAAGAATTAACGATAAATGGGGT
>JAXCLR010000050.1:84630199-84642264 GCA_035584095.1 Annona squamosa | reverse complement strand
TTTTAAAAATTTATAAAACTATCAAGTATAAAGACAAATTTATATTAAATTTAACTATTATATGCTTGAATCTATTACTAATCAATCAAAGTAAAATATAAATAATTAAACAAAACATGAATATTAGTGTTGAATGAGATTTTTCTTTTTAATGTGAAATATAAGAAAATGGGTCAGCAGGTAGGACCGCCCCAACTCGCTCCACAAGCCTTGTAAAAAACCAAAATCCACCCCGACCCGCCTTCCTTTAAAAAACATCAAAAAATGACCCGCTGGGTAAGCAATCCCAACCCGCCCTGGTATTAAATAGGGTAGGGGGCAGGGCAAGTCACGGGTCGACCCGCCCCGATTCCCACCCCTAATTCTCCCCTTTATGCAGTAGCATAAGCAGATTTGGAAATTTTCACTCAGACCAATTTGAAATTATGTTCGTTACAATTCTTTTGTAAGAAAATTCATGTCGAAGTTATTCAACACATGCCTAACTGTAGATCCCTTTTTAAGAAAGACCTTATCAACTTATCATTCCCTCTCTCCTTCTCTCTCCTGAAAAAACTACTTGGTTCTCTAATTGAAGTCTTGAGAATTTGTGGAGAAGAGTATCCAATACTGCCCAAAGTCTCTTCATCATCCATTTAGGCATAATTTGTCCAATTGAACAATGGCTTGAACAAGTTCGATGCCTTCAGCTGCATCAAATGGGATGGATGAAAATTCATGATGAAATTATATATTAAAAGTGAGTTGACTTTGTACCTACAGTAGCTCAAATGAAAATGAACCAAAATTCTGCTGGTATGATTTCATTTACATCTTAGTTTCAAGTGCTAGCTTCTATATCATCTAATGAGGGCTCTCGAGCTACCACCCCCCCTCCCTCCCTCTCTCTCTCTCAATTTCACTCCCTCCTCTCACCCGTCCTTCTCTCTCAAGTTGTCATTCCATAATAGTTGGGGAAGAGCTAAAGCCACTTAGGAATTCCATTCAATCCATGAACCAGCACAGAGCCCAAACAGGAAAGGTGCTTGGTCAAATTTGGTTCTGATTGGTTTAACCCGATAGTCGGAACCGGACTAAACCTTAATATTATCTGCATCTCCGCATCTACGTATCAAATTTGATCGTCATTAATGTAATTTTCTGGCACAATTATGTAAAACATAGGACATCACTTTTGGAAGGAATTTCTAGAAATGAATCCTATAAGTACGCGCCGGTTTACATCATCAATTGTGGATGCACTCATTATCGGAATCAATTCTAAGATGGTAACAGCTACAACCCCATCAACATGCGTAGGATATGCTATCCTCATGAGAAACCCGCTAGGATAATACTAAAATTCTCAACATAAAATCCATCCAATAATGCCACAGAATATTAATTTAACCAAGTCACATAATCCATGCTATAGTTTTCAAAAGTCGTATAACAAACAAGCTGAAAGATATTCTTTAGAAAAATATTAGATCAAATGGGTTCTTCTAAATAGCTGGTGACAAGAAAGCTCTTCCAGGTTGTTTATCAGCAAGAGATCCGTGGCAACCAAGAAGCTACATTAAAAAACAAGCAGGTTTGGTTATCCTTGCACTGCAGGATTCCCGAGGGTGAAGAAGGCATAAAATAGCAAACAGATATTTGAACATGATTAAGGCAATCACAGCTGAACTAGATCAAGCCATGGTGAAATTAGATAGACAGTCTAATCCACCAATGGACTTTCAAGTCAAAGTTCACAACATGCAAGGTCAATGGATCTCCATTAACATCAAATATCAGAGACATGCAATGTATAGAATTAGTTAAAACTTGCAGTCAAGTACAACACCAGGGGGCAAAAAATGAATTGAGATTTAAATGGAAAACAACTTTAAAAAATGAAAATCACACCTTTAGCATTGACACCATCCAGAACAATCCGGTTCTCTTCCTTCCATTTGAGATAATTGGTACGGCTGTATTTTGGTTTATAGCAAACCAACAACAATGGGTATCTCAATAGTTCCAAAACATCAAAACTTGACAGAACTATAAAAATATAAAAATAAAAAATAAAAAGTTGCATATGTCTTACATTTCAGATGTGATTTTGTTTCAATCCTCATCTGCTACAAAATGTAGCTGAAATTACGAAAAACTGTCAGCATATTAGGCTGGTTGCCTCTCTTCTACATTGTGATTTCTTCAGGCATTTCAAAGAACTTGAGTCAAAGAACTGCTGTGAAGAAATGGTAGCGGTAATATAGCAAATAGCAGCAGCTACATCGGCATTGGAAATAACAAAGCACAGTAGCTAGGAAGGGCAAAAATTGATATTGTAGTAGTAGCAAAACCGAAAATGGCGGAAGCTGAAAAGTAATGACAACCTGTAATAAAAAGTGGTGGAAGCTTGAAGCAACTAACAATGATTAAAGGTGTTGCTGTGTCGGCAACATTGGAGAAAGAAGAAGATGGTACCTGTTGCCTGTTGTGGTTGCTGGCTAAATGGAAAAGAAGACATTGATTGAATATTGCTCCTGGAGAAACTAGCTAGAGAGGAAGACAATCTATTGCTTGAAGCCTCAAAATCGATAAGGGAAAAAATGGAGAGCCGATTTGCCGCAATTTAGGTTTTGGAAATAAGGGAATTTTTTTAACGTATATGCGATCCTACGAACCAGGTTAACCGGGTGGTTGAAAAACTTCGAACCAGGTTTGTTTCTCCCAAGGAAATTGGCAAAGGGAGGGAGGAAGAGGGAGGGAGGGAGGGAAATCAGGGGAGAGAAGGAGGGGGCGGGAGCGAGGGAAATCGGGAGCAGGAGAGAGAAATTGGGAGAGGGAGTGGGATCATTTACTTGCCGAGGTGGAGGATGCCGTTGTCGGAGGGAGCCAGAGCCCTAGGACAGCATGAGTGGGAGAGAGAGATCGCGTGTCAAGAGAGAGAGAGAGAGAGAGGAAGACAAGAGAGATAACAGGTGATGAGAGAGGTGAGGGAGGGGGCTAGTCTGAAATTTCCAGCACTGACAAAGGTCGAGATGTATTTTTTTGGGCATTAATGCCCCTACTGCAACGTAGTCAAATGGATGATTCATCCGATGGTCGACGCTCAACCCGCACGATCCAACGATTGGGAACACTGGTCGGAGACATTGGGTTCAATTGGTCGATCGTAAAAGATCAAAACTGCCTGTTCATAAAACTTGGGTCATTACTTTTCCATATAAAGGAATTTAAGCATGCTAAGTTTCACAATTTTTTCAATTCATAAAACATTTCTTATTGAGTAGCCCTGTTCAATAGCATGTTTTAATGGAGTGCTATTTTTGTTTTGATTAACTACTTTCACCATATTAAAGTACATAAATCCATCTTACTTTTGACAAGTCTTAGATTATTTGATTTCATGTAACCATTTAACTCCATTACTCAAATCAACAAAAATTTTACTTGAAAATGAACTTTGAAGACTAAAACATATAAAATTCTATAGTTCATAGTTAATTTTTTTGAATGACATTCGACATCTTGTTTAGCTTAAATAATCTGTAACAACAATCATTTTGCATGAGTATTTTTTTAAAAGATTTGACCCTAAAATCTCACTTTTTAAAAATCATTTTCAAGACTGTGAAATACAGATTTTTGTGAATCAAAGAATTTCTTCAACTTAATAATTTATACAACTTTTATTAAGTATATAATTGACATCAATTTATATTATTTTTCAAAATAGAACTTTAATGGCCAAAATTATCCATTTTCATAGCTTTGTAACGTATGATCACTTTGCATTAGTACTTATGATGATGATAGCTTTGAAAAGTGAACTTTCGCAAGTCATGTAATTTCTCTAGTTTTATACTTTTTAAAACTTTCACTAGGCATCTCGAAAGGTTCTTGTTTAACTATGTTCTTCTTGTGATTAATGCTTAAGCATTGGTATTTGCAATATTCAGAGCAAACGGTGACAATTGTAGGTTGTTTCGGCTCTTAACTCATATATATTCATATTTATGTGATGTTATACATATGAAACTTGTCATAATAATTTATTGAAGGTTATTTATTTTGTTTGTTTTCCATCCTTATACGTTTATAGTGTGCTAATCCAAGAATCTCAAGGCCCAAAGGAATTCAATGATAAAGAAATTTGTTGTTATTCCAAATGGTTTTTCTTATTATTTGTGATTTACATATTTCATATGAGTAGGTGTGTCTCGCTCAATCTTGCTTTGGATGCTAAATACTAGTGGAGTCCTTTTGCTTTCTTAAGGTAAGCACAAGCCCCTTTAGAGATGTCCTATTCCTTGGGATTTTCTTCATAGATGGCTTACAAGGTTATGGATCCATAATATGAAACTTTCCTCACTTATTTCAAAGGGTCAGCAACTTGAGAGTGACATGGAAAATTTAAGTTTGAATGAAATGCTGCTTTGAGACAACTGACTTGTGAAGGAACTTAGTTTTTAATTTTTTAATTTTTTATTTTCTAAGGGTTGAGGGGGGTGGTAAATATTGTATTTCCTAATGTTTATGGAAATTGGAGAATAGCATTTCAAAGTAAAGTAGTACTGGTACGTAATTATTAAAACATTGATGTAAATTGTATTCAAGTTATTCTGTTTGGAAATGTGATTAAATTTGGTAATCAGAACTCTGCAAGATTTTCATTCTAATGCAGTTTTGTGAGATTTAAGTGCTTTCCTGGAGGAGCCATCAGATTATATTTTCAACTCCTTTGCCAATAAAATTTTTTGAGGTATTCAGGAATTAAAAAAATTATTTGATTTATTCTTAAATTCTTTATATGTGGGTCATATCTGGATCCTTTAAAAGCTTGGCCAACTTTCATGAAAGATGATAAAGCGGACATCTTGCATGAATCCACAAAATAACCAGGCTAAATTTGTCTAGTAAGTTGATATCAAGTTTATGTGTTTGATCATATTATATGTGTTTGCAATATGAAATAACAAGGTCACGACTTTTGGAATATACGAGTAGAGAGACAAAGATGGTACCTTTCAATATATAGCAATCTAGACGCTCTTGAACTATCTATTTGAAAAGAAAATATTTCTAGGGTGTGTTTGTTTGGAGTGAAAATATGCCAACTAAAACTTTTCAATCTAAAACTTCTCATTCTCGATAACTATTTTATTTTTAATTATTTTTTTATATTTTTCTATACAAACTACTCTATTTTTTAATCATTTCTACAGAACTACCCATACAACTGACCTATCTATTTTAACTTTATTCTCTTCACTCCTCATCATTACCCTTATTATATCACATCATTTTCTATCAATTTGACAACTTCTACTTCTAAAACTTTCATCAAAAGTTTTATCTCCAACCAAACACACCCTAGATGTCAATTGCTAATATCTATGTGATATTCTTTTTCATGTCCTTGCTTTTAGATTCTTATCAATATCTATCTATTATTTCATTTCTTGTCAAGGATTCACGGATAACATTTATTGCTGCTAGACACTTGCCAAGATTGGAATCTTAAATTTAAAGTTCCACCAATTGGATATAGTGACTAATCAAATGTGAGACTATGTATGTCTACATTTAATTTGGGATGATGGTTTTAATGTATTTAAAGAAGTATTTTTCTTTATGGTGTTGTTTTGGTCTCACCTAAAATTGAAATTTTTTTCTAGAACTATATTTGAAAAGCTTTTTTCTTCCTTGTATGAGGCTAACTTTGAATGAATAAGGAGACATTTAGTAATGTGTAAAATTGTAGGATTATAGAAAATGGTGGGAAATGAAAAAGAGAATATTTTTAAAAATGTGTGATTGACAAGAAATGATAGAAATATAGTTAGAATAAATAGGTTTGATGTATGTAGTTGGCAAGAAAAATGATTGGAATGTAGGGGTAAAAGTTGGAAGAATAGTATGAATGATGGAGCAATGATTGGCCTTGGGAAACCAAATCTCATGGAAAACCATGATTTTCATGCTCAAACATCACCAAATGTAGCCTAAAATGCAAGTTATGTTTTTTTGTATAAAATTTTAAGGTTGTATGAATAGGAAGAGATAAATTCTATCATTTTTCTATTTACAATGCATGCCAAACAAGATGGCTGAACTGAGGGATCATTTTGAATGCTTGGAATAAGATCTATTGGTTGAAAGAAGGCTCTAACTCGTCTTTCTGATTAAAACTTATAGATCATATTTATTAATCTATTAAACTTTATCTTATTTTGATATTTCATTGTGATCATTTTATAGAAAAGTTTGATTTATGTTTCAAGAGAAATTGACATTCTTTTCTCTTCAATATTTCAAAATTCTTCAGGTAATTAGTCAAAATCTTATATTAAATCCAATGCATATTTCAGTTTTCATTAATCTTTTTAACTACTTACAGATTTTGTTTGTAAAATATTTTATTTTTGATGCAGGTTAACTGTGATATCCCACATCGGTTAGGATGAGGGGGGGAGCCTGGGTTATAAGTGAAGGCCGTCAGGTACTTTAGTGAGGCGCCTTTTGGGGAAGGACGGGATGCGCGTGAACCTAAAGGGGCAAAACCGTGCGGGCCGAGGCCCAAAGCGGACAATACCTTACTCTCAGGCTTGGGGCGTTACAAATGGTATCAAAGCAGACTCCCGCATGAGTTAAGATGAGGGGGGGAGCCTGGGCTATAAGTAGAGGTCGTTAGATACCTCAGTGAGGCGCCTTTTGGGGAAGGACTGGATGCGCGTGAACCCGGAAGGGCAAAACCGTGCGGGCCGAGGACCAAAGCGGACAATACCTTACTGTTAGGCCTGAGGCGTTACAAATGGTATCAGAGCCGATTCCCAACCTCCGGCCGATGTGTCCGGCGGGGACGCTGGAGCCCCAAGGGGGGGTGAATGTGATATCCCACATTGGTTAGGATGAGGGGGGGAGCCTGGGTTATGAGTGAAGGCCGTCAGGTACTTCAGTGAGGCACCTTTTGGGGAAGGACGGGATGCGCGTGAACCTAAAGGGGCAAAACCGTGCGGGGCGAGGCCCAAAGCGGACAATACCTTACTGTCAGGCCTAGGGTGTTACATTAACCATGGATGCTGGTTAAAGAAATTTAAAGTTGGATTACATCACAACTCCTATAATAATGTTTTGAAGAGAAATGATTAGAATTATTTTGTGTATATTCAATTGACATCCGAATGATACTATATCATTTTTTTAGCTCTTGAAGGAAGTGTATTTTTTTAGAAAATTATTGCACTTTAGTTAACTTTTTAAGAGGTGTAATTAAAATATAAAATATATCACTTTCTGTCTTTTGATATGATGATATCTTTTGCGGTACATGCAAAATTATGTTATTTTAATCTTTTTGACTTCATTTATATCTTTGTTATAGTGCTACTTTTTTAAAATTATTTAAGCTTATATTCTTTGTCAATTATATTACAGTTCTATACTGTGTACATGTGATATTTATCACATCTACTTTAATTTTTATAGATCAAGCGATGATGATCTTGGTTGCATTTTTTGTAATTTTGGAAAAATTTATTCTAAAACATTCAAAAAGGACTCATATATGAGTATAGAAAATTTCAAAAATATATATGCTAAGTCTTTGATGATTATTTGAAAAAGTCCTTTTTGGTGCATTAAACTGTATGTGACAATCAAGTTGTTTCCCTACAAGCCACCCTCTTCAATTATTTTAAAATATTTTATTGCAACCCCACCTAAGTAATCTTATATAAGGTTTTTATAATATTTTTGTCGTAACCAAATAAATCTTTTTGAAATGTTAAAATTCGATAAAATTTCATTTATCATGCACTACTATGATACACATTAGAAATTGCATTTAGATGAAACAACAAATTTTTATAGGGTCATGTATTTCTGGTATAAAAGTTAAAACTTATCAATGGCTAGAAGAATAAGCCAACAAGTAGTTTTTCTTGAGAGTAATTTATTTTATCTCAAATTATATAATAATTTACTTTGTACTCATATTTTAAAATATATTTATAATAACCAATATGGATATGATTACCTACTTAAACCATTCAATAAAATTGTTTGAATTATATTAAGAGGCTTACATATATTTCAAAGTTAATTTTTATCCTATTTAATTTTTATTAGCATGTGTAATTATATTTTTAAAAATAATGCAAAATGATTCATGCACATGTGACATTCAAATTGTTTTGGATGTTACTAATTTTCTGGTCAATGCGAGGCTAAATAAAATTTTTGCAATTATGATATTCAATAATTAATAATTTTGGTACCACCCATGTCAAATAACATTATTTTCTTACTAGTGAGTCAAGTAAGTAAAATTACTTACTAATTGACTTTTGTTAATAGAATTACAATTATTTTTTAGTCTATGATACAGGGCACAATAAAAATTGAGCAAAATTATCCATTTCTTAAGGCTTGGTTACCACACTTTAATTTATTTCCCTATTTAAAATTCTCATGTGAAAATTGGATATATTATTTGTTTCGGTCGACAATCTATGGTGCAAAATATATTTTTTGAAGCTAATTTAGTTGACCGTTCATGATATTTAAGTCATCCTTAATAAAAAAATTATGTGGGTAACAAATATTTAAAATTATCCATTGCTTAAGCCTTCATTGCTGCATTTTAATTTATTTCCATATTTAAAATTCTCATGTGATAAAAAAAATTATGTGTATAATGAACATTTAAAATTATCCATTGCTTAAGGCTTAGTTGCCGCACTTTAATTTACTTTCATATTTAAAATTCTCATATGATAATTACATATATTATTTGTTTCAATCAATCATCCATGGGGATAAATATATTTTTTTGCAACTAGTTTAGCTGACCATTCATGATATTTATGACACTTTAACTGAAAAAATTATGTGTATAACGAACATTTAAAATTATCTATTGCTTAAGGCTTTGTTGTAGCACTTTAATTTATTTCTATATTTAAGATTCTCATGTGATAATTGCATAGACTATTTATTTCGACCAATGATCTATAATGCTAAATTTAGTTATTTTTAAGCAAATAATTTATTATTTCTTAGATGATATTCAAGCTATCCTTAATAAAAATAAATTTATTTGTATAATGAACAGTCATAATCCGCACATTACTTGATATCTGGCCATTCTAATGTTATGTGCTCTAAATAAAATTTGTGACAAAAAATTGAGATTGCCTATTAAATGACATTTTCAGGTGACTATTTTTCTTCTTCATTATAATTATTATTGATTTATTAAATATATTAATTAGGTAAAGGATCCAATTATTGGATTTATTTAAAATTTAATACGAATCTATATTTTATTATTTAATATTATTAGTATCTTTTCTATTACATTTACGGATAATATATTTGATATAGATTTTATGAACAATCTATAAAATTCGTCAAATCAGTTCATTACAAATTGATAACTCTATAAAAATCATAAATCATGTATATATTAATTCATGATTTTGCATTATTTTTGTAAAATCTGTATTGCCCATCTAATTTGTGAAAATGAAATGTCATTAATCCTATTTCAGGTGTTAAAACTGTATAAATGGTTTCTTTTATCAGACGAGTATGTAGTAAAATCATATATTCTATACAACTCGTAAAATATATAAAATTTATCAATTGCATATGTGTTATTTTTGTGATATTTGAATAACCTGTGAAATTTATTTCATGGTAAAAATGAATAAAGATTACTAGTATAACACATCATCTTCATGAATTGCATAAAAACTGTAAAATCCGTAAAATCTATAAAATTGGTCAAACATGCTAAATTATATCATTCGTTCAAATTTATTTTTTAAATCAATCTATTTTGAATTTGCAAATTTTAGGCGTACATTACTGATTATAATTTATAATGAATGTCATACAATTTAACGTTATGGCTCACTCATCATCTATAGTACTTTATTAAAATCATATGATTAACTAAAGAAATACATGCACCCCAACGTATTATAATTAATCTCACCTACCCATACTCACACTTTACCCACAATGATACTCTTATGGTATAAAATTACCATATTACCCTCATTTGCATTTTATGCAAAAATGCAAACGTTTGCACATGCACCTGACCCATGTTTGGTCTGGGGACAGGACACGTCATTTATGATCGCTAAAAAATAAAATGCTTAGTAAAACTTTGATTTGTAGATTAATGCACTTATGATAATAATTTGGTTAAAAAATGGGTATTTGGATCGGTCAAAAATGGAGGCATTTACTATCATTTGTGAATGGTACTAGAGGGTAGCCAACATTTTCAATGCATTAGATTTATTTAGGAACAAAAAATTCAAGACAAAATAATCCGAATATACTGTGAAATTAAATCAGAAAATACATGTAAACTTGTTGAACCCTCTAAATAAAGTTTGATGTGACATTCAATTTTGCTATGTATAACATGAACATGACTATACTCAGTATCATTTGGCTAGAAAAAAGTATGTGTTACCTACAAGAAAATATATTTTTAAAATTTTTATTTTTGTAAATTTAGTCCCACCTATATTTTCATTGCTATGAAAATTTTACAATTTTTATATGTGGGTATGTTTTGGAAGTGATAAAACTTTTAAATAAAAAATTTTAGATGTAAAATTTTTTGATGTAATATGACAGGGGCAATGATGAAGAATAAAGAAAATAAAGTTAAAATTAATATTTTATTTCTACAATTAGTTCTATAAAAAGATTAAAAAATAAGATAATTGCACAAGAATATGTGAATTGAAATGAATAAACGAAAAAGAGTATTCACGAAGATTGCAAAATTTTAGATTGAAAGTTTTCACTTAATATTTTTTATTTATTACTGGACACATACTTGATTGATATTTTATCTTATTTTTTTGGTCGGTCGTATGGAAGCATAAGAACATAATGTATTGAGTATGTGCAGCAAACAAACAGACTGTATAATTGGCTACATATGGGCCCTTGCATACAAATGAGTGTAGCCATTGTTTAAAATTGACTACATATGCACTACGTGTAGCTATGTATATTTGGCTGCAAACAGTATTATATGTTGATAACAAATTTCTTTAAGTTAGTCGCGTAACTTGCATTCAACATTATGTGGTTGTAGCTGAAAATTTTCTTGTAGTGTGTTTAAATGAATCATAATATATATATATATGAAAAATATTCAAGTGGAGACGAATTTCATCATAATTTATAATGCAATTTGTTACAAAATGTGCCTCATGTTTATTAAAATTAACATCTAACCACCTATTGTATTTAAAATTATTTACTTTAATAGCAAACTAATTTTCATTCAAATCAAGCATGTGTACATATTCCATCTAAAAATGGTACAAAATCAACATAATAAAATAGTTTAACATAAATATCAATTTAAAGTAATATTTTATGATCTAAACCATCTAATGTATGTCATTGATATGGATGACGATTGTATAAAGCATTATAGCATTCAAATATTTATGAAGCTTATTTTGCAGTAGACTCCACTACATGCAGTTTGACTAAAATGGATGTCTTCTATATACATGTAGAAAATGATTTAGTGTATGCGACTGCACCATGCACTTCATACACAATGGAGCTCACTTGAACATGAATTGAATATCTATCCATGTATTATATTTAGAATTATTCATTTTATTAACATACCAATTTTAGTTCAAATCCAATATGTGCATGGGCTCCATCTAAAAATAATATAAAATCAACATTATAAAATATTTTATCGAAATATCAATTTTAAAGTGATATTTTCAACATCTAAATCATCTAAATTATGATTTTTATAGACATAAACAATTGTATAAAGTATCATAGCATTTTAATATGTTTGAGGTGTTGCACTTAAATATTTTCATATATATATATATATAGGGGAATAATGCAGTGCATGCAACTGCATCGTGCAGTCCATACACTATGGGCCCCACCTGATCATAAATAGAAAATCCACCTCATCCATTGCATTTAGAATTGTTCACTTTATTAGCATACTAATTTTCATCCAAATCCAACATGTATGTAGTCCCCATCTTAAAATGGTGCAAAATCAACGT
>JAXCLR010000050.1:84608472-84625099 GCA_035584095.1 Annona squamosa | reverse complement strand
GCATGGCTTTTTTTATGTGAACATAATGCATAACTGGACTCTAAATGAAAGTATCAAAAATGCAAAATCCGAGGGGTGCAAACGATTTTAAGTGAGCCCAGGAAGAACAAAAGGACTCTTGAAATCGGACATTCCCCACTTGAAAGCCAAGGATTCAAAACCAAGCAGGAGGAGATAAGATTCAAATCAACTAAATAACACCTTTTTTCTTTTTCTTCTTTTTTAAAAAAAAAGCGATTATTACCCCTTCAGTTCGTTGGATTTATTTCAAAATTAATAAAATCACTCGGCCCCCAATAATTTTTTTTTTGTAAGATTGCCCCTAATAATATTCGGAACCAATTTCACTAAAATCAAACCTTTTATAAATTTTATTTGCAGTAGTTAAAACAATTTGCGGAGATCTTAATCCATGTTTCCAATCCGTTTGTGACTGAATTTTTAAGTAGAATTTATAAAAATTTGGTTTGATTTAGATCGAGATTTTAGAAATTGGGGATTTGGGTTTAATTTGGAGGAGAGATTGTATAGTTTAGATTAGGATAGGATTGATGTGGAAGGTGGCGTCAGCCCATGACGCTGCAATGGCGTGAGGCAAGAATGCATGTCATTGGTGATTTTTCATGGCGTATGATGCGCACAAGAGAATAGTTCCATATGCATGAACTTGCATTGAATCATTGATGCTTTGTGTCGTTTCAATCGTAAACAAAATTAAAGCCCGTTTTACACAAGTCTAATCACCGGTAAAAAAGTCACTGTGGTCAATGTTAATGTGAGCATCAGGTCATTTATTTATTATTAGAAATTAATGAACAGTAGAAAAGGAAAACGCGCGTGCGTACATATGTACAAGATAGCTTTGAATGAACGTCAGAATATTGGAAAGGGTCTGCCGTATTAAGAGCATAAGTGCATCAACATTAGCCTAAGGAATTGATCAGGAATGGCTCCATTAGTTTAATTCAATTGCAATCAACTTCGTTTCATGATACCCACCAAGCATACGTGTTATTAAAACACACAAATATGAATTTTTGTTAATGATCTTTATTACATCTTGGGGATAAGAAAGCTTCTAGTACACTTGGGTCATGCCATCACACCACTAATAACTATCTATTTTTTCGCTCACTTTATTGATATCGGGCTCATGGAGCTCTCCATGAGCCTCACTACTTAGTCGAGAACTTTAAACCTTAATATTATTCAGTTACCTACACTGGATACCTAAGACCAAAGATTTGATTAGCATTTAAGAGTCTAAGACCATGTTTCTCAATGTTTAGCCCAAGATTTAAAATGTTGGACCAATGGACAAGTGTTCAAGCTGATTAAGGGTTAGATTAGTAACACCTAGCCCAAATAATTTTCTATCAAGGTGGCACACATTATTGAATAGAAAGCGTTGGATGCTTTACATCATTTTATTCCAAACTGTGTTTGGAATTTTCCATAAGTCACACAAAAAGTCAAACCGATGTCATGTACAAAAAGGAGATGCCCACTTTAGAAGAAAGGATGCAATTCAATTCAGTACAAGTAAATTAAAATTAACCCACTTTAAAAGAAAGTCTGCAACTGGGTACAACTCATTTGCTAATTAACTAAAAGCGTTTGTCTTCTGCAAATACATGTATATGTATTATCCATTGAACAAAGAATGAAAAATTAATTGGGATAATTATTGAGTTGTATAAAAACAACCGATCAACAATCTTGAAACTTATAAACATCATTTGAAATCATGAACCCTAAAACTAATCCAATAAGAGTTTACTAAGCTTATTCGGGATGATCCAAGAATGGATTGGATAAGATTTCTCATCCCAATTTTTTTTAAAAAAATTTCCAATACAACTTCTCAATTTTCAGTGCATAATTATCTTACTTTTTATATTTTCAATATCACTATTTTCTTCTTCAAAAAATACTACTTTTTCTATTCCTAATACACAACTACGCATTCTCATCCGATTTTTCTATTCCATTCTTATTCATTTCATCACCTCGAATGATCTGAACATCCTTAAATTGATTATACAATTGGAAATAGTCTATTAAGTAAAATGAAAACATGGCTACGCGCAATATTCCCTTGAATTGTTCAACTTGCCAATTAGATTTATTTTAGATTTATTCTTTTATTTTTTTTAAATTTTAAAGACCATTTAAAGTCTCTAAGTGCATAAACTTGCATTTTTTTTATTAAATTGGTCTTAGCCAATTATTAAATTGGTCTTAACCAATGTTATTCTATGTCTCGACATCAAATTAATCTAACTATTTTGACCAAAATGTCATTAAACTCTTTACACGGCATGTATACTTACGTAAATAGCGAGCACTCTAATTGACATATACGCAGCTCGTCAACTACTAAATTAGGAAAGCAAAGTATTAAAAGTATTAAAATAATGAACAATTGAACTCGAAAATACCCTCAAAAGACTATAACCTCATCAAATTTATAATAATATTCGAATCCAACTATATTCAATCATAATAGATTAAATAATGTAATCTTACAAAAGGAAAAATTAATCGAATATTTCTTAGGTTAAATTGATCTATTAGACTTATTAATGACTGAGCAAATTAATCAATTAAGAAAAGAATTAAAACCTTTCAGACTAGAAAGAACAGAAATTCGAAATGAATTTATAAAACTAAGACAATATGGTTATTATTATAATGAACTAAAAGCAAGATATTATTGACTATCTTATTTGATAAAAGAAAAGGGAAAACAACTTGAACATCTTTTAGGCTAAGTTATCTATAGTAATATCTCTATAATTTTTGCATAACCTGGGATATATATGGAAAATATTCAAGTGTAGTATCACTGCACCAAAATTACAGTATAGTGGCACTGAAATGGGCTTCACATGATGATAAAATCATAATCAACATCACCTATTGTATTTAGAATAATGTATTCTATTACCATATCAATTTTCATCTCAATCGGATATGTATATGAACCTCTTCTGAAGATGATATAAATTCAATGTAATAAAATAGTTTGATATAAAGAACAACTTTAAAATAGTTTTTCAACATATAAACCATTTTTTATAAAATTTATATATGGATAAATAATTGTATAAAAGTTCATTACATTCTAATATGTGTTGGGCTCATTTTTGGGTAAATGTACCACTGTTCTAGTGGCGCTGCATAAGAGCAAATCCCTATATATACATATATATATATATATTCAAATGTAGCATTGCTGCACCAGAATTCCAGTGCAGCAATGCTGAAATAGGCCCTACATGATCATAAAATTATAATCTGCTTCACGAATTGTATTTAGAATAATGTATTATATTATCATATCAATTTTCATCCCAATCAGATATGTATACAAGCTCCATCTGAAAATGACACAAATTCAATGTAATAAAATAGTTTAATATAAATAACAACTTTAAAGTAGTTTTTTCAACATGTAAACTATTTTCTATAAAATTCATATGTGGATAAATGATTGTATAAAGTTTTATTTCATTCAAATATGTATAAGACCCATTTTTATCAAATGTACTATTATTCTGGTACAGTTGGTGCAATTGTGCTACAACGGAACAACTCTTATATATATATATATATATATAAGAGTTATATAAATATATATATATATATAGAGAGAGAGAGAGAGAAATTATCAGGTGCAGCACCACTGCACCGTACTACATCGTAACCACAGTGCAGTGGCATCGAAATGGGCCCCATATGATGATCACATTAAAATCTACTCCGCTCATTGTATTTAAAATAATATATTCTACTATGATATTCATTTTTCATTCTAATCGGATATGTGTATGGTCCCATATAAAAATAGTACAAATTTATCGTAATAAAATAGTTTGATGTAAATAACAACTTTAAAGTGGTTTTTCCAATATGTAAACCATTTCTATATAATTTCTATATGGATAAATAATTGTATAAAGTTTCATTATATTCTAATATATGTGGGGCCCATTTTTTTATCAAATGTTGCACCGTAACGACTATGAGGAGGATCCTTGGTGGTTGGCCAAAATTGAGCCCCAATTAGGGGTTCAACTCGGGTCAAGTTGTATCGGATTTGAGTCACTCTAAACCTACCAAGTTTATGTGAACAAAAACCCTAACCCTAATATTAAAACCCGGGTTCGGACTGGGCTGACATTGGTTTCGAGTTGAAATTCAGGTTTTTTAAAACCAATAAAAGTTGAAATTACTGATAGAGATAATAATTTTTGTTAATATTATTCCATTAGCACATGTTATATAACTTATAATATATTTAATTTTGATTAAAGTTAGTCTTTTAATTAAAAGATAATTCTAAAGATAATGAACTTAATGAATTTACACATATCAATCAAGGTAATGTTATTAAAAAATCAAGGTAAGAAAAATAAATGAAATTACATGAAATTATTATCTAAAGTTTAATAAAAGCGAGACTTATATTTAACATAGTTAATTAATATATATGTAATAAATTTAAAGAGTTGATATATTTATAATTATTTGCAAATAAAGATAATGTAAATGTAATATATTTTAACTTTTATAGACAAATGCATATAATATTTAGGTTTTAGAATAAATGTTTTACAGTTTAACTAAGTTATGATACATGAAAAAATTTTATTGCAATTATAATTGAAATACTTAATACATAAACAAACATAAATATTTTAATAAATTAGGGAGAATATCGGGTTCGGATCGGGTCGGATTTTGGTACCAAGTTGATGTAAATCCAGTATTGGTTTTGGGTTTTCTTGGGCGGGTTGAAACCGGGTTTAATTTGAAAAATTCTTCAAAAACTAAATTCAAATTTGGTTTTGAAATCGGGTCGGGTCGGGCGGGTTCGGATTGACTCGGTACCAAGTTACACCCTTAGCCCCAATTGCGTATGACGATTTAATCTTTTTTATATAAACATGCTAAGTTAGGTGTATTTAATCTGCAAACAAGTTTTATCATTTTTGAACATATTTATATTTTATTTTTAAAAATGGGTGCATTGTGGTAATTTTGATAGACAGAAAGTTACCATAGTGCCCCTATGCTTAAAATTTTTAAAATATATAAACATATTCAAAAATTTAGGATTGTCTTGTATTTTATGTATGCTTTTGAATAAGCAATTACAAGAGTCCTATTTATAGGTGTATCCATTAGTATTTAGTGAAGTCTTGAGAGATGTCCTATTGGGACGTGAATGAGTAGATTATTAGAAAAAAAATTTAACAATGTGTGTGAGAAATTTAGAGACCAAGTGTGAGTTTTTTTTATGTGTATTTCCGCAACCGGTTTATCATAGTGAATTATTATATATCTCGTGGCTTTTTCATCGATGCTAAAGAGTTTTTTTACGTAAATCTTAATGTCTCTTGTATATGATCTTGGTACTATTTTATTATGTGTAATTCCGTTGTGATCCAAATCACGTTTCCTAGCAGGTTTATAGATTAAATATACATAACTTAATACGTTTATAAAAAATAACATATAGATTTTTTGGTTGGCCTAAGAAAGGGGATCGCCTCTCTCTGTTCGCAAACAGACTATTACTTAGTCCCAGTAACGCACAACATTACAACAAAAATGCCATAAAGTGACTTTTTTGTTACGGTTAACATTAAAAGTACTCTATATAGTGATTGTGTTACCACAGCTCAACAAACTTCGACGGTTTCCATCTCCAAAACTCATGATTGTTCGAATAGGTATATATTAATAATCTTATAAATTGTTATTATTTTAATAATTTATAATGACGGGAATTAAAAAAGCGTCCACAAAAATTAACCAGTAGTGATGATTTGCCGAAATTATCTATTTAAGTCAAAAAAATTTACATTTTATTTATCAGTAAAAATTAAGAATACATGTTAATGATTCTAACAAATTAAATAAATTAATTATTTAAAATTATAAATATAATGTATAATGTGATAGAAAGTCAATTTATCCTTAAATGAAAGGATAAGAAGTCGGCAGTGGATACCAATCACAAAGAGGAGGAAAAAAGAAAAAGTCGGTAATGCTTTTGAATATCCTCTTTCAATCATATCCCATCTCACCGACCAGTCTCATCTCACCAACCATTGCTGTTGCAGTGACTTCGTTGATGTGCCTTGCCAGATCACACAAAGGACAGTTTTTATTCTTATTTTACTGTGTTTTTGCCAGCCCAGTGGAAAATTATTTCTCGTCAACTTGGATTTCCTGTGGATATTTGATAACTTAGGGTTTTTTCAAAAATAATTTAAGAACAGTAAAAAAAAAGAAGAAGAAGTATGTTTTGGTGTTGCCAAACAGCCTCGTAATACACATTCGTGTCATCTCATTTTATTTTTATAGGGTTAGTTTGGTAATTAATATAAAAAGTTAAGTTAAAATTTTTTAATTTAAAACTTTTTACTATTGACAACTATTATATTTTTAATCATTTTTTTACATATTCTTATATAACTATTTTACTTTTCAATCATTTCTATATAATCATCTATACAACTAATTTATCTATTTTAACTTTATCATTTTTACTTCTCATCATTACTCCTATAATATTGACAATTTCTACCCTTTAAAACTTTTCATCGCATATTAGTGATTTAAATTAAAAGAAATCTACATGAAAGTTCTGATGTACATGGTATTGATCGGAAGCATCCAGGCTGATAACAAATCTGTCAAATACACAGTAGAATAAGAATAAGAATAAGAAATGTCCTTTGTGTGGGCTTCCAAGGCACTTGAACGAAGTTACCAGCAACAATGTTTGGTGAGATGGGATAGGATGGAAAAGGGATATTGAAAAGGATTAAATGCACTGCTTTTTTTTTGTTATTATTGGTATGCACTGCCTACTCTTTTTTTTTTTTTTGTGAAGATGTGTTTGGAAATGGATAAAACTTTTGGTGAAAAATTATAATAAGGAGTAAATAGGATAAAGTTAAAATAGATAGATTAGTTGTATGGGTAATTATGTAGAAATGATTAAAAAGTAGGGTTGTTATATAGAAAAATGTAAAAAATAATTAAAAAAATATGGCAATTATAGAAAGTAAAAAATTTTAACTTAACATTTTATACGTTACCAAACATACTCTCAAATAAAGATTTATATTAACTTCGAGAGATCGTTATACAATACAAACTGAGAGGTTGTCCCTCCATGCACGCTCAAGCTCAACAGACATTGCGTATTTTGCTTAGTAATGAGATGGTTGGTTGCCTTCCCTTAAGACGTGTTGGTAGTTTATCCACGAAATGTGGCTCCAAAGATTTAATCTCTTCCACCAGAAACCTAGGCCTGGAATGAGGGCATCCCTTGCCTGATAACCAGTTAATCACAATCAAAGAGTCACTTTCAAGCTCAGATGCCCCATTCTTTTGCCCAGCTTAACCCCAATAGAACTGCATTCAACTCCATCTATAAAGGTTAACTATCCCCTGTTTAGGCCAGCGTTTAGCTCCCACGAACGAGCCATTTGCATCTCGCATCACAGCCCTAAAGCCCAACACCTTCTTCTCCACCCTGCATCCTGCGTCCACATTGATTTTCACCGATCCCGGGTTTGGGAAGCCTCCACCCAGCCATCCTGTTCGTGCACCCAAAGCCCACATTTGTCAGCCCCTTAGCTGATATGTAGTTGTGTAGGTGTTCCCAACTCCAATTGAGGTTGTCCAGGCCTTCATACTCTCCCCTATTCCCCTGGTAGACCTGACCAGATGGTATACTATTTCTGGTAAACCAAAGCCTCCACCCCATGGTAATGAAAAGAGAGAGGGCCAAATTTTCCTTAGTACCTGAAAGATGCATGAAACTATCCCTTACTCCCCCCGTCCCTACAGAAAAAAATTGTTGAAGTGTATCCCTTAAACATGCACTGCCAATTTAATTCTTCTCTTCTTATCTTTTCATTCAAGTGTATTATTTATTTCTATTTTACTCATAAGTCATTACTCTCTAACTTTTTAAAATTCGTTCCATTTCTTTCCAATCCATTGTCAATTCACAAAGGTGCCCTTAGATGAAATAGACTGATATATTATTAATTTATATATGCAAATACAAAATAAGTATATACTATTTTAAGTTGGAGAGACTCCAGCGAGTCAGCGAATAGGCGCCGCCAAAATGGCCCCCCGGCGCCACCTTCCCACCTTCAGGCAAGTTCCAAACACACTCAATCAGTAAGCTTCCAGCAAGTTGACGCCTAGGTGCCGAACAAATGACACCCCGGCGCCAAATCTCACGAGAGTCGGTGCCTAGTGGCGCCCCGGTGCCATACCAAAGGAAAGTTTTTAGAGAGCCCGGTGCCTAGGCGCTGAACAGGTGGCGCCAACACGCAAACCTGCATACGATATGCGAGCGGTTGGCTCGTTGTGAGGGATGTATAAATACCCTTTTAAGGTTCCAAAAAAGGATTTTTCGAGGAGACAATTTCCAGAGCCGGTTTTGGGAGAAGAAAAACTTTGAGAGAGAAAAAAAAAAAGAGGTGTTGAGAAGATGAAGACCACAGGCGAGAGGAGAACTGGCGAGTTGCGTCAAGCAACCAACACACTATCTGGGTTCTAAATTAATAAGCTTTTCTTTCCTTTTCTTTTGTTGTCTTGTTTAAGATGGGATGTTATGTTAATTTTATTTTAGACTTAAATATGTTAGGCTAAACCCTTGATCTAGGGTTTAGGATGTAGCATGCGTACAATGTAACATTATGTGGGTTTTTAATTTGTTTATGATGAATATTGTTGTTAATTTAATATCTTGTGATTTAATGCTTGCTTGGTGTGAACGCCTACACTTTGGCAATGATTCCCATATATTAGGTGGTAGAACCAAGAGGAAAAAATCTAATATACTATAATCAAGATATTAAACCTGAAAATCTAAGACTATGAAAACAGGCATGATGAACTTTAGAAATTCCATAGACAAACCACAGATCTTAATGGATCTAATGAACTTAATCCCATGAGAATATGTGCTTAAGAAAATTAGGATACGCCTTGTAGGTTTCGAGAGAATGTGCAAGGATAAATTAGGGCTTGTTCTCCTTTAACAAACAATATTCAAATTCAATAATTATATCACTGTCTGTTACAAAAGACGCATGTGAAATTCTAGACCCTAGATACTCATACACTCGTTTTCTCCACTCATTCTAATTTCTATTTTCTTTTCCCACTGATTTTTAAAAATCAAAAATAAATATCTAAAATGCTCCAAAAATGGTAAAAATTTATACACATGCCAAATACACCTAGATTAACAGTTTTATTAAAAAAATCAAAAAAATAAAAAAAGAGGTGTATGTGCCCGGGAGCTCCCAGATGCACAGGATAGAGCCCCCACTTGAATACAAGTTCTTATGTCACACTATGAATACAACTATTCAAGCTGTCATGTCATGAGAACAATTTTTTCAGCAGTCTTTTGATGCTTCGCAGAATAAATCGTAGCAGTGGAAGCAAAAGAAATTTGATCATAACAGCAAGCAAAAACACGGACAGAAGGCAGCAAATGACAATCACTGCCACGGCAAACCCATGCTTTCACCTGCAACAACGACAAGCACGCCTGCTAACAATGTGATGAGTATGGAGATGCATGTGATGAGTGTAAAGAGATTGCCCCAACTCCAACAATGCTAGGCTCATTTTGCACATTTGTTGGTCCCATGCACTCATGTATAAAAATATAGCAAATATAGAAAGGACATGGCAAGAGTATCAAGAAGCACAAAAAAGCTTTGAAAGCTAGTATGCTTGCCAGAATAGCTGTTCCTGGATTAGGCTCACTGCTGCTCCTCTACCCACCTGGTAAAGTAAATGCTGCTGCAAATGAAACTGTGGCAATCAGAGAAGTTATCATCTTTGCCACTTGTTGTTGATTTTCCCTTCCTTTTGGATCAATCTTTTTCATGGGAGCAACATCACGCATGCATTGAGGCCGAGCCTTAGACATTGTTGTGAAAAATCATGTTAGGATCTAACAAAACGATGACAACTACAAATGTCTCAAACGATGCATTTTTACTATATTGAAGCTCATTCAAGGCACAATATTCTAAAAGACATGTTCTAGACAAGGTTTCATTACTTTTATATATGTTCTTCATGCATTGCATTGGTATTCACATAATCCATGTTGTGGGAAGAGTCTAACGCCTGAGGTGTAGCATGCAAGGTGTATAATTAATTAAATGCATTTGGACTGTGGAGGCAAGGGTAATACCTGAAAGCTGCGACGCCATGTTAGTCCACATTTTTTAATTGTCCTCATTCCTGATCATGTCAAGCTTTGCTCTCTTCTTTATTAGCAGTTGATAGCATGTTACCTGGCTTAGATGCATGATTAATAGGTGTGTTTCCTTCTTTATCTAGACCATCTAGTGACCCTCCGATAGGAGATAGTTCTAATAATTTTTGAATAATTCCAAACTTCAATGCAGCAAAGTAATGTGGAGTCCATTCCTTCCACCGAGTCTCCTTCTTTGATTGTATCTGGACGGTACTTGAGCAACTCTGAAATTGACAATTGCATACCAAAAGCCACTGCTGCATGAAGAGGCGAGTAGCCATTGTTGTCTACCGTGCAAGGAACATGGCGGCTACCAGTTTTCAAGATCATACCATCTTAGCATTGTTTCTCCAAGCAGTATAATGAAGGGCAGTTTCCTTTACTGTGAGTTTGGGCTTGACGGTTATAGGAATAACACAATCATCTGCCATTAACAAAAACAAGTTAATAATCCACATTAATTGCACTGAGTTAATGTTGTTATGACTTGATATATAAGCAAGAACCCAGAAGCTAAGAAGAACACCAATGATACAGCTAAATTTTTTGCTGCCACTTGTTCTCGCCAGAAATAGAAAGGGAAAGAACACGAGAGTTGAGTTTAATGTAGTCAAAATACTTGCGAAAAAATACAAAATTCTATACACTCCCTAGCTAATTAATAGAATTTTAAGACTTCGTTGCAGCATGAGAACTCTTTAACATACTTAATTTAAGGGAGTTCAACAGAGTTTAATAGACAGCTAAAAGCAATTAATAAAATTTAATACAAATCATACTAAATTTTATTGAACTCTACTAGTTTAATAGACAGCTAAAAGCATTTAATAAATTTCATACAGATCATACTAAATTTTATTGAACTCTACAAAAGCTAATAACAACCTGCTTTAATAGAGTTCAATCAACTTTAATAACTTTTATTGATGATTCTATTGGAGACTATTCAAACTCTGTAGAATCTTGTTAAACTCTTTCATGAGCTTACTAAACATGAAAAGAGTTTCAAATGAAACATTATTAGATTCTACTAATTTTTTGGGAGGCCTCAACAAGAGTTTAAAATGATTTTATGCAACTCAACAAAGTTCTTATTTCTCCTTGGACTGCCTTAATTAATGAATAGAAAAAACTTCATTATCCAAACTAAGAGAGAATGCAACAGCATACCAGAAGTAGCATTGAGGGCAGCTGCAACTTCCTATTCACTGTTCGTGTGACAGATGTTCGTGTGACGGATCAATACCCACCAGGATTTCCTTCACAAATCCAACCATTTCCTCTTTGGCAGCAACAAGAAATGATGACTCCTTGGCATTGTTCACAGCGAACAACCAATGGCAGCTGGGGATCTGCTTTCGCTATCTTAATTGATACATCCTCCCTTCTGTTTCTCAGAGCTTCATGTAATGCAGTATTTTCCTCCTCCTGCATTCTCAACAGCCCAACTGACTATGATGATCCTTCCTCCTCTTCTAAATCATCATGATCAGCCATCCTTGTTGTGAAAGACTCCAGATCCAGAACTTGGGCAATCTCCAAACAACCATCCCTTGCAGCGAAGTGCAGAGCAGTGTCATCATTGGAGTTTTCATCCTCAGCAGTTGGCTACAGAGTTGCAAGATTCTTCTAGTGAAGTGGGATGTCAATACCTCGCAGCAACGTGCAGAGCTATTTTTTATTGGGGAGTTAGAATGCTCTAATGAGCTTTGGTAGGCAGCCATGGCTTATCTACTGCTGGGATCAAATGCAGTCTACCATCTAAAAATTCAAGGATCAAGGCTCTAGATCCAATTTGCACTCCAAGTGAATGCCAGCAAGTCAATAAAAGTTCTTGAATTTAATAAAAGTCGATCTTGAATTTTTGAGCTACATTGGATTTATTTTATTAAATTTAGAAGGATCGACTTTTTAGTCATAAAAATAACGATGGACAGTATCCCAATACTTGACGTGATTGTGTAGTGTGTTGTGGATTGGAGGTCTAGGGTTTGAAGTTGAATTGGGGTAGTTGTATTGTTTATCCTAAAGTATACCTTCATTACTCGCCCACCACCAGCCAATAATGGAAAAAAACAAGAAAAGGACATCGTACATTTTTAATCCAAGATACTCCTTTCCAAATTAAAGAATCTTATAGTCCTTTTGTCCTCTACCACAGAATTAAGAAATCTAGGAATAATCATGATCCTTTGCTAGGTCTTTGCAGTATGATCATGGGTAGAAAAAAGATCAACCGACAATGAGGTAGATTTCTACCAACAGAGCAACTTTCCTATGTCCTGATGACTGCAAGCCTCAGCACTGAACAGAGGATTATACCTCCCTTTACCAAAGGCTCAGAGAACAGAGCTTCGCTCTTGCCCATTGCATTGTTGGAGACATTGTGCTTGCCGGAATTGTAAATCTACTAGACACAATTTACGATTTGATATACACATACATTGATGTAACTCATAAATGGACTTTGAACATGTTACTTAACAACAACCACTGATTACTACAACTATTCAAGTTGGTCTCATGTCACGCCATGAATACAATCATTCAAGCTGTCATGAAAATTTATGATAATGTCCGCTTTGGTTACGCATACAACTGCATTTTCTTAAAATGTGTTACACAGCCATGTTATCCTGTCCTCACACATTTAAGTCACCTAGAACACTCTCCCTCTTGGATGATGTATAATTAGTTGATTCTTAATCTTCAGCAAGAACTGTATCACGTCCACAGCCAGAGGGGATATCCAAATGATAATAACATAAAGAGTATACACGAGCTGAGTGCAGCAAATGACAATGACAAGTATGGCCAATCCCCTACTTTCATCTGCAACTACCAGACTCTCGCCTGCTGAGAATGCAATGAGCATGCAGGCACATGCAATGACGGTAAAGAAATGGCCCAAAGACAGTATTGTAACTACAATTTCTGGCTGATCTTTTGCAATTGTTGGCACCCACGCACTCAAGTATACAATGATGGCAAAGATAGAGAAGGACAAGGCAAGAGTATCAAGGAGCACAAAAGCTTTGAAAGCTGGTTTACTTGTCAGAATAGCTGTTCCTGGGTTAGCCTCACTACTGCTCCTGTACCCACCTGGGAAGGTAAATGCTGCTGCAAACGAAACTGGCAATTAGCGATGCGATCAATATTAGCACTTGTTGTTGATTTTTCCTTACTTTTAGATCAATCTTTTTGAGTGGAGCTACGTCGGGCATGGGATGAAGTCGGGCCCTAGATATCATCGTTGTGAGAATCATTTTTTTAGGATTTGTAACAAAATGATGACAACTACAAATGCCTCAATCAAAGCATGCATTTTTTTACGAATGAAAAATTAGTCTGTCACAATTTCCTTTCGTCATATCATTATGCACCATCGAAAAGAATTGGTTCCATACTCTAAACATGCTTAGAAGTAACAGAGAAAAGCATGATCAGTATTGGCGTGATGATGATTTGGATCACCTAAACGATTGTGGGAAAGAAAACCACAGAAGCTTAAGACTTGAGGTGTAGCATGCATGCATGCAAGGTATTTGATGAAAGGCATGCGGAGTTAGGCAAATGGAATAAAACCTAAAAGTAGCAGCACCACGTCTCCTTATTTTCATTCATAGTTGTATGCTTTCTCTGCCTAGTTGGATTGCAAGGTGAATAGGTGTGTTTCCTTCTTTATCTGGACTATCTAGCAACCCTTCAATATGAGGTTGTTTCAGCAACTCTTCAATAATGTTTTCCCTTCCATGCAACACAGCAATGTGGAGCACAGTCCTTCCGCCCGAGTCCACTTGTTCGATGCTATCTGGACAGTACTTGAGCAGCTCTGAAACTGACCATTGAATACCGAAAGCCACTGCTGCACGAAGAGGTGAGTGGCCATTTTTGTCTACCATGTAAGGAACATAGCGGTTGTCAGTTTTGAGGATCAGACCAACTATCATCTCATTGTCTCTCCAAACAGCATAATGAAGAGCAGTTCTTCCATTGTCATCTTGTATCTTGACCATCTCTCTCCGCTCCTCTGCTGTGAGCTAGGTCCCGGCGGTTATAAGAATAACATAATCCTCTGCCATTAGCAAAAACAAGTTGACAATGAACCACATCAATTAACTAATTTTGCTGAGACTATAATGATATGACTTGACGTACAAGCGAAATCTAGATTAACAAAAGCAAACAACGAACAAGCCAATTCTGTGAGAGAGAGAGAGAGAGCAATAGCATACCAGTGCCGTGCAAGATTTCCTTCACGAAACCAACCATTTCCATTTCGACAGCAACAAGAAATGATGACTCCTTGGCATTATTCACAACAAATGGCAGCGTGGGGTCTGTTCTCAACATCTCAATCGCTACGTCCTCACTTCGGTATTTCAGGGCTTCATGTAATGCAGTATTTCCCTCCTTGTTCTGCATTCTCAACAGCCTCACTGATGACCATGGCGATCCTCTATCCTCCTCTAAATCATCATGATCACCCATCTCCATCAGAATTTGGACAATCTGCAAGCAACCAGCCCTTGCAGAGCAGTGTTGTGATTGGAATTTTTCATTCTCAACAGTTGGCTACAGAGTTGTAATATTTTCTAGTGAAGTTAGCATGTCCAAACCTGGAAACTAAGTGCAAAGCTGTGTCCTCTTGGGAGCTTTGGAGAGAAGAATTTGGGTTTTGACGACATTAGCCACTTGTTCCAGAAATTCAACATCTCCAAATGTTGCTGCTTTTTATAGCCCGGGATCCGTGGTGGGAGGTAAAGTAGGTTGACGCGAGGCCAAGCTGTGCCGGTGAAATCAATGGGCGTTAGCTTAATATTGGAAATACTTCTGTGTCATTAATTAAGGTTTGGTAATAACATCGGAGGATTACTTAATTTGAAACTGGCAAAGCCTCCATGCTTATTATGATTCCCTTCATTTCACTTTTCTTATTGGCTTTGTTTTTTACTGGGGTCTGTTTGGCATTCGAGGGGGAAAAACGTCACTTCTTAGATACCTATCCTACTTTTTTATTATTACGTCTATCTTTTAATCATTTTTTCATGCAGCTATCATAACTATTTCATTTTTATTATGCCTATTAAACGCATATTTTTGATTAAATGCAATTATACATCTTTTGAATCATCTTCAAAGAAAAAGCTGGTTCCGGACTGAAAGATTTTTCAAGTGAAGCGGGCATGTCCAAACCTGGAAGCTGTGTTCTCTTGGGGAGCTTTGGAGAGAAGCAGCGCCTTGATCGCTGCCACGTCTTGCTGAAGTTGCAGAAGTTGTGCATTGCCGGATATTGCTGCTCTATATGGCGTGGATCCATGGTATTTGAGGGGAAGAGAGATAGCAAGATACAGAGCTGGAAATTTGGTGTGTGTCTGTCTGTCTGTCTGTCTGTCTGTCTCGTAAATAGAAAATGGAGGCTCCCTTTTCTCGTCTGTAAGGCTGTTTCCTTTGCATCTTTTGCTTCCTTCCTTCGGAGTGTTGAAAGCCGATACTAATCCTAAAAAATAAAACTAAAAATAAAAATAAAAATAAAAATATTAATTAAAAAATAAAAAGAAGCTTATGCCTTATTCCCTTCCTTTCAATTTTTATAAAATTGTTCGCTTTGTTAGTTCAAGTCTCTCGTTTATTCCCTTCATTTCTGGTTTCTTCATTGCTAAAAAGGGATATTTCATTAGTTTCCTAGCTAGGAACTGCCCCTTAAACGATTGGATAGATGCGGACGGCTGAGATTTGACATGCAGGGTATTTCTCGGTGGTTAAAAATCTGAAGATGTGTGGATTAGATACCCTTCTCCGAGAATACACGTCCCATCCATTTTCTTCCCACTCGTCGGCTGTTTAGTTGCTGGGATGCTTGTGTGCTTTGACAAGCTGTTGAGGGGCGGCCATCGAATCGTTGTCGCCATGGCTGTTGTTATGGGTTTTAACCACCGTGGCTCGCCAGTATGGAGGAAGATAACAGGAGAGGTTGGTTCTCCAATGTAACAGCCATCGACGGATGGAAACGGATGGAAACGGATGAGATTGTAGCAGTTCTGCCACTTCAGAAGAGAAATCACGCACGAGAAGGAGAAAGAATTTTTGAAGATAAGCTGCGTCAAACCATTTTCTCTGTTAATCTCATTCATTCTATATTATACGCTGGATCTCAACCATTCACGACATTTCTAGCATGGGTAATTAGTCAATGAAGTGTTATTGAAATGTTTAATATCGGAATTTTACTTATTTAAATAAGAAGTACCAAATAAAGGGTATGAAATGATATATGATGAAATAAACGCACTTCTGAGC
>JAXCLR010000050.1:84568481-84602174 GCA_035584095.1 Annona squamosa | reverse complement strand
CTATTTATTCTTCATTATTACCCCTATCATATCACATCATTTGACAACTTTTCATCTCTACAACTTTTCATCAAAAGTTTTATTTATTTCCAAACACACCCTTTAAATGGTTTAGATAATTAAAAAAAACTACTTCAAAATTAATACTTTAACGTTGAAATATTTTTATATTGATTTTACGCATTCACGGTAAAGTAATGCCTTCAGCAACTCTCTCTGCCTTTCAAGCCTCCACCATCACCATACCCCACCTCCTTTGACCAGCGCATGATCAAGCGCCATCCAGGCCATCCAATCCAAATCCAGCCCACCCAATTGAATTCCTTCGTCGAATCTTGCGTCAACCACAATAAAACTGATATTGCACTCCCTGTTAACTCCCACCTGCGTCTACGTGCGACAAACACCTTTTGGTGATAAGTTCACATTGCCGTCAGTCTTGAAAGCTTGTGGCCGTCGATCAGAGATTGAACTAGGCAAGGAAATTCACGGATACGCAACAAAGGTGACGGATGTCTCATTGCAGTTTTTTTTTTTTTTTATTACGACCACGGAAGTCTCCTTTTTTTGTTGGTTAATTAGTTTATTGAAAATAATGCAACTGCTACAGTTGTTGATTTGTAAGATTTGAAAAATGTGTGTCCTGCTTTGGTGTTACCCAGAGCAATCGAAGTTGAGTTAGGCTTCTATATATGAATCCTTGCAGCTTCAAGGTAACTTCATTCATTTTGCCTTCTTTCTTTACTTTATCAATTATATTTAGTATCATTTATATTAGACAAATTATATATATTTATGAATTATACCCTAATTCTACTTGTACCTATGATAATTCAAAAATTCTAAATGTACCCATATATTTATTTCAAATTCTATTTATACCCACCATTATTGATATGCTATAGGGTTGTTAACTCTCTATGAAAAAAAAAAACAAATATGTCCAAGCCTTGATGACTTGTTTGAATGTGGATTTTTCATTTTAAGCAAATCAATCTAAAGGTATATTAAGGTTTGGGTATACTCTTCATTTCATTAGGAGATTAATGGCCCTTTAAATGGAATCATAACATCGTGAATATAAATGAAATTTTGAGCAAAATACGAGAGTATAATTAAATTTTTTTTAATATTTCATAGGTATGAGTAAAACTCATAAGTATATGTAAAATTTGTATTTCTTATTATCATGAAAACTCCATCATTTATCTCATATCATCGTCCATAGTCCTTAATATAATAAAATGATTTGATATTCAAGGTGTATTTTGGAAGTAATAAAACTTTTAGAAAAAAAGTTCTTTGTGTAAAAAATTTCAAAAATAGGTGAAAATGATGTGATATGATAGTAATAATGATGAGGAATAAAGAGAATAAATCTAAAATAGATGTGTTAGTTGTATAGGTAATTTTGTATGAATGAATGAATAGTAAAATAGTTGCACAGTAAAATATGAAAAATAATTAAAAATAAGATGACTTTGAAAAGTGAAAAGTTTTATACATAGTCAAACACACCCTTAAATGAAAATTTTTAGTATAAAAGTTATTTAATATGATAGGGTAATAATAAGGAGAAAAAAATTAAAATTAAAATAGATAGGTTAATTATCTAAAAATGATTAAAAAGTATGATGATTGCAAATGAAGATGTGAAGAAATATTAGAAAATATGTTAGTTGTAGAGAGTAAAAAATTTTAAACAGTAAGTTTGATTAAATTCAAAACACACCTTAAATATTAATTCTAAAATTGTATTTTCAGTATCTAAACCTTGTAAAATATCATTATTATGCATATAAATGATTATATAAATATAAAATAGGAGCTTTATTATATACATCATGATTTATTTTAGGTTAAAATACAACATTCATTTATTTTTATAATTAGTTATATTTTTTAATTTTTTCTTTATAAATATGTTTTACTAAGTGTATTTAATCTATATACAAAGTTTTTCCATTTTCCAATGCTTTTGCATATTTATTTATATTTTTAAATCAAGTTTTTGAAGAGGTGAAAAATGACATAAATGCCCTTGAAATTGGTATTTTAAAAAAAATAATAAAAAAATAAAACTGTAAACGTATTGTAAAATAATAAAGCTTGAGGTATGGATTCAATGCAATTAAGAAAACATATTTATGAAGAAAAAAAATTAAAAATAAAATAAAATAAATGAATGTTGTATTTTAGCTTAAAATACATTATGATGTATATAATTATGCTCTCATGAAATATGGAATATGTTTATCTTATCTTAAACTCGGCCTGAATATGCGAAGGTATTTAAAGTGGCTTGGGGTCAATGGGATAAGGGTTGAGCCCAACCCACTTGCACCCTTCGGTAAGTGGGGAAATGGTGAAGATCTGGCCTTGGCGGGCAGTGCTTTTACGACCATCAAGAACCTTACAGCGGTGCCACCTGGCACAACCCAGCGGCAAAAATTGCCAGCCGTTGGTGAACAGGGGGTGTTTATTAATTCCCTTCTGGGGTGAGGATGTTTACTAATTCCTTCCTAATACGGAGCTATACCCATAAAAAAAAACCTTGCGGCGGTTGGTAATTTCTTCTGATTAAGAAAAAAAAAGACTTTTAAACAACGTTTGTAATGCAGCCATCAATATTCTTTAAATTTTGTGAATATATTTTTGTTTTTGAAAATAAATGGGATTCTATATGGAATAAACTAGGAATATGGTTCGAAGTCAGAAACATTAATTTTGTAATGTTTTCGACATGATTACCAACTCTGTACTTTTTTCTCATTATTACACTCGAAAATCTAATTTTGTGTTAGAGCATGCAAAAGCTTCAACTGCGAAGCAGGACCAAACAGTGCTTTATCCAACCAGGTCCTTAGAATCAGAGTAGCCAGAAACACACCGGGTGGAAGGCTGCAAATGACAAGCACTGCTATAGCCAGCAGCTTGTTTTCATCTGCAACTACCAGAGAGACACCTGCTGACAATGTGAACAGCATGCAAAAGCATGCAATGAGGGTAAGAAAATTGCCTGTATATAGAAGGATGACTGCGAGATTGATCTTCTTTATAACCCTCGCACCCCATGTGAACATGTAGCAAAAGATGGCAAAGATAGAGAAGCTCATGGCAAGAGCATCAAGGAGAACAAAAGCTTTGAAAGTCGGTTTGCTTGCTAGAACAGCAGTTCCTGCCTCGTGCTCATCGCTGCTTCTGTACCCACCTGGCAACGTAAATGCTGCTGCAAAGGTAACTGTAGCAATCAACGATGCTACCACTACAAACACTTGATGTTGATTCTTAAATCTGTTGACTAATTTTTGATCCAGCTGTTTAGTTGCATGACGTTCTTCTGTTTGTATTTCGTCGAGCATGGGTTGCGGCTGATCCCTAGCGATCGTGGAAGAACATTTTATATCATCTAGAACAGAATAATTAGCATGGCTATATATATTGCATATCAATTTCAACTACAAAAATGTCTAGTAACATGGGTCTCTCACATTTTTCTTTAATCATTGTTTTGCACTGTCAAACATTTTTTTACATCTAGCATGCTTATCTGCAGAAAGAACATGAGCAACAGGGATGAATTGGATCATCCGACGGCACTGTACAAGAACATCCACTCAAGCTTACTGATTAACCAAAAGCAGATGAAGACAATTTTCCATATCACCAGTTGAATTGGAACTTTCAGGATCCATTGAGTTTCCAGAGGACTAACAGTTAATGGAGCCAGATGAGTATACACAGTGAGCTATCAGTAGTTGTATTTTCAAAAACTGAGATGGAAATGGAGTTAATTCATTGATGAAAAAAACAGAATGGACTAGGTAGACACAGTATTTGTTGTAGAATGAATTAATTCAATATTCGTATGGGCGCTAGCAATTAATGAACATGCTATAAAATGACTCTTTATTTTCCGTTTCTTCATTAGTTTTTCTTAACTTCCAAACATTCAGCAAATAAAATAGCTATGACGACCATGGGATAAGATAGAGGAGAGCTTTGCTCGTTGTGTGCATATGTTACAAAGGACTGAGTCAACTGGCCATCCACAGGCTGCATATGTTCTATTATTGATTGTACCAGGGCTCACAAGAATATCTTAGGTAAGTCTTTGCATTGTTATTATCAATGTTTGTTAATAACCGTCATTCCAAAGAATTTGAGAACAGGACAGGCTCATTTCTATTTCCAAGACATTCCAAACAAGACTAAGTTAATTGTTGGGTATGCTCCATCTATGAATTTATAGGTTCTACTCAAGTGGCTAGAGTTTAATACCTTTTCATGGTATATGATTACAGATGGGCTAGAGTTTGCTAGACCAAAGTCACTTATCGATACAGTTTTTTGCTCTGCATAGAAGGTCATGCATGAACTGACGACTGACAGAGGTGGAACTCAGCCTAGTTTCTTGAAATGGTGCTTTATGTGCACATGGAGGCAGAGGTAGTACCTGTGAAGAGATTCATGTGCAAACACTATTTGACCATTATCCTTCCTCATGGCTGCAGCCTTGCTGTTGCTATCTTCTTCGGACGCAAGGTAAATAGTTATATTTTCTTCTTTATCTGATTCTAGCCCATTTAACAACCCTCCAATATAAGGTAGTTCCAGCAGTCGTCGAATGATTCCAAACTTTCGATTCAGCAAAGCAATATGAAGTACATTCCTTCCACTCGTGTCGAATTGTTCAATGGTATCTGGACAGTGCTTGAGCAGCTCTAACATTGACCGTTGCATACCAAAAGCCACAGCTACATGAAGAGGTGAGCAGCCATTGTTATCTACCATGTAAGGGACCTGGTGGCTGTCAATTTTGAGGATCATACAGATTATCTTAGCGTTGTTTCGCATGGCAGCATGATGAAGGGCAGTTCTCCCATTGTTGTCTTTTATCTTGATCAGCTCTCTCATCTCCTCTGCTGTGAGTTGAGACGGGGCAGTCACAGGAATAATGACATCATCTGCCATTTACGATGAGACTGTTAGAAACCACAGCAATAAAATTTAATAAATAAATAATCAATTCAGTAACACAAAAAATAACAATTTTAGGATTCGTAATTTTTTTTTTTATGGATAGGATTCGTAATTTAAGGCTTGACAATATCGTCAAATTCTCAAAATAGATTTTCTACCCTCTCCATGTTGTGCAAAATCAGGCTAAAAGAAGCCATTTTCAGGATACAATAAACTCTTGATTCTGATTTATCAGTATGAAGATCTGCACTTTTAAATCTTGAACGGATTCTCAATAATGAATAATCTAAGCAACTTCAAATATTATTTAGTGGGTAGAATGAGATTATGCAAGTAGAATGGAAACAACATTGAAAACTTTGAATTGCTGCTGTAAAAAAACTGAGATACCTATTCAGGAAATTACTACGTATAGATAGATTTTGAAGAGAACTGATGCCTTTCGGATATAACCTGTAGAGATATATCTTCTCACATATACATAGTAGGAATTATCAACTGGGGACATGTCAGAAGAGGCATTATCAGGTTTAGTCCAAAATCCAAGCCAATTCCAGTGGCAGTTTATATTGTGCAGAACAGTAAAATTAGCATAAATTCGATGACAAACATACCTGATGAAGTATGGATGATGGCATCCATGGACAGCATTTCCTTCACAACTTCTTCCATTTCCTCTTTGGCAGCAAGAAGAAAAGATGATTCGTTGGCATTGTTAACGACAAGTGCCAGTTTGGGATCTGCTCGCACCATCCTAATTGCCATGTCCTCATGCCGGTTTCTCAAAGCTTCATGTAGAGCGGTATTTCCTTCCATGTTCTGCATTCTCAACAGCCTAATTGATGATGATGATGATTCTCCCTCTACCTTATCCAACAGAATTTCGACAATCTCGTCGCTATCCGCCCGGACAGCGCAGTGCAGGGCAGTGTCATGATTGGAATTTTTCATCATCAGGAATCGGCTGCTGCAAAGCTGCAAGATTTTTCTAGTGAAGTGGGCATGTCCGGATTTGGCAGCAATGTGCAGAGCAGTGTTCTCTTGGCGAGCTGTGGAAAAGAGAAGTTGGGTTCTTTTGGCAGCATTCTCCTCTTGTTCTAGAAATCCAACATCTCCAGATGTTGCTGCTCTGTATAGCTCGGGATGCATGCTTGGCAGAGGGGGTGTGGATCTTTGAAGATATGGGAATTCTTCTTTCTTTTCTTGTGTGAGATGCTAGCTATTTCCGTTTATTCTATTTCTTCCTTTTCTCCAATGAAGCTGTTTCCGGTCAACGATTCCATGCAGCCACTTGATTTTTAATTAAATGGTTTTTTTTTTTTTTGGTGGATGTGATGGGCCTGGTCTTGGAGGCTCCTTCTTGGAATGTTCAAAGTCCACGTTTCAATTTCTACTTCTACTTCTAGGCTTCACAGACCGTGCAACTCTACCTCCACGGCAATGCTTCGTTTTATTTTAGTGTTAATTTCAAATATAGCCACTATATTTACTCTTAATTACAAATATATCCTCTAAGTTTGAAAACTTTCACTTTTACTCACTAAGTTTGGACGAAATCTCATCCACATACATTCCGTTAAACATAATTAAAAATCACCTTTATTTATTGTAAGAAAGGGACAAAATGCTCTTTAATATTTAATAATAATATTCATTGAGTTACAACAAAAGTTAAATTGTGTGATGAAAACTCATCCAACTTTAGAGAAAAAATAAGTACAATGAGTTTTGACGGCCAAGATATGACATCATTAATAATGGATGCTAGATTAATCATGAGTATTTTTGAATTTTAAAATTATTAAATGTTACAAACTATCGTATTGGATATATTTGAAATTACTAAAATACTTTATATATATATATATATAAGTTTTCAAACTCAGTTAGTATACTTGTAATTAAGTATAAATAGAGTAGATATATTTAAAATTGACTATTTATTTTGTAATCATGAGGTACCCCACTAACTATAAAATGTCAAAAACAAGAAAACAAGAAAATATGTGGTTCATCCGCGTAACTTACCAGGAACTTCTCTTAGTAGTGCAATGTGTAAAACATTTGTAACGTTTGAGATTCATCTTAATGATTACGTAATATCCAATCCATTGATTATATTCAAAGATGTCAAAAAATCGTTTTGATTGGAATCCAATGTGGGTCACATTTTAAATAAAAACATATAGAATGTGCATAACTTTTGAAATTCACTTGACTACATGGAATAAAATATTGGAATGTTATAGAATTATAAATAAACATTATTTCAGGTTGAATGAATACTTTAGAAGGTTTAGATGTTTAATTTATGTTTTATGAGTTGCTTTAAACAAATAAACAATCTTAATGGGTTAAGAATCACTCCGAAACCATTTTTATTCTTTGAATAATATGAAAGTTTGATTGGAATGATTTTTTTTTTTGTTCTTAGCGATATACATAATGAAAAGCTAATGAATGAATTAGATTTCTAATAATCACCTACGTAAGGTCCAAATGTACCAATTCAGTGCCTTTTTCACCATTGAAGCATTTCCCAAACTTTTCGACTAGTAAATTGTTTTGGGTTTTGCGTCCCACACAGAGTCATTAATGATAATGTTAGGTTAAATCTCTCACCTTGTCGTGATGGCTTAGTGGTGGAATGATAAATATAGGCCTAACGTTGCAGTGTCAGGTAACTTCAAGAAATTCATCCTATCCAATCTCTCATCCAACCTAGCATCATCATCACAGAGTCATTAATGTTAATCTTAGGTTATATCTCTCGCTCATCATGATGGCAAGGTGGTAGAATGACAAATATGGGCCTAAGATTGCAAAGTGTTGGGTAAATTCAAGGAAATTCACCCTCTCAAATCCCTCGCATTAGAGTTTATATCCACCACCTAATCTAGCGGTGCACATTGAGTTAGGTTGACAAGTGACAGCACATAATTCCATCAGTTTTCTTACCCCCCATCCTACAAGGGTCTATTTGGCTTAGCTTCCTCATATGGCAAAATCTCACCATCGGCACTCCATCAGAAAGGCATCAATCATGATTAGAATGGGGTTGAAATACATGAAACCTCTCAGAAAATAGTCAGCTATATTTTTGCATATTCTCCAGTAAAATTACCCAAAAATTACTTCCAGTATTTCTACTGAATTCGGTATTTAGACAATCACTCACCATGGATCTCTGTCTTCCAAACAAGGCCCACCCCTCTTTCCTCCTCCCATTCAAATTCGAAGGCCTCCAACATCTCCCTCCACCTTTCAACCCAAGATGCAGCATCCCTCCCCCGCCGCCTCGTGAATGCTACCCCACAACCTCCCTTGACCACGCCAAACAAATCCACTCCCGCATGATCAAGACCCACCTCAATCCCAACCGTCTAACTCCTCCAGGCCATCCAATGCAGATCCAGCCCACCCGATTCAATTCCCTAATCACATCTTACATCAAGCACGATAAACCCGACGTTGCACTCCGCATTTACTCCCACCTGCGTACTATAAACACCTTCGTCGATAATTTCACATTGCCATCAGTCTTGAAAGCCTGCGGCCATCGATTAGAGATTGAAATAGGCAAGGAAATTCATGGATATGCAACAAAGGTTGGACTTGATTGGGACGCTTTTATACATAATGCACTGATGCACATGTATTCCGAATGCGACGACATAGAATCAGCCAGGAAGGTGTTTGACCAAATGCCTGAAAGGGATGTAGTCTCATGGAGCACCATGATTGGAATCTACAGTAAGAATAGATACTTTAGTGAAGCATTGGATGTCATTAAAAATATGCGTTGTGAGGGAATAAACCCCAGTGAGGTTGCAACAATCAATATAGTCGGCCTCTTTGCAGGCATTGCTCAGCTGGATATGGCAAGGGCGATGCATGCCTGTGTTATAAAGAATGCAAACTCCCAGGCAACAGGGGTTCCTGTAAGTAGTGCTTTGATTGATATGTACGTCAAGTGTCACAGTATAGGGCCAGCACGGCAGATATTTGATCAGCTGGTTATGAGGAATATCATTTCTTGGACTGCCATGATTGCAGGGTATATCCGCTGTGGACATGTGGAAGACGGGATGAAACTTTTTTTCGAAATGCTGGAAGAGGATGTGATTCCAAATGAGATTACTATGCTGAGCCTGGCTGTGGAGTGTGGGGCAGCAGGAGCTTTGGAACTCGGCAGGTTTTTGCATTTGTTCATGATTAAGAATGGGTTCACTATGTCTGCCGTTCTGCAGACTGCACTGGTAGATATGTATGGCAAGTGTGGTGATGTCACCCGTGCCAGGGCTGTTTTTGATGGAATGGAAATGAGGGACGTGACAGCATGGACAGCTATGATTTCCGCATACACAAAGGCCCAGTTTCTTGATCAAGCATTTGATCTCTTCATTCAGATGAAGAATGAGAAAATCAAGCCAAATGAGATCACCATGGTTAACCTCCTCATGCTGTGTGCTGAAGCTGGCACCCTTGATCTGGGCAGATGGGTGCATGCTTGCATTGACAAACAGGGAATCCAATGCGACATCGTGTTAGCAACTGCTCTTATTGACATGTACGCCAAATGTGGGGATGTGGATGAAGCTCGCACAATATTTTCTACTGCTCCACAAAGAGATGTTTGCATGTGGAATGCAATGCTGACTGGGCTGGCAATGCATGGCCATGGAAAAGCAGCTCTTGATCTCTTCATAAAGATGCAGTTGGAACGAATTAAACCCAACGACACCACATTCATTGCACTCCTCCATGCATGCAGCCATGCTGGATTGGTTGCTGAGGGGCGCCAGATTTTCACTCAAATGGTAGATGATTTTGGATTGGTGCCCAAAGTAGAGCACTATGGTTGTATGGTGGATCTTCTTGGTCGAGCAGGTCAACTCCATGAGGCATATGATATGATATGTTTGATGCCTGTCAAGCCCAACGTCAAAGTATGGGGAGCACTTCTTGCTGCATGTAAGCTCCATAGAAATCCAAGTCTGGGGGAATTGGCAGCAAGAGAGCTTCTTGAGCTGGAACCTGACAATTGTGGTTACAATGTGCTGATGTCAAACATCTATGCAACTGCAAACAGATGGACTGATGCTGCAGATGTCAGAAGGATCATGAAAGAAGTTGGATTGATCAAGCCACCAGGGCTCAGCACCATTGAAGTGAATGGGTCTGTTCACAAATTCGTGACGGGTGATGATTCACATCCAAAAAACAATGAAGTACGTGAGATGGTGGAAGAAATGAGCATGAAACTGAGAAATATAGGGTATGTAGCAGACACTTCAGTTGTTCTGCTTAATATCGATGAAGAAGAGAAAGAAACCGTACTTAGTTATCATAGTGAGAAATTAGCAATGGCCTATGGTCTGATCAGCACGACCCCAAAAACCCCAATACGGATCATGAAAAATTTACGCATCTGTGATGATTGCCATGCTGCTACAAAGCTTTTATCTAAGATATACAATAGAGTGATCATCATGAGAGACCGTAACCGGTTCCATCGTTTTAGTGAAGGTTCTTGTTCTTGTAGAGATTACTGGTAAATGGCTAAAACTAGATCAGCCGGAGGGCAAAAGCCCAAATGGATAGTTTTCGCCCGTTCTACCACATTGTACAAAACTGTAGCATAAGGCGTGGGAAACATTTGTACCGAAATCTGTAAAATTCAGATTATAAAAATGACTCAATTCTTATTTTATTAGGCCGAGCAGGCCTTGGTGAGGTATGGGGGAATGCTATAGAATCACTTCATTTTCTGACTATTGATTGTGGGATGGGATTTGAGTGTAACCACATGGGATTTGGCATCTAAGGCAATTTGCCCGTTATATGAACGATTTGGACTTGTCACCGTGGTTTAGTAAAAAATCGGGTGGAAGGATTGTGGGGCAAGTTGCAAACAAATGGTTTGTAAAACCCATATAATTTTTGTTATTTTGGAGCTGAGATTTCGGTCCTCTGAAATGACCTATACACGAATTACCTTGGAAAACCAGATCTACCGATAGATACTTCATAAATAGCGAACACGATAGACCCTAAACTTAGATCTCCTCGATCCCGACGCCTCAAACATGATCAAGACTGCTCCAATAAGAGAGCGATAAAAAGATCATCCAACTGCTAGAGAAGCAGCTGCAAGGGTACCTTAAGCAACAAATCAAACTCCCACTACAGGCCATCCTTCCTGCTTTGGCTAAGGCCTCAGTACTGTAGGTGTACGAAAAGATGTTGAATTGTGGGAATGTGGAAAGTTAGAGGATGCATGTGCATGCTGTGGCCTGATGGCCGTATGGTTGGCCCTAGATGCAATTATTCCTTGTACAAATTCCCTCTCTCTTTAGAACTTCCTTTTGTTTGGCATCCAGCATGCTTCCATCTTTTCTCATCATCTTTGTCAGCAGGGAATGCACGACCCCATTGATGTTGAGCGTACTTGAGCAGCTGTACTTTTCTTTACATGGGCCCTGCCACGGACCTGCATTGTCAAAAAGAGAACTTGAGATGACAAAGCCTGTGTGGGATGTTTACAGCCTAGCAACAAAGTGAATAAGGTGAGAGAGAGAGAGGGAGGGGCTTTTTTTCTCAAGTAAGGGAGCAAAATCCTCTTTTTCTCTCCATTTTCTTCTAATATGGTGTTCAGCCATCTGCAGTTAATATTCATATATTAATCTTCCTTGTGCTTAATTCCTTTTTACTTTTTTCCCTATTATTTATATCTCTTTTACCTTATACTATGCACACCCATATATGCATACACACCTAATATAGTCATAATATTTACATATTTAATTAATAGCTTGATTAGGCTATTTTTTTTTTTATCATACTTTTTCTTATCATTGGCTACAATATCGCAGGCTGATACGATATTAGAGGATGCAATATTCCTAAATCCTAACTTAGCTTCCATAGGATTAAACACAATATTTAGATCTTCTTCACCGCAGTTAAAACTATCTTATGAGCCAATGGAAAGTGGAAACCTAGTAGCATGAGGCAGCTTTTATATATATTTTCTCTCTTTTCCTTTTTCTTTTTTTTCTTTTTTTTTTTTTTTTAAAAAAAACACATCTATTTCTTGGACTGATTCATAGGCCATCTAACTGAAAGCATGCGGTAGGTTTCTTGTAACAACATCCAGCACATGATTTACCTTGAAACCATTTTTTCATAACTATATCTCAGTTGGACTAGGCCAAACAATGACAGTCACGAAAACATCTGTTTGCTTTGCGTGCATTCGAAAAGAAGTCTATTTTTAATTTATATGCCCATTTTTCACACTTTTTAATTGACGTAACGCTGTAACCACTTTTGACAAGTCTATTTTTATTAGGAAAAAATATATGTATATATATAGATATAACGAGTACTTACATCCAAATTTTCTGTGTAAACTCGCGATTTGGGCTCCTTATCCGAACTCACTAAAAAAATTATTTTTAGCCACCAAAAATTTGTTGGAAAATGTTAAAGTTCAGGATTTGATTGGGAATACGTAAAAGTAAAAGTGACAAGTGAGAATAAATACAATTAAAGTAGATAAGATAATTATATGAATTTCTAAAATAAAAAATTCAATCCATTTTCACGTGCCTATTTTTTATTTTTACAATTTAAAATATTAAATAAAAATTATAAATAGTAAAACTTCATAAGTAAGATGTTCATGCTTGGGCCACAGCATGTGTGCCAAAAAATAAAAAATATATATATATAAAAAATCGATGCACCAATGTGCTCGTAAGCTCAGTACTAGATGGGTATGGGTCCACAAAGATACAGGAGTTAGAAAATTTCCTGCCATCTTTTACTTACTGCTCTATCAATTGCCTCTAACTGGCCTCTAACTGGACCTGATTTTGCGTGTATGTACTATGTACTAGTGATATTAATTCAAATGCGAGAATTGAAAAAAATATTTTTATTAATGGATTGGGTAAGTTGGCATTGGAGTTGGTCTGCCATCGATCCTTGTTTTCCATTGCATGTGGTACAATTTTCCTTAAATCTGCGGAGAATTTCATCTTCTTTCCTATTCTCAAATTAATTTTGGTTGAAGTGATTAATTAATCATGATGCATTATTGGACAGTTAAAAATTATTAACAATAAATATGACTGTAGCCAAGCACCAGAGGATGCCTTATTTGGAAGACTAAACCTCTTCAATTTTATCTTCGATTTTTTAGGAGCTGATGGGAGGAATATTGGATTGTAGTTGAATCCTAGAAAATTCACCTTTCAAAGGTGGTGGAGCCAGGACGGAGGTAAATGTCCATTGCAGGGTGGTAATCTTTTTTAGAGAGCACACCTATTAATAAAAATAAATTATATTTAAAATTTTTTAAACTTCCTTAAGAGAGTATTTTACATATATACGATGTTGCCCATAATTCCAGCTAGGTGGGCCCCACCAAAGAAAAATATTTTTAATTTCGTACATCGATATCCGATCAGGAAAATTGTTATAATCATGTCTCTAATCACAGGAAATCATAAAATAACTTCCATTGGGGAGTGAAACTTGGGTGATTTTCAAAAAGTGAATCTCTCTCTCTTCCCTTGTTTTTTTGCTCCCTTTCTACTCTACTCGGAACCAAAAGTGAATGCTGTTCGGGCGGCTATTCAAAAATTGGAAAAACATATCGAGCAAATTTTCAAACCGTGGAAAAAACACTGCTATGACAGTTTCTAAAATTCATAAATTCACATGGTCAACTAAAAATTGACTACTGCAATAAGACTAGTAATCGTTGCTATTCTATTTTGGGCAGAAGTCAAAAAGCGCTTCTGCTGTAGTTAATTTTCCAAGCGATTTCTTCTGCTCACTTGCGTGCTATCCAAGGCAACCTAGGACTTCTGCATGGCGTGTGTTTGGAATGTAATGAAACTTTTGAATGAATTTTTTTTTGTATAAAATTATTAAATTAATAGAAAATTATGTAATTTAACATAAGTAATGATGAAAAATAAAGAGAATAAAGTTAAAATAAATAAATTAGTTGTATAAATAATAATGTATAAATCATTGAAAAGTAAGTTGTTTATAAAGATATGAAGAAATAATTAAAAAATAATGTAGTTATAAAAAGTAAAAAGTTTTACATGAAAAGTTTTAATTTTTATGAAACACTCCCATATCTATAATTATCTATTTTGCACATCCCATATTTATAACTATCTATTTTGCACATGACCTTCACTTGTGAAACTGAACTTCTTTTTTTTTTTTTTTTGCTATGATAAATTTGGTTAAAAAATAGTTACCATACCTCTGCTCTGCTATGCTCGCCTCTCCATTTGAGTTTAAACTGTGAAAGAAGGTTTTTTTAATTAAAAAATGGTAATTTATGAACACACTTATACAGTTTCAGAAATTGCAAGTTAACTTACATAATTTGACCATAATTGTAAATATATTCACGTTGTTACCGTACGTGAGTATATTTTTGCAAAAATTGAATATACCCATTTAATTTTTGAAATTACAAATATATGGAAATATACTCATGTTGTAATGATGTAATAACAATGTTATAACTGCGTAGGTATATTTATAATTATGATCAAACTATGTAAGAGTAATTTGTAATTTCTAAACCTATATAGGTGTATTTATAATTATGATCAAACTAAGTGGGTGCATTTGTAAATCGTCCTTCAAAAAACTATTACTAAATCAATACAACAAAATTTATCTTGTACAGTCACTTTTTCAACTAAATTTTAATTTGGTTATGTTTGATGTTGAATGCAACTAACTAGTATATTAATTTTAGCTAAATTTTTATTTTTTGCAGCTAAATGTAATGTCAAATGTAAAATTGTATAATACCAAACAAAATAATTATACTAATGTTGTGTCTGAGATGAGATTTTTGAATGAAAAATTTTTATTTAAAAATTGTTAAATTGATAGAAAATTATGTGATATGATAGGGGTAATGATGGAGTGTAAAGAGAATAAATTTAAAATAGATAGTTTAGATATAAAAAATAGTTGTGTAAAAATGATTTAAAAAAGGGTAATTACATAAGAAGATATGAAGAAATAATTTTAAAATATGATAATTATGGAAAGTGAAAAAGTTTTAATTTGAAATTTTTTTGTTAAAAACAAACATGCCTTAAATATTACTTTTAATAGCATTCGACATAAAAATGGTTACATTAACCAAATATTATCACTCAAAAGCAATGAAATAGTTGTAGTTGAATAGTGGATTGTAGTCAAAATAAATTTAATAGGTCAAATATATATTATATAGAACTAAAAACTTAACTATATAAAATGAAATTTATCACAGTAAATGTTAATGTAGGGAGAAGAAATGAGTTTATGTGCATAATGACTACAAATGTTGTCCTCTTTTCGAGGTAACATGGGAAGGTAGTAGTAAGTTATTTTTTCTATCATGTCATCAACTTTGAATGACGAGGCACTTACGTAAATGTACCCAATCACTGCATTTTTTACCAATATTTGAACTATGAATTTTAGCTCAAACTACTTTATCCACACTTATATCAGCCATTTGGGCATCCAAGGTGCTTCTGAAACAATTTGTTTTGGATAGAAAACAACGGTAAGGAGAAATATATAAAAAGAAAGTTCATAAGCAGGATATGGCTAATTTGCAAAACAGAAAACAAATGGCAAAATGGCAAAAAATTGGGGTCCATTTGTGAAAAGCCCGAGCAAAAAAAGAAAATAATAACGGTCAAAAAGAAGATGGCTGGGACAAGGACAGCCACTCCCCAGTATGCAACAGCAGCCTGGCATATTATAAAAAAGAAAAAGCACGTAATTTTATGCTTTTCTTTTATATATATAAAAAGAGGGTGCAATAAAAAGAACTAATTGCTCAACGCATGATCGTTGGAAATCAGAATTGTACAGAAATACGAAATCTATATAATAAAGAATGATAACGCAGTCAATTTGACGGTTTAGATTGAGTTATGAGGTATCATGTATAAGATTAAACGGGTACCATCATTTTTAAAATGGTGGTGAACTCACTCCCAAGGGGAATTGGCGTTTCATCTTGTGTCCAACCGGAATGGTCCAAACGGAAAGTGTCGGATGCATGCGACGCGAGGAACCCACTTCTGCTCGTCTCCAAACCTACTCCACTTCCACGGGGCCCACCAGAAGAAATTGGGGCACCCCCACCCCCGCATGGCTGCAATTGCAGCATCCAAAATTCCAAACTCTGGCAGTTTGCATTGGGTGGACCGTCGGAGGCACGAAAATACACCTCATGTGCTCTGTCCCAAGCACGCGTTTCTCATTCTTCCACACCTCGGTTTTGCAATCCCACCGTTCAAACAGTGGGCCCCACTTCTGGTTATTTTATTAATTTCACCTCTGAGATCATTTTTCTTCTTTATTAACCGTATGTTTCAAGGAATTAATCGAATGGTTGGGATTACTTCTTTTTTAATCGTCGATCATCCGCAGCATGAGGAAACGAGTCAACGGTTTGGATCAATAAATAAATAAAAAGGATCGTATCACGTCCATACTCCCTCCCTATTGTCATGTTCTTATGGTGGAAGACTGACAAGAAGCAGGAGAATAATCAAGCTTGCTGCTGTTCTTCCTCTCTAACTTTTCTTTCGGCCGCATCCATTTTGGGGCGGGGGCCACACGTGCACACGTGCCAACCTTTGTCACATACGTATATATGGACCTACCTTTGTCATTTCTGTTCGGCGGAATTTCGTGCAAAACCGAGGGCATTCCAATCATACAGTAAGTTAAGTTTAATGAATATCTTGCCCGAGCACAGAAGTGTACATTTTTATTTTTTTTTAATGAAAATGTGGAAATAAGTGTATTTAATTTATTATAATATATAGTCAAATTATAAAATTTTGTATTTAAAATAAATAGGCTTGATCCCACGTTTTCATTCACCACACACCTTTCAAAACATTTTTTCTATGTAAAAGAATTCCATCATGAATTAATTATAACGTGGGCATATTTATATATTTTTAAGCAAGTATTTCTACCCAACATTTCGAACGAGATGATTTTCAACATACCATAAAATAAAATAATGTTCGCACACCTTTCAAAATATTGTTACCATGTAAATTATATAACATGGTCATATTTATATATTTTTAAGCGAGTATGTTTTACCTGAAATTTTGAATGAGATGAATTTTAATATATCGTAAAATAAAAATAATGTTAAATGAAAATGATAAGATTACATTTTGACCGAGCCCAAAATGGAGCAGCACAAATGTAATTTTCAATGGTGCTGACAAATTGATCACAGTTCTATTATTAGCAACCAAATTGCAACTGATTAAAAATGATAAAAGCATAGTAGTGTACAAGTGGGGTTTGAATTATTAAAGGCATAAGAGTAGGCCCAAGGGAAATAAGTAACATGGCTTCCGCATTTGCAAGTATGCACTCCATAGTAGTCATTGCTCATGAGTTGGCGTCTAGAGATTGGTATTTGGTAGAGCCCGCCAAAGTAAATGGACGCTCATCTTTCATCCCAAACTCTAATAAAAGTTGTTCTAGGCATGCTTCTCTTTCTTTCTCTCTCTATGTCCTGTATTTAGATGTCATAGGACTCTAAATCTTGAATTTCGGAAACTCTTATCTGGATGTGGGCTAAAAATGTAGTCGCAACTGAAAAAGAAATTTTTTTTTGATAAACTATACTAGGAATAAAAAATAGTACTGTTAATGGAAAAAATAAATTTATTATGTATTAGGAAATGTCGTATTTATAGATAATGAAAATTAACATTGAAAATTGGAAAATTAATTCAATTCTCTTCCCATCGCATGGTATTAGATGGCTCGGAGCAAGCTCTTAATTTTGTGGAAGAGAAACGAAAATAGAAATAAAAATTTTGTTTCTACATGATTTAATTTCAACATAAAGTGATTGACTTAAAATAAATATGAATATAGACAATTGCTTGAAAATAATAATATAATATATTAGTATATATTCTTCATGAAATAAAAATTTCTACTTGCATTCTGTTACTCCCCAGCTAAAGAAAGCCAAACCACATGTACTCTTTACTCCTAATCTTCACATCACTCAATGACATTTTCAAAATTTCTTCTGGCTTCTTTTTCCTACAATTAATGTTACTCCCTCCAATAATCTAGATATTTTTTGTTTTCCAGCTCCAAACTATAACTGTGACTATTCTATGAAAACATTGAGGAATGGTAATTAGTGAGTCTGTAATGATACGGCTTTGTAGGCATGACTCTCACAATGTCTCACCAGTCACCACCAATGTAAAACAGTAAAAGTATCCTAAAGCTGAAAATGAGCTAAATTTTGCATGCGCATGTCCTTATGCCCACAATTAACATACCTATTTTATCATCCAAAAGTAAGTTCCTTGAATTTTTTTTTTTTTTTTAAATCTCTTATATTTTAATGGTTTGATGGATTAATTAAAATTTAGCCAAAAAGGCAACTTTACCTCAATGAAAGTTTTAGTAGGCGATAATATTAGTCATTTGAGTAAACATTTAAACCCTTTAACATGTTCACTTCTTTAAGCGATTTTATTTTTTGGGTTGAAATTGTCACTTTTTAGTAATTTCAATTTGTGTTCTGATATTTATTAATACAAGAACTAAATTCTTAGCTAAAAATGTTTTAAACACAATGAATGATCTGATCTTAGAAAATAATTTACAAAACTATTAAACCAGGGAATTCATTGTAAATTTAAAACGAATCGATTGCCTTGTATCGTTCCATTTTTATTGGAAGTCGTTGAAATGTTTTAGCAGGCGTATCCGTGGAGTCACCTCATGATGATCATCTGCAATGGCAATTAATCGCCATTATCCACAATCATGAGGGCACAGATATTGGATGCCACTTACTGTTGAGCACTGATGAGTGATGATGGAAGACTCACTATACCTGATCTTATACAGCACAGCACTACAAGAATAGCTCTGATTTTTTTAAAATTCGTAATATGTTCATAAATTATAAAAAAGATAATTTGCAACAGTACTTCATAGTTTGATCAAATTGCAAATATACCCATTTGGGTGTGTTTGTTTTTCAATAAAACTTTTCTATCTAAAGTTTCTTTATCTAAAATTTTTCATTCTTCGTAGCTACCCTATTTTGTAATAATTTATTCATATATTTCTATACAACTACCATATTTTTTATTATTTTTTATTAATTTTTATACAATTATCATATCTATTTTAACTTTATTTTTTTTACTCCTCCAAATTACCTATACTAAATCACATCACTTCTCTTATTTTAAAAACTTTTGCACTAAAAATTTTTCTATTCAAAAGTTTTATAAAAAATAAACACATCCTTCATTTTTGAAATTTTATATTGCTCTCGTATAATTTGCATATACTTGTTAATATATCCATATTGTAATGGTGTTGTGATGATATCATAATAGCTTAAGTATATTTTTAAACGGAAGCAATTCTATGAAACCTCATCTTTATGTAACTTTATTCTTTTTTAACATCTAGATGGTTGATGAAAAATTCACTCCATCCATTATATTTACTATCATTTATATTATCATGCAAACTCTCATATTTGTTTATTTTCACTGTATGTGAATCTCATCTATAAATGTGTAAAATCAACGTAATAAAATAGTTTAATACTAAAATATCAATTTAAAGTAGTATTTTCAACATCCAAACCATCTAAAACATCATAAATATGTGGATAAATGATTTTATAAAATATTATTATATTCTAATACATATGTAAATTGATCTAAGTATTTTCCTAATTTACATAAGAATGCACTTATTTTTGAGCAAATGTGGCCTATCAACATATTGAATTTGGATGAAATTTTGTTTTATAGCTAAACAAATAATGTTAAATATAATGAACGGATTGAATTTTCTATTAAATATTAAATTCTCAAAAACGGAGGAGGTTACACCAAATCACTTCTTTATAACCTAGTTATATAGAAGCATGCCTGATATTTAAATATATAAATTATGGAAGGATTATTTGTAATTTTTAAAACTATATAGGTATGCCAACAATTATAATCAAACTATGTGAATATATTTACAAGTCACTATAAAATTTGATATAAAAGTTAAAAACACTTATGTTCCATTTGAGAAGCTATAAAATTTTTGAATAAAAATTTTTGGTGTAAAATGTTTTGAATTGGAAGAAAATGATATAAAATAATAAGAGTAATAATGAGGAATAAAGTTAAAATAAATAGATTTATTGTATGGAAATTATTGAAATATAGTGTAATTGTATAAAATATGTAAAAAATAATTAAAATAAGAAACTTATATATTTTCCTTACTATTAATTACCAATAATATACCAAGCAGTAAAGGAGACTAATACTATAAAACTCATTTCATAAACACAATGCTTTAAGTAGGGACTAAAATGCCAACCTCCTGGACATAAGTCAAGACTTGTAAGCTTAGCTAACAAAGTTGTAACCTATTTATTAAAATTATTTTCAATTATCAAATTTATTCCATTAGTTATATTTATGATATATTTAGTTTTAAATGTCAAAAAATACTTTTGTGCATCGATGGTACAGTGGTTTGCCTCCTTTGTTGGGCACCCCCCGTTCCAAGCTTAATAGCCTAATTGTAATATCAATTGAGATAATGTAATATAATATACTCAAATATACTTTCGTTGGAAACTATCGTTTTAAAAAATTTTAAACCATTTAAGAGTAAATATATAACTATATATACTTTGAAAATGAATGTATAATATGCAAAATAAAATTCTCCAACATAGGTGATTTTTATACCTAAAACAACTACATATTGATGATATTATTGATAATGCTTAGATTTAATAAAATATATTTTTAATATAAGATTAACATATATGTAAGTTGTAAACAGTGGATTTTTAAAAATATATTGTTAGCCTGATTTCCTTATTACCAAAAGAAGATCGAGCGAAGTTAGAAGGTGAAAGAGCACACAATTTTCCCAAACTAAAGAGGGTTCTTGGTTAGCTTCTTGATTAAGTTATTCAGAAAGTGGATAAAGCCTAAGATTTGGATATACCATGAATAGATTATTGAGAGAGAGAGAGAGTGAAATTAGGTAAGAGGTAGCAGGTGAGCTTGATTGACGGGCAAGAGGAGCATGAAGTCATGTTGGAGTAGGAAATTAGTTACTTTAATCATCTTTACTTAATTAAAAAGAATGAATCTAACAAAACCAATATAACCACCTGATTAGACAAAGAATTAAGAAAACCCCACAAAAAGGTTTCCGTTCTTTTTAAGGAATTCTCGTCGACGCAGAAAGCTACGCTGTCTTATTATCATAGTTAGACTTATACGTGTCTGGATTATGCGACCGTGGGTGGAACTGATGAAAGTGCACAACGAAAAAGACTGACGCGCCAGCAAGGAAATATTTTAATGCCAAACGCACGTCTTCATGCGGTGAGCCAGGCTCAAAAACCTTTTTCACGTCCTTCTCTCTCGTAGTCATCCACGATAATTACTTGGAGATTTTTGCCACTCTGTCCATTAAGTTTTTCAAATTTACACTTTTTACCCTTAAATTTTCATATTCATGACGATTGCCTTCAAGCTCTGGCTCAGTACTCCCTCCACTTGAGAAAAGGATTTTTGGGAAAATTCTTTTAAAAGTGTCGAAACAAAGTGTTAAGGTAGTGATACACAACGATTAGGAGTGAAAAAATAAAATAAAATAGATAGGGGAGTTTTATATAAAGATAGTAGCCTTTTTTGCAAAATTTAATCGAGACCATAAATAAGCTTTTCTTTTTATTTCACAATAATACAATGGAGACTATACTCCTACCGGCACTTGAAATCATGATCAACCCTTCCGAACTCAGGGCTATGGTGTCCCGGTTGGCATAAATTAACCCTTTTAATATACTTAGGGAAGTCGGCTGCCGAAAGATCGGCGGCTGGCAGTGGGTCGGGGTTCGAATCCCCGTTTGGCCAAAAATGAGTTTGGGAGCTTTAGTCTCCCGTTTGATGGTTGTGAGAGCTGTGGTCTCCCGTTTAGTTGTTGGAAGCTGTGTCTTCCTGATTATTTGGTGGAGCAGTGTCTCCAAATTTGTAAGAATGTCTCAAAAACCTTCAATGTAATATGTGTTGAGATGTATGTACATTCCAATCAAAAAAAATATATACTTAGGGAAGTGATTTAAGATACCTGGATGCATTGAATCATTTCCTAAATAGTTATATGGCATATTTTTAATAAATGTGAAGAAGTTATGTTAACGGTTTTAATATATTAGCAATTGTACCACAACGTATGTGGCATCGTGATCATGGACAGGGGCTTCTTGGCAAAATGTTCATGCTTTAGGTTCCCTCCCACGCTTGGGAGATTTTTGCAAATAGCTTCTCTAATGGGGAAGTTTGACAATTTTCACTAAATTAGGATTTTTATAAGATTTTCTCAGTATAAATGTAACATCAAGATGTCACAATGTAAAAATGCTAATAAAAAATATATATTAACAATTGTTGTTTAATTAATGTCTATGATAAGAACTTCTTTCTTAATTACACAACACGGATAATTAGGTAACTACCGAATGCATAAGTTATAGGAAATTATAACGTCGTTTAAAAAGTTTTCAACTGAATAATTGGAGACAAATCTTTCATTTCCCACTAATGAAGGTGGCACTGCTACTAATAGACATGACGGATTAGACTGTGAAGTCCATGGGTCCCAAAATTGCAAAAGTCATATGTACTTTCGACCTTCCAAGCCTTCTCTCTGCTTTGACCGAATCCAAAGCTCTTACCAAGACTATACTGCAACCTCCCACGCTCCCGTCGTTTTTCTTTTTAGGAGCCTTTCCCCAACATATATAAACTATATTTTATTCTTATAAATAATTTCATTTATTATTATTATTTACTGTGCACATTTAGTTGTGTTTCGTTGAGTAAGGGTACGACAAGTGTGGTAAAAGCGTAATTTTGAAAACAAAATTTACAAGTTTGTTGAAATCAACATTTATGGGTAATGTTTGTGGAATCAGAAAAAAGGAAAGGTAAATAAAAATAGACCTTTTTTTAAATATTGAAAGTCATCGTTTTGTTTTGTTTTATCTTTCCTACAACTATTGCACTCATTCACTTGTGTTACATACCCAGAGAAATATACAACCTTATTCTGCCCAGGGTGCAATAGGCCTGTGTATTTGCAAATACATTAAGAAAAACATCTTATCATATTGCTAATACATATATAGTTCCCTGTACTATGTATTTGCAAATACATCAAAAATATTTTTATAATATTTGTAAGCGATCGAATGAATCATAGCAGAGCATATTATCAAGAGGAATTTATGCCGGAGTAGGACTTTGCGAGAACATTTAGAGTGCCCTTGATAATATGAAAAAAAAAAAAATGGGAAAGTAGATGTTGAAAAAAAGTGTGGGAAAGTTTAAAGGAACGTCATAAGATAAGGATAATAATCAGAAGTAAATGATAATTATATAGAAATGATTAAAATGTATGATGTTAGTATGGAAAATGTGTAGAAAGGAGTATAGAGAAATTATATATATATTTTTAAAAAAAGTGAATGGAAAAGTTAGGTATAATTTTTTTTCTTTGTTTTACCAAACATACAACTTGTTACAAAATTCAATTGATGAAAGAAGTATCTATAGATTATTTGAGTTTGGAGGATGATTACATACATCACGATGTATTTTAGGTTAAAATATAATATTTATTTTATTTTTATTTAATCTTTCCTTCATAAACATGTTTTCCTAATTATACTTAATTCATATATCAAGTTTTGCTTTTTTACAATACTTTTACATATTTATTTTTTAATTTTAAAAAAAGCATCAATTTCAAGGGCATTTAAGTCATTCTTCACCTCTAAAGAAAATTAATTTTTAGAAATAAAAAGAAATATGTAAAAGTATTGTAAAATAGCAAAACTGGATATAATCATTCTCCTTTTTAAGTTTAGAGCTATCCTTTTCAGGGGGATTAGTGACTTAACTAGCCGTTTAGTGGGAGCCCTTGGTGGATTAATCATTAATACAAGAATGGAAATAATAGTCTGGCCATTGGCCAATGACATATTTGGTGATTTATATGAAATAATTACAATATTAGTCATGCTAATCCATCTTTAAGTAATATCCTAATCCAATTGATTATCAAGTGTAACACAAGAGTAAGTATATTAACCTTGATTGAAACTTAAATTTTCCTACCAAATTTGAGCTTTTTAAAAGTGCATTATGCATCATGTTCTTTTTTAATGATATTTGTATGATATAAAAATATTTTCGATTAAATTTGTATATAATACACAACCAGTGCCAATAAACTAGTTTGTTTATAATTATATTTTTAATGTTATTTACTATAAAAGATTTTGGTTCATTTGATTTTTTGTATGTTGATTTAAATAAATAGTTTTTAAGATAATGCTTGGATTAAATGTTCAAAATATCAAGCGGTTGTATGCACAGAAGAATTTCACTTTTATCATATTACGCAGATTTTTAACGAATTCGTAAAACAGATGGTTGATGGGTTGAATAATAAAACAAAACGATAAATTATTTAAATACAATTTTATATAATAAAAAAATCTTCTAATACTAATAATCCAATATCAATTTAAAACACAACCTTCATAAATATTTTTGATTAAAATGTTTATTACATTGTTAATAAGTATGTATAGCTTGTAAAATAAACATTAAGAAAATATTAACTTAAATAGATTTTATCGTTGATTACAAAAACTTTTGATTAAAAAATTTTAAAAAAAAGAAAATAATAAGATATAATGGGGTAATGATGAGTATTAAAAAGAATTGATTTAAAATAGATAGATTAATTGTATAGAAATGATTAACAAACAAGGTGATTATGTAAGAAAATGTGAAAATAATTTTCAAATAAGATAATCACAGAGAATGAAAAATTTTAAATTAAAAAATTTTGTTAAAAAATTTTTCAGTATAAAGTATAAACCAACACACCCTTAATAAATTTACACAGGTTGTGTAAATAGATGGCTTCCAACTAAAAAGTAAAGACCACTTTGAGTTCACCCGTTACACCCTTGGCATATCTGTAATAAAGTTAAAAAATAAGACCAGACATGTCGCCAGGTCTCTTCCGTTTTCAAAAATTCTACAAATCCTCCTCTTCCGAACCGAAAAAACGAATCCACGGGCTACAGACTACCACGGCAAAATTTCTCCCTCTTCCCTCCAACTCTCTCTCTCTCTCTTTCTCTCTCTCTCTCTCACACACACACACACACACGCACACGCACGCAGAGACATTCTCATTCCATTTCGAGGAATTTGGCGACCTATCAGTGCCGATTTTGGAAATTTTCGCGACTTGTCGGTGTCGATTTCCTTGGAAATTTGATGACCATTCCAGAAATCTGCTTCCGGAGCTCCGAATCCCTGGAATCTTGCGCGGAATCGTATTTCGTCGTCCAGTGAAAGAACTGGAGTTCTCGTAGCGTCAGATCTCTGGAGAATCGAACAAAATTCTACGCAGGAACTGTTTACGGCTTGGTAAGTTCATGTTGGCCTTGTGCTTCAACTTCGGATTGTTCAACTCTACTGGAAATTCTCATTTTTCTCTAGAAATCTGAAATTTGCTCGCATTTTCTCTGCATTTGCTCCAGCTATACGAGCGAAAATGGCAATTCTTTTGTTTCCGTTGCTTTGAAGGGGAAAGAAGGCCAGCGGCATTTCCAAATAAGCAGCAGAAATTGGATTTTTTTTTTTATCTCCTGTCAAAGAAACCCGAACCTCGTTTGATGTCTTTTGGTGCGGTGCCAACTGCAAAATTCTGAGCTTCGTATCTCTGTTCGAATGCAGCTGTTTATTTGTTCTTCCGCTGAAATTCTGCAGAGAAATTCGTTTCCGAAATTCATCATTTTGAAGAAAGTTCAGAAGTTTTTCTAAACGCGAACAATCCGAGTTTTCTGAGCACGCTTTCCAATTTGGCAAGGAAGCGGAGCTGTTCGAGCTCCGCATCTCAGAATAAGCGTCTGCGGCGCGAGCAGCAGCTGCAACTATGGTTGCAGAGCCTTGGATCTTGAAAATGGGGAATCAGGTAAGTAACAATCTCAAAAACGCTTTCTTTGTCGACCCATCGAAGAAACACAAGAACGCCAAAAGAACACTTCGGCGGGAGCCGCTGCCGGCGGCGCCAATCGGCATCCTCTCCTTTGAGGTTGCTAATGTCATGTCGAAAACGGTCCACCTCTATAAATCCCTCACCGATGACGAGATCTCTCGTCTGCAGACCGAGATCCTGAAATCCGATGGCGTCAGGAACGTCGTTTCCGACGACGAATCCTATCTTCTTGAGCTCGTCGTTACAGAGAAGCTTGACGACCTCAACCGCGTTGCTGCTGTAGTCTCCAGGTTGGGGAAGAAATGCAGCGAGCCGGCGTTGCTCGGTTTTGAACATATATATGCTGACATTTGCAGTGGCAAAATCAATGTTAGGGAGCTAGGGTTTCTGGTCAAGAACATGGATGGGATGGTTAGGAAGATGGAGAGGTATGTGGGGTCCACATCCAATCTTTATCATGAGCTGGAGGCGTTGAATGCGCTAGAGCAGGCTACCAAGAAATTTCAGCAGAATCAGTGTGAGGAGAGTTGCAGGGCATTTGAGCAGAAGGTCATATGGCAGAAGCAGGATGTGGCCCACCTCCAAGACGTCTCCTTGTGGAACCAAACTTTTGATAAGATTGTGGGGATGTTGGCAAGGACTATATGTACAATTTATGCTAGGATTTGTTTTGTTTTTGGAGATTATGTTATGGGGATTGCAGCAGGGTGTGCTGGGGATGGTTCTAGCCTGCCGACTGAAGAAAGTAGGCAGTTCTCTCATCACACCGCGCAGAGTCATCACCAAATTACTGTAGCTTCTGGACCACTTAGACCAGATTTTAGAGGGAGCATGGAGTGTAACTCTGGGCCTATCGAGAGTGCAGCAGCAGAGAAAAGGGATACAATTGGCAGGTCCGAGCTGAGCCTGCAGAGAAGGGAGATCAGTAGTTTTCGTCACGACAATTTCAGTTTCCCTTGTGGGTCTAGTCCTGGGAGGCTTTTGATGGAATGCCTTAGCTTAAGCAGTTCTGCTTCATCAAAGCTGGATGAAGATTGTGTTGAGAATGACGCGGGAAGCTGTAGAAGTGGTTTTAGCGCTCTGAATGTGTTGAAGCGAGAGGATGCCCAGCCATCTGGTTGTTTAAACCACCATGAAAGAGGTGTTCTGAATATCAGAGACCTTAGGCAATACAAGTGTGGCAATGGCAGCATTTTGCACTTTGGCCCAAAAAGCAGGCTAATGATGCATGCTTCACCTTCCACCATTGGTGGTTCTGCTCTTGCTTTGCATTATGCAAATGTCATAATCATCATCGAGAAGTTGCTCCATTACCCACATTTAGTGGGGGATGAGGCCAGAGATGATCTCTATCAGATGTTACCTACAAGCTTGAGAATGTCTTTAAGGATGAGCCTCAAGTCCTATATGAAGAGCCTTGCTATATATGATGCTCCTTTGGCTCATGATTGGAAGGAAACACTAGATAAGATCTTGAAATGGCTTGCTCCACTGGCTCATAACATGATCAGATGGCAGACAGAACGTAATTTTGAGCAACATCAGATTGTTACCAGGACAAATGTCCTTCTACTTCAGACTTTGTATTTTGCAGACAGAGAAAAGACAGAAGCAGCTATCTGTGAGCTTCTTGTTGGGTTGAATTACATATGTCGCTATGAGCAGCAGCAGAATGCATTGTTGGATTGTTCAAGCAGTTTCGATTTCGATACCTGTATGGACTGGCAGCTGCAATACTAAACTTCCATTCATTTGTTTTTTCTCAGCTGCCTGTCGGTGTTGCATCCCACAGGGAGATGCCTTACCTGGTGGTTTTATATATCTTTGTATTTCCATGTTGATGCAACCACTCATTGCAGCATATAGTTGGCCGCCATTTTTCCTGTAAGGTATGTAAAAATGTCTGCTTTTTCGTGGATAATACTGTTCTCATATCCGGAAAGTTGATGATCTGCTTGCTAGGTCTAAAGAGTAGTTTTGTGAACTGTTCGTTTTAAGTTTGTGTCTTTGTGAGCAGATCAATTCGTCTCTTCTTCTCTAAACTATCACCTCTTTTATTTCCAGTTTTTCTAGTGAAAACTTTGTTCTTTTGTAGCTCACAGGTTGGGTTTTTACTTTGTACTCGAAGATTGATTTTCTAATTGACCTATTTGAATGGAACAAAAGAAGGATATGAGTAATGCTTGTGATAATAATAAGTAAGATTGAGTTATTGAAACTCTTATCTAGCAGAGACTTAGTAAGATTGAGTTATTGAAACTCTTATCTAGCAGAGACTTTCTCCGGATGGCATATTGCTTTTGAAACAGCAGCTGTAATTCATTTTGGCAAGAAGACATTCTGAGTCAAACAAGTGTGTTAATGTCTTTCTCATATCTTCGCATCCGAATGCCTCGTGTTGCTTAAATAGGTATCCTTGTGATGGATAACATCTGCATCAACCGTCCTCTTTTTCGTAGTCTTCTTTTAGCTTTTCAATTTTCATTTCTGTGTATTTGGTGTATTAACTATATTATGTTGAGTTGCAGTCCTTGCATCTTGCTGCTTCAAAGCTTGAAAGGGGTGATAATATTGCCCTGGGCACCAATCTGCTTTCTCAAATATTTTTGTCATCTTATTAGGGTGTAGGTAACTGTATTCTGTTCATTTGTGATCCTGTGTTTCATCTGGTTCATAGGCTAAAAAAATTCACATTTATTACCTTCGGTGGTTGCCAAGTAGCTGCTGGTGACTGTGTCATTATCAACAATTTGAACAAGCCGATGAGTATCAAGGCCGCAGAAAACCCACATCCATGGCATAGTTTTCTACTTAATGAAAATTTTCTGTTCTATTTCTTCCAAAGTCAAATAACCAGACCAATTCTCGTTCTGGAGTTACTCTAATTTTGAGCTACATCCCTACTCTGATTCTCCGTCAAAATTACTGCCAAAAAAAAGTTCACTTTGTTAGTTTCATTTTAATGGAAATGTACAGGGTCCATGTTTGATGGACCACTGTGAAGGCTCTAAATGTATAAATAATCTTTGGAAAAATTTAATAAAGAAGTGTGCTGCTAGAACTATTTACTTGTGTTTTTAATGGTTGTGTATAGTAGTATGAAATTTTATTATATTTACTCGGTAGTTGAATTGTTCTGCTATGAGTTCAAACAGTAACTGTGGATCCTTGCTCTCATTTTCTTGATGTGATATTCGGAAGAATTCATTATACAGAATGATTAGTGTTGTTGCCTACTTTTTCTAGAACCTCACAGAACTGGTTGCTACTTTGCCAGAGGCAGGGTCATAGGTCCAATTATTGCAAGCGGAATATCTCAATTTGATTCAAAGAAATTGTGCGGTTGCAGCATTTTTTTTTTTTTTTTTGGCTCATGGAATGATATTACTACATATCCACTTTCAGTCGATCCCTCTGAAATGTTAAGTTGCCTTCTGTGTATGCAAGTGCTGTAATAGTTCAATACCCAGTGACTTTTTGGCTTGTTGTGTCATGTATTGTGTCCCATCTAATAAATGGCCATCATTGCTGTCAACAATCAGTATAGGAATGTGAGAATGCAAATGCAATTACCTAGCCTTCTGCTCTTTGCCATAGCAGGTGTCCTAGCAAAAAATAAATGCTTCCATTTTTCTATTGCTATTTATCTACTGACTTATACTTTTGATTGCAGATGAATTGATTCTAAAATTGTGGATCAAGTTCTTTGACTGTCTCTGTGCTCGCAATGAAGGGTGTGGCAAGGAATCAAATATGGTTCTGTTTCTTCATCACAAACAAGAAAATTTGTGGTTAAAAATGAATAGCATCTATTATTAAGGTAGCATTGTCTTCTCTTTCTGTAGCGTTGAAAGTGAGAAAATGGTTGTGGATAGCTGAAATGAAAATTTTCTCCCAACGTAGATGAATGATAGGTGGGGGATCCTGACACGCATCTGAAAATGCACTGGGTGAGCTGCATTTTTAGATGCATATTGGGATATGGCTATCATATATGTTGGCTCTAGTACTATGGGTAAATTACAGCTTGCCTCTTGATTTGTTTCGGTAAACACACGATGTAGAGAATGACACTTGTTAAGATCTTTGACAAATCTCTCTTTTTGCTTTTCTTGCTTATTAAATTTCATTCAAACCTGGACCTTTTTAACTTAGGTGCCCGCTGGATAGGATGTTGGCCTGGCAGTAATGAGGTGCGAGGACCTGGTGAAGGTTAGCTGTAGTGAGGTTTCTCTGGAAACAGCAGCAGCTCCAAGGGGGGCAGTTCACTACCGTGCTGGCTGACATGTCAGCAGTGGGTCCCACCTCATCAAACAACACACTCCTGCTTATGTGTTAGCAGCAGCGTTGCAAACTGCCCCTTTGAGCAGTTGCTATGATTCTAATGCTTTTCTAGTTTCTGTTAACCCTTGGGTAAGCTGGCTGTAGTTCGGAGAGAAGTCTCTGTTAGTCCAGAGAATTGGCAGGTTTAGACTTTAGATGATTAGAGATTGAAGATAGTTCAGCATGTGAAAAACACACACACACTTGGATCGTTGCACAATGTTTTGAAAATTTGGCCAGACCAGGTTGGTTAAATTAGGCCTAACAAAATAATTTCGGTTTAAAAGATGGTGTTAATTTTACTTTTTAACAGGAAAATTTTCATGGATTAATGACTTTGAGGCAGCTCATACAAATAGTGTCTGTTTGACATGACACTATTTTTATATCCAAACATAGATTTCCATCATCAATTATATATTTTAAATCTTTTGTCTTTGGTTATATCGTTTCTGTAATGATGGGAATCATTTGCAACTTACAAAACTTTACTCTTCTGTGCTCCGCTCCTTCAAAATAAGGGTGTGATTGGGAAGATGTAAAATCCGGAAAGTGAAAAATTTTGAAAAAAGTAAGAGAATTGTTTAAACTCAAAATTTCAATTCATTTTTAATTCTTAACCCAACCCAAATTTTAGAAGTGGGTTGGGTTGAGGTCCAGGTTTATGTTGGTTTGGAGTGGGTTGACTCAACCATTGCTGGCCCACTTGCTGCATACATCTAAATACGTGCAAGCAATTGCTATGTACGCATAATTGAAAATGAAAATGTGCAGTCATGTTTAGACTTTTCTTGCAAAATATGTAGCCATATCTGATAACGACCCTTATAAATATCGATGATAGTCCAAATAAAAACTGGAGTTGTTTTGAGATTTCATGAGTTTTAAATCAATAAAAAAGGCAATAACAGGCAGTGATAAAGAAAAGCGTTTCCTTTGCTGGCAAATGAAACTATAAAAGCAATCCTTGAAGATTCTTCAATAGGTTTGGTATGATGAGAGCAAATTCCTCAGCATTAGAAGGCATGCAATATAGTCATTGTACTGACCTGATTTACAGATGGAGAAGGTGAACATTTATCGCTTGGCATCATCTTTCGTTGTTGCGAGGGTACCCTTCTTACGATCGTTGTGTTTGTTGGATGATGCGCCAGCACATGCCCACGGGCATTCTCCTCCACTCTTTATCAACCAAAATTATTCTTTTTGGGTGTGTTTGGAAAGGAATAAAATCTTTTAAATGAATTTTTTTTTTATGTAAAATTTTTCCAATCGGGAGAAAATGATGCGATATGGATACGATAATGAGTCATGACGCCGTTAATGAATAGGTTTTATGATATGGACAATAAATGGTTACCGTACTAGCGAGCAAACCATATTTATGTCACCCAACGGTTCATTTTGCAGGCCACCAATCGGCATATTTCAACCATGTATCATTAATTTGATGCTAGCCTACCATTTCACACACATGGCTTCTATGAATGCATCATATTCATACATACCTCTGCACAGTTGTGCAAGAAGCCGCACGTGGGTAACAGGCCCACGTTGCCAGGAAATAGGAAAAGGCTCGTGCATCGACTGCTGATGAGTTATTGGATTCAAAGTAATACAATTGCGTAAACAACTTGGAAGTTCGGAAGATTCGGGGTGGGGAAGAAGAAGAACAACTTGCAGTTTATGAGTCTCTGTTTTTTACTTTAAAATGATAGACAAAATAACCAAATTAGGAAAAATTGGTAGCCGATTTTCTTTGGTTACATATATCAGTTAGTCGTTCATATTATGATTTTTGATCCCATAATAATAATAAAAAAAGTGTTAATTAAAATAATCGGATTTGATTTTTTTTTTTTTTTTTTTTTTTTCAAACCATCATGCCGGCCTAGAATGAGTGGCAGCATTGAGATCTTCAATGGCTTTGATGCGCAAAAGCGTTTCCCTTGATCTAATGAAAATATCACGGGTTATTATACAAGCGTTATGGTGTTGTTATTGGGGTCCGGGCACACAGGTGTATTTTTTTTATTATTTATATTTCTATAAAGAAATTGTGGGCTCAAGTATATTTAATTTATATATCAAAATTTATAATTTTTAATATATTTATATATTTCTTAACTTCAAAAATCGATGGTTCTAGGGGATATTTCACTTCACCCGAAAAAATTATTGACTTTTTATGTCCCAAAAAGCATATACACATATTTAAAAAATTATACGCTTGGACTATTGTTTCAGAAGAAATACAATAAAATAAAAAATATATCCATAAATGTATCTGGACTAGCAATTGTTCCCTTTAGACCATAAACCATGATCTAATAAACTTTTCTTTTATAGCAAATTTTTTTAATTTAAATCTAATTTAATTTTTTTTGTTCCGATCCATTCTTTGTATTTAAAAATACTTATCTAACTTGCATATAAAAAAGATGTACCGAAAATTTTATAATTTATAATACTAAAACGTGTTTCTAAAGAATTTCATGCATTTGCACTTACTGTGGAGATCAATCCAATTAAAATGATCTTTTTATCACAGAAATATTGATGGTGTAGAATATGATGCATGACTCGGTCCGTTAAAAAAAAAATTTCAAAAAAAGGTTTCACGGTAGCAACACCGCCACTAAACATTCTTTTTTTTTTTTTTTGGATAGATAAAACGCCACTAAACATTCTTAAGATGCGAAACATCACTTCAATTAGATTTGTATACGATTCGCAAAAAACGAGAATGCATGGGGTTTCTTAGTCGTATTTTAAAAATTATAGACTACAAAAGTTTTTAATTAAGTTATTTTTTTTCATTTAGACGAATTTAGAATAGACAACATAGCATCGATTACAATATCTTTAAAAAAAAATGAAAACCCTGGGTGTGAAAAAATTGCACCCGATTTCATGCCAACAAAATAGTAAAAACTTTAACATCAATTTTCACATGAAATTATGAATATTATAAAACCATCATAAAGGTACAGTGATTCTACGAAAATAAAAAGCTACTAGACAGAAAAACACCTCGAAACCATTTCCAAGCTCGCTGACTGGAACAGGATTACAAGTCATTAAACTCTGTTAACGAGAACCTTACTTCATGGTGTAACGTAGGTAGAGTATCCCTGAATCAACTTGTCAGATACCCTAAAATGAATAAAGTAAATTTCAAGTAAAAAACAATAC
>JAXCLR010000050.1:84536816-84568381 GCA_035584095.1 Annona squamosa | reverse complement strand
TAGGTAGAGTATCCCTGAATCAACTTGTCAGATACCCTAAAATGAATAAAGTAAATTTCAAGTAAAAAACAATACCCAATGAACCGTAGGTAGAGTATCCCTGAATCAACTTGTCAGATACCCTAAAATGAATAAAGTAAATTTCAAGTAAAAAACAATACCCGACTTCATTGGAGCCGAGTAGGTTCCAAAATCCAAGTAAAAATTGACCCAAATTATTAATTTATGTTTAACATAAATTTTATAAGATATCTTTCGCAATAAAAGACTTGAATATATTCTTTAAATATATAAAAACTTGTTTAATTTATCAATTATTTAATAAATTTAATTAATATATTTCAAGAACCATATTACTATCATCTTGATTTTAGACTTTTAAGTAAGACGTAATAAAATTATAATTTTCAAATATAATATAAAAATTATTGCAAAAAACTAATTTAAAACCATAACTCGGAACCAACCTGACCTTAACAATAAAGTAGGGCAGGGGTCTTCAAGAATAAAATAAGAGTGATTGAAAACTGGACCAACCTGACCTTTATTTGGCAGGAGTCTTCAAGAATAAAATAAGAGTGATTGAAAACTAGACCAACCTAACTCAAGTTACATCGCTAATTTCTCCCAATAACTAGCTCTAAGCAAACAACCCGTACGCCTTAAGCAAGCCTACTCCTTTCGAGTCCTTTATGCCGAAAAAAAAAAAAGTGAAAAATGAAAAAAAAAAAAAAAAAAAAGGAAGCCGAAACAAACAAACAAATAAAGTAGATGCACGAACATAACCACTGACATAAATTGTTAAGAATATGACTTCCAAGAAAATTTGTTTGATGGCTCTAAATTTAAATCTGCTCTCACTTCTCGTATATAATATAACCAAGCTGCAACCAAGCGGATACATCGATACGAATCAATCATGAGAGAACCAACCGATGAGAAATTAGGATTTTGTTTACCGTCTCCCCCCCCCAAACTCCGTATCAAAGGACTATGCAAGTTGATTCGTTTTTACCCATAAGCCCCAAGCACATCATAAAAACTACAAAAATAAGGAACTTTCTCTTTAGTATACTGTTTTATTTTAAAAGTTATTCCATTACACGGATTATAACAATTTGAACAAATACCTCGACGAAATAGGATCCGATAAGCATATCGTGAGTTGGTACTGAAATGGAACCTCCAATAGCTAGAGACAAGAAATTCACATGAGAAAACATAAGTAAACGAGTCCTTGCTTGGGCTTCCAAAGATAAAAGGTACATGAACTACCTTTTAATCCCCATCAATGTCTGCATTGAGTCCCTTACAAACTAGTGGATGTAAACAAATGGTGCGTCCCTCTACTAAAATGGGATGGAATGCCTGTATACCTAATCTATGCTGAGGAGGCCCTTTTTCACTGTACTTAAAATTGCGGAATAAGGCGTTGATGCATCCAAAAGCCAAAAGCAATTTCTTTAAAAACTAATCAAATTTTCCTGAAGATCTGGGAACGTAGGAAGACACCAAGAATTAAAGATGTCAGCAATATAAAGGGGGAAAATATTTGATATTAACTGATTAACTGAATTATACAACAAATTAAATATCAAAAATGTTATTTCGGCTGATGGATAGCCACCAGCCAAAAATTGCCCAGTGCTGCCTTCACCTGGATTGTGTATATTCGAGTTTCTTCACAAATAGGTTAAAGTAGTTGTTCTTTGGCTCTGATAATAATCTCCAACAGTCAAAAAAAAGTGTTCCCCCAAAACTACATCCACTGCAGGTTGATCTTCAATGCATTCCACTTTTATCTGGAGACAAGAAAACCAACCAATGACATTAAAATCGAATTTCAGAGGCTAACCGTTCAAGTCTCATGAATCTTAAGAACCAAACACAATGAAATTGAAATTAGTTGTCGCAGCAGCGCAAGAGAAGTTATGAGAGATGAGACACCATGAATATGACAATACTGCACTAGTGCATTGTGGTTGTCATGCGTCAAGTGGAATATGTTATCAATCAGGGATCTCCACAGGTCACACGTTCAGTGACAAGGGAGTGTCAGATGCTGATTAAAGGAGATGCTAAATAAGGCTGAAAAAGTTGGCGGACGTGGGATGTAGCTGCGTAGCGCACAGCTGGATTGACAAACTCAACAGCAGTAAAATTTCAGCCATATCTTGGAAGCAAAGAGCACTGAAAGCAAATGTGAGTTAAAATTCTCATAATGTTTGATAAAACAAAAATGAAACAAATAAGTAATTCACATCAATTCAAGACAATAACATGCAAAGAACAATATTAAGCTTATGTAAAGAAAAACAAACCTTGCCATTATTTTTGTGAAACTCTGACTTCAAATTGGAGTAATCTCTTGACATCAAGTATGCCTTTAAACCCTCAACATGCTTATGATTTCCTGTCATGTAAGGCAAGATGGCATAGATAAATGAAAAGGGAAACTTTGAAGAAAGAGAGAAGGTACTTTCCAGAAAGAGGAAGAAAATCAGAAAAATTAGAATAAGGAAACAAAAGCAAGAGGATAAAACTAACCAAATAGGTTCTCAATTTGATAATGCATGCATAAACGCAAACCAACTCTATAGAAAATAGAAAAGAACCCTAGGCAATCTCAATTCTAGTGGGACATCAACATATGGGGGAAAAAGTAGACAGATAGAAACCATAATAGCAGCCATCTATCAAGTTAACATGTATGGTGACTACTGCACAAGATTTCCGAGAATCAGTAAGTGTCAAAAAAATCCAAGTTCTAGGAAAAAGACTCAACTTACATTCAACAATGGCTAAGTATCCTAAATCATTACAGCCAAAAATTAAGGAAAAAAATAAAGAATATAACTGGTCCTTTATTCCGTTAGCCCATGAAACAATATTAGCAACCAAACTCAATCACATTCGACAATGGGTGAGAAATTTTCAGACTGGTAATCTTAAAAATCATAAAGTCCACCAGCTCATGCCACAATCTCCAGCTCACATGCTGATTCCTTGACTTTAATCTCTATACTGGATGATCCAAAAGTTTCAAACTACTACTCTCTAGCAGAATCTAAAGATACGGTTAACATTCTCTGGATCTTCATTTGTTCATTTCTCTCCATCTGTATCTTCTCTTCTTGCTGATAGTACAGAGAAATAAAAAAAATTCTACATTTTTGTTGAAACAAGATTTTTGCTTCGGGACGATATGGCGAGGGAGAATCAACAAGGTTTGGGGTGAGTTCTGTTTAAATGATCTTTGTTGAATCTCAACAAACTGCTGAGAGGGGGAAAATGACAATCAAGAAAATGGGTATATGCATTTTCACTCAAGCAAAATGGAGAAGGACAATCGAATTTTGTAAAAGCCACTGCAGCTAGTTGGAAATGCTAGTAATAGGATTCATCAGGCCAAGTTATGTTGGATGGGTTACTTTTTCAGCTGAAGGGTGAGAGAAGGCAGGCTGATTTTTTCAAAATTGATTTTGGGCATTTTAGTCATTTAATATTACAAAAAAGTCCATTTTTAAACATTTTGGACAGACCAAGAATCAAGGTATGCCTTCAAAATCTTTTAAAATACTCAGGCATATGCAATTTTCTACATGCATAGGCACACAGATTCAATATTGATCAAACTTTTCAGCAAATCTGCAAAAAGCCATAGTGATGAACACATGAATAGAAAGAATTGCACTGTGAAAGAGAGAGAGAGAGAGAGAAACCTGAATATAGGATGCCAATAGCCTGCAAATTAAATGATAGTGCAGGCCTTGCCAAGCTAATGACAAATGACAATTTTGATTTCGAGGTTCCATGGGACTTCTCCTCAAAAGTATGAGACTTCTCTTCATAAATATGGAACTGCTCCTCACAGATAATGACCTGCATGCAAAATAATGCAAGGAACCCTAAAAATGAGAAGACTGTACAAGCATCTAATAAGCTGATTTTACAGCAAAATAAATACACCATCAACTCAGCCTCCACTAGTTACTACACAATCAAAACAAAATCCCACAGGTCCTTATGACCCTCAATAATTGCAATCCACTCAGGCCCCATCTGATAAAAGCATTGATGGTAATGGCACGGTATACTCCTGAGGAAGAGAAAGGAAGAAGAAGAGAAGAGGGGTGATGGGGTGGGGTGGTTTATGAATTTCAAATCCCCAACTGACAGAAATCTATTGAGGTTTTTCAAATAAAATAAAACAAAATGGAACAAACAAGAAGTGCAGAATTCAACTCCTGCAGTTTCCTTTCAACTAAAGGAAATGTCCACGCACCAGCTCCAGAACCAAATCAGCTCATGTTCTCCATAAGCCTACAGGGAACTGAACCTCATAGAACTGCTCAAGGTTCAAATCAGCTCACTATTTTTACACGATTCTTTCATATAATCCATTAAATATCTCATATGCTCATCAAGGAATACCAAGGTCCTAATAAAAATGAAAATTTTAAGAAGACTTACAACTTCCGCTGGCGTCAGCGCAGATGGAAGTAAAGGTGCACCAAGTGAATCCCTGATGTAGTGTTCCTGCAAATGAAAGGAACCAAAAAGTAAGAGAACTGTCAAGCAGGTTTCTACTAGTCATCATGCAGATGTACCTGGGAATTCACAACGTGATCCAAAACTGACTTGTCATTGTCCAATGACTTAAAGTAGACCTCCACAGTATCTGTGGGTTCCAATCCAGCTTTCTTGCGTAGTTTCTGAACTCTATTGACAACCTAAAACATTTAAAGTTCACAGAAAGAGCAAAAGTCAGTTCCTCTGTGTAAACTGAAATTAAAACGCTGTACTTGACAGAGTAGTGTAAGTCTATCCTGTACACAAGTCATTGGAAACCAGAATCAGATCAGAACATCTTCCCTATCCCTTCTCGTATGCATGTGCATGAGGAAGTGCATGGATCTTACTCTTCTTTACAATAATAACAATAACAACAACAACAACAATAATAATGCTCTTTCGGATCCCCCTCTCTTTCCACCACTCTATGATGACCACCAACACCACCACCACTACTATTACCATGACTACAACTACCACTACTACGAAGACTGCCACTGCTCTTCATAAGACAAAGGTAAATGGATGGAAACCTCGAACCACTTTCACAACCAGAGTATGCAATATTGGCAGGCCTAGAAGAAGATATTATTCCTGAGAATGTTAAATTTCAAAATACAATTCTTCTCCAAAATGTCCAGTGTAAACCAAACGTCATATTAAATCATAGGTTAAGACAGAATTTATGTCAGATATCATGTTTCCCAGAACAAATCAAGGTCACAGCCAAGTATAACAACTTCGAGTTTCAGCCTTACCTCCCGGGCAACTCCGGCTTCGAACAATGACTCATCAGGACGAAGATCCAAAATCACAAAAACATCGCCTACAATAGATATAAGCAGTTTATAAATTCTCTCTCTTGAATAACTTTTAGAAAAATAATTTAAAAATCAGTACACACCCTCATCTGCTGAATCTATGTCCTTTTCCATCATGTCATCAGGGCGCTTGAAATCAGGGACAACCTGGAAGCATAACAATATTACTGGGATGCAATAATGAAAAATGTAGTTTCACATGCTGATCTTGAATGTTGAGATTTGGATTTCCTGTACAAAGTCGTCTTGAATTTTTGCATTGGACAAAAAATCCTTGCACAAGTGAAGACAGCATCCATTACTAAATAATGAATTTTCCATGAGTAACCATAAGTAATTGCAATTTCAAGTTTTGCTAAAGATTCCATGACCGACTGAGCAGTCATCCTGATTTAATTCAGAACAATTTCATGACTTGCTCTTCTTTTTTCTCTTTTTTTCTTTTTTGATTAGGCACAGGGTTTCCAAACTTGAACATCCTGTCACAGGGTTCAAACCCTGGCCCTCAGGCTAGCATGCTTGCACTGTGATCACCTGGCTTATGCCAGAGGCACTTCTGGACCTGCTCTTTGATGGAAGTCTAAACTGATACTGTTTTTTCATCTCTTTTAACTGCCAGTGTTGTAGGCCACCAGGGTCAAGATCAGTATATTCTTAATTATAGGATATTTACTCCATGTGACTGTTTTCTCCTTATTTCCAATGTGTGTAAAACTGGCCAAAAATTTTCCAATGAATCCAGCATGCGATATCAATGAACTGATTCATAGATAAGCTAAAGAGAGAACAGAAGTTGAGGCAGCAGCTAGACCTACAAGAAGGTGCATTCAACCAATCAGTTGAGGGAACAGTAAACTCTTATAAGTTGGCCAGATAAATGCTTCATACACAATCAATCCCATTTATGTACAAGTTGGGTAAAGAAAAAAATCAAAATTTCTCCAGTTCTAAACATGGATGGATGAGAAAATGTAACTGCAGGACATCAGAACTGAATTTTGAGCAAGACGATGTGGGTGATGCAGACAACAGGTTGGAGATTGCATGCTGCTAAACACTGGAATTTATTCACTAGTGCAGCAATTACAGGATTTGTGCCCATCACACTTGAAGCATCTACAATTATTGCTCAGATACTACTAGTTCCATAAACATTACAATCTCCATTACAGTAGTGGAATGTCTTAGGCATTGGACACCTGAGGTTTGGACAACACATTATGTATGCATGCACCCTGTAAATGAATCCAAATATTTCAAACTCAAGTGAAAAGGTTCTTATCAAAGTTTCAGTGAAAATGCTTGTACCATACCAACCACAATATACACAATTTCTCTTAATGGGTCAAGTTCGTCAACACTTGTCGGTGACATGGCTAAAAAAGAAACAAGTTGAGATTAAAAGGCAGGATCTACTACATTCAAGACCACTAAGGCTACATGCAAATATGAATTCCAAATATGACTAGATCACGAGCTTAGGCTCCCAGATGAAGCCATGTCAACTTGAGCTTAGCTCGCTGACATACTCGCCTTGCTTTGTTAGCAGACGAGTTGGATCCCAGGCTAAAGGACACAGTCAAGGGATTACTGCGGTCCTGAACGAACAAATCAAGCTTTTCATATCAATAGTATCAAAGTCATACCAAATGCATAGCAATTACATATCGTCCTGTAATTCAAGAGATTTATAAAAAAATATTTTTTATGTGGGCACCGCTTAGATCTTGCCCCATGTGAGATTTGGCAATTTTTAAAATTTGCTTATTTATTTATTTATTTATTTATTTTGAAAATGAATGAGCATAGATATGTGAGCTCCCATACCAATTTTGTTGATTTTCAAAAAACAAACAAATAAAAAAATTGAGGTTAAGACCCACGCATTTTAAAAATAAAAGATTATTTTTTATGGTTGGGCCAGAAATTACTTGATTTACAGGCAGCCATATAAGGAATGGACCCCCTCAAATGTCGAAAATCCAAATGGTGAGTGCTTACCCAATTATAACTACATCTTTAATTGTTGGAAAAAGCACTAAGCTACAGATGCAGTACTCACGTGCATGGAGCAGGAAAGATTATCAGTATCAGTCAGCATGTGAATGGAATGAAAAGTATTATCCATCAAAGACACATGTACCTTAACATCAGTCAGCTTCAAACAATGGCCATCAAAGGTAACTTCTCCAGATTCCTTGAATTTTAAAATTTCAGCTTGAGACATGGCCTTGACCTTTTTGGCAACAACTCCCATTGCTTTTCCTAGACGTTTACCTAAGACACTAAGGAAATCCTTCACCTGTAAGACACAGTGATACATGCTATAAACTACAAAGAATAAATGAAAGGGAAATCCGGCACATACCTGTACTCAGGTTCAGCCCGTAAAGAAGCATACTGCAATGTGTCATTACATGGAACCACTGATCTGACATTGAGCTCCTCCCTAACATACTACACAGTGAATGGGTAATCCATAACTTGTCATCATACTAGAGCTTTTGAACCTTAGTTATGTCAACAACACATTAAAGATACAAAGTGAAACTGTTTTCACAATATGGCAATAACATCAGCAACAAAAACCTATCAGAGTGGTAGGTTCTGTGCCTGAATGGATACCAAAACCAGCAGATAATAAACAATTCCATAACTTAACTAAAGAAAATTGAAAAATGAATTTTCTTCTTTTTTCATGCTTACAGCAAGTAGTTACAGGACCTGTTTGCATGTTAGTATGTGAATATTATAGCAAAAGATCAGATCGAAAAGATGATAACAGGTAAAAATAACATCAAAGATCATCATAGTGGATTTAACAAAGATACTAGTAGTCACATGTATAGAACAATGAATTGCACACTGGAGACTCCTCATCAGAGAGCTCCAGGAAGGGCGAAGTGGGTGGGAATGGATCTATTTTGAAAGAATTGAGTACCAACGGATAGGGAAGCAGGATTTTGAGCCAAGGTTTTGATTAAAAGAGCATTGAAGGCTGATAGTAGAAAGATCCCAGATCTGAGTTTCCAAAACCTCAATGCCATGAAAGTGTAAATTAGTTAATGATGTGAGTAGTGAAATCCATGCCACATGCTTAAGACACCTGTCTAGGAAAGTTTCTGTTTCTGACAAACCTCTACAAGTTTTCCTGTAATGTCTTCAAGAAAGCCTGCATCTGGATGAACTACAATCATCTCCCTGTCATTTCATAAAACAGGAATTAAATTTTGCAGTCTTGAATAGAAGTGATAAGGGAAAATGAGGAAGAGCTGCAATCATACCTAACTGGTGTTTTCAGAGGCTTGTTATGGCGTTCCCGAATGTTTCGGGCAAGATCAATGACGGTCATCATTCTAGCAACACTTTGTTCAATGCGTTCTTCTCTCTAGACAAACAAAAAATAAAGAATATTTGATAAAAATAAGCAAATAAACACCCCTTTATAGTTTTGCGGTTCACGGATATACCTTTCCATCTGCATGAGGAAAACTGCAATAATGTATGCTTTCCTCTGAATTTTTAAAAACCTTGCGCAAATTTTGATAGAGCACTTCTGTGAAGAATGGTGTGAAAGGAGCCATGGTCTTACATATAGTTAAAAGTACCTGAAGCCCATCCGTCAATAAAATAAAATGTTATCTCAACTGGCTATGGAATTAGCAGAGAATGAAATTTTGTTAGAATGGACTGCTAACAAAAACAATTCATTATAAGAAGCAAGTTGAAATATATTATTTGAAAAGTATTTAAAAAGTACCCGAAGCCCATATATTAATAAAATAAAATGTGCTGGCTTCAGAATTAACAGAGAATGACATTTTGATCTAATTGACAGCTTAGAAAACTGATTCATCATCAGAAGCAACTTGCAAATAATTATTTTGAGCAAGTTATGTTACAGATCCTCAGTAACATTAGCCTCTAAATAGCCACATATGAATCTATATCCAACTTCACTAGCTCTCAACTGGTATCATGCAGTGGTTGTCTAGGGGTGAAGAAAGCCATCATGCAGAAACATTTTATTGCAGGTAGGCATCCAGTTGGATTAAACCCGAGCCTGAACCATTCTAATCCAGACTAGGGTCTATTTGGCCTCATAGACAAACTTCAACAGTTATGGGAAGTTCATTTCCAAATAGAACAATAAACAATTAGGAAAAGAATTGTAAACAAATATTAACTATATGTTTGGCCTAAAACTAGTGGAAATGCTTATCAACATCCAAATTACTAAAAAGGACAATATCTTTCAATCTAACATTAAACTAAGAAATACAACTATTATATAATAAAATGTACACAGAGTTACACTTATATCATGTTTCATATTTCTATATATTCAACATGAATTTTTGTATAATATATGAAGGGATATACTAGGGTGCAGCATGATGAAACAGGGCCACCTTGATGATGAAATTGAAATTCAACCCTCCCAATGCATTTAGAATTTTTGTTTAGCTAACGAACCAAGTTTCATCTAAATCAAAGATGTGCATTGATCTCATCTTATAAAAGTGTAAAATCAAATTGATAAGATTGTTGTTGTATATATCAATTTTAAAGCTGCTAATTCAACATCTAACTGTCTAAAACATCATTGCTATGTGGATAAATGATTTGATAATGTATCATAACACTATAATGCATCTATGAATGAATCTCAGTGTTTTTCATAATCTACACATGATTACATATTTTTAAGCAAGTATGAACCACCCAAGACTCCAATTGAGGTAATTTTTAATAACATAGTAAAACAAATAATGTTAAACAATAAGCCTGACTGTATTCTGATTTCATCATCAAGATGGGTCCCCTTCCGTCATGAGGAACCCTACAAACTTTTGCATGGTACAAGCATTTTTTTTTTTCACTTCCCATATATGATCATTGTATCTACAAATATTTGGAACCAAAAAATAAAATAAAATAAAATATTATGGGTGTGTTTGGGAAATAATAAAACTTTTAGATGAGAAGTTTTTGAATATGAAGAAAATGATGTGATATGATATAGATAATGATGAAGAATAAAGATAATAAAGTTAAAATAGATAGGCTAGTTGTATGGATGTTTGTGTAGAAATGATTAAAAAGTAGAGAAGTTGTACAGGAAAATGTAAAGAAATGATTAAAAAATAGAATTATTATAGAGAGTGAAAAGTTTCAAATTGAAAAGTTTGAGCTTAACATGTTTTTCTTGTTGCCAAACGCACCCTGTATGTTTTTTTAATTTTTAACAATTTCGTATCACCCTCAAATGATGTTAAATATTTAGAACACCTAAGTTTACAATCATTGTGATTTTCGCAACATAAACATATATATTAAGTGATATTTTACGTGGTTTATATATAAAAAAAATTAAAAAATAGACAATCAACCACTTGTATAGACCATTCCATGCAAACGGTTGTAGGGAATCACTACGAATACAGGAGACACTGCATTGCTTATATGTATTCTAACTCATTCATAATCTATGATAGATTTATCAAACATCCATGTGAGATGACTACCAGTCAGATACACTATACTGCATCATAAAATTCATGCACAGCATTAAACAAAATTTCTTATTGAAGAAGGGGGAAAGAAAATTATCAAACAACAAGCTCAATAGGATATAAGAAATAGAAAATCCTTACATAGTAGAGACACGATAAAGCCATCCTGCAATCCTTTTCTCCAGTGCGACCTTTAAGTCTTTTCCGGTTGAAGCGCACATAGATGTTCGTTAAGTTGTCAATGAACTTTAAAAGATATGGGACTACCTATACAATATAAATACAGCCAATTAGTGATAATAATGCAGCAGAGACAGTCTCAGTCACCATTCATTCAGTAAAAGAAGGAAGATACATGGAGTAGCACTTAACTGTGTACAACCGATATCCATCCATTTCCTGGCGAACAAAGTGAACCAGACTTTTCGTAGCAGAGTTGATCCACTGATCAAGTACATTAGATGACAACTGAAGATCCTCTTCATCAGTGGGTACAAAAGGTGCAGAGCCCTCAACCTCAAGTCTCTTTGCATTCTGAACAAGGAACCTATATGCATTATACCATGGAAGGAAGACCTCTTTCACCTGAATGCCAGTCATCCAAAAGATTGGGAACAATGAACAATTGATAATATCGATAAACAGAACCACATTTTTTTGTTAAAACCAATAGTATCAACTGACAACATGAAAAACAAAACAAAGCAGAAACTAATACTTACAACACCATACACTCCATCCTTTTTAAACCTTAAAGGCTCAGCACGCACAACAGGTGAATTGATGAGGTATAATCGTAATGCATCCTAGATAAGAGGGGGAAAAAAAAAAGAAAAAGGAAGGAGGAGGAGGAGGAGAAGAGCGAGAAGATTTTAGTAGCAAGTATACACAAGGAAATTTCACAGACAACTTTGATCCGTCGATATAAACCAGTAAATAAATCTTTTCCAGTCCATCACAAATGCTATGAAAAGAGTTTTACTTTGAAAATCACAAGATCATTAGCACAGTGTGTATTTTTAAGTTCAAATAGCAGGTATATGGATTCCGCAGGTGATACACAAAATAAGTTAAATCACGGCAAACAAACTCTGGCAAAAACATTATTTAAGTTGTGAACCTCTTCAGCAAGGGAAAAAAATCAGTTATGGACAAAATCACACTGAACCACACTAAGCACACGAAAATCAACAGGAATTGCTGTCAAGAACTTACAGCCCCATAATCTCCTACGACTTCCGTGGGTGAAGGATAATTCTTCAGCCTTTTGCTCATTTTCTTTCCATCCTCAGCAAGCACCAAACCGTTGCAAACAAGATTCCTGAATGCAGGTTTTCCAAATAATGCCGTAGACAACACCATAAGAGTGTAGAACCTGCATTATGTAGCAGAATGCAAAAAATAAAAAATAAAAATCTTAACAGTGAAAAATAGACAAATTTTAGCAATCAATGAAAAGACAATGTCCCACAGTCAAGACTCACGACCAAATTTGAGCCCAGGGAGGAGAGGGTGGAGGTTAGCAGGAAGGAATCAGCTTTCAGGAATTAAACCACTGGGGAGAAAATATGAAAACAACATCACCTACTTTTTTCAGATATGCTTGGGAATCAAAGAAAAGCCTTATCCCACCCCTTCTAATTGATATAACCTTTATGTAGTTTCACTTGCCCTGATAAACTTCTTTCCTCATCATTTCCTATATTTTCAGTGATCAACACCGCTGATCTTTTCTTCAAAATTCCATGAAATTTGATCATTGTTTACATTATTTCTTGATTCCTGAATAGGCCCTTGGGGCAATTTACCATGTAAGAAATTCCTCAATAAATGTAAAAACCTGCTGAATGTATCATGATCGGTCTATGATGCTACAGCATGTTGGTGTTCTCTACACAACTACTGTTAGCAACTTATAACTGACTTATATCACTTTAGCCATCGAAATAGAAAGAGAAGATCAATAGTTAGAGGAGAAAATTTATCAGCATCTATAACAACTACCGTTCAATCAAATAATGTCTCGATGTATTGCTTGTATCGACCCTCCACAAATTGTAAGCTTTCTCCTTTTCTTGTGAGAATCACTTTCTTTTTATGCCAATATCTCAGAAATTCCATTAGAAAATATTAAAAAAAAAAATTATGTTGAGTTGATTTGAAAAATTAGGAATCTTTCCCTGATATCAATTTGAGATTTCATCCAAGTGACTTGCTTAAGACAAATTCTTCAACTTCACACATAAAACAAAGTTTAAGACTCTCTCATAAGAGCTAGATTCACATAAAATAAATTATGTGAAATAAAGTTGAAGACTCGTAAGAGCTAGATTCACATGAAATAAATTATGTGCTTGAACAAACTGCCTAAATTTCAAATTTGGTTAAAAAGGCCAAGTTCAACATTTTTCCCAAGTTGCTTGATTGTGCCCCATTCTCTGACTTTGCCCGAGTGAACAAGTTTACTTTCCCAAAAGGTCATTGGATTTTAAGATCCAACAGCCGATCAACCAAAGGATAATAGTGATGCAACCAATGATCACAAAGCAAACAAATGCCTTTCCAAAATGTCTCTGAATTAGTCATCTATTGATCAATCAACAAAAGAATATTATGAAGTTATCCAAATGTCACCTAATGGGTAATCCTCAAACAAATATGGCAAGCAATCTGGATCAAACAAGCATGGGTATTGCAGGAACAAAGCAAAAAGACACATTGTGAACAATCTACATAAAAAAGCTAAGGTGTATATATGGACACCCCCTTTTACTGGATCCTGCAATGTGTAGGAGCTCAACATAATTGGCTTTTCTGGTCAATTGACAACCCATTTCACATTAGTGGTAAGGTTCATCTCCAACTACTTAACTAATGTTCAACCACTCCAGCTCCAAGAAGCTGTCAAAATACCTTCAGCAGCTACAAATCCTCAAGTATTATATATTGACGTTCCACAGAATATCAAAACAGTTTTTTTTTTTTTTTTTTGGAGAGAGAGTTAAAGAAAACAGTATATGCGATGAATGAATTTTTTTTAAGATTTCTTTTTTGAGATAAAAATTAAAGAGAAACATCTGGAACAGCCACCCAACAAGCGTCACTGGCACAGCACTAGCAATGGGTTTAACACAACAATAGGAGTCTCCTCTGGAACCACCTGCCCACCAGCATCATGCAAACCAGATCTAATCTCCGGTTGGGCGTACCTTGCAACTCCTCATTCAGGAAAGACGAGGAAGGAACACACAGTGCAGGACCTTCGTTTGGAACCACAGGGACTGCAGACTCGGGTTTTGGCACTTTGGGAACTGCTGCACTCTCTTCCACCTCAGGACTTGGAGGCTCAGGAGCAGACTGTAGCACCAGTTCAACCATTTTCTTATATTGTACAGAACCAACATCCAACTAACTCTAAGAGCATTAATTTTTGTTATCATTGCACCAATCTCTAATCATTATCCTCTACTTATCTTTATGGTTAACTGATAACACAACCAACATCCAACCGCCTCTAAGAACATTAATGTTTGTTATGATTACACCTATCTCTATTCACTATCCTCTACCTATTTTATCTTTATGGTTAACTGTTAACTTCACCTCATATCCAGAAACAACATTTACATTTACATTTCCGACTTACACCTACATTCCAAAATTCCAAACACAAAGGAAGACCACAGGATTCCTAGCCAATTGGCAACAACTACAATAAGTCCCTCACAAAATCTTGTTCTAGGATGGTAAGAAAATTTGGCACTTTCTGTCTTCATCATGCTTTCAAGCATCCAAAGCGATCCTATTGAGCAATGTAGTGAAAGGAAGTCCCGTGATATGTAAACAACTTCAAACCTTAAAAATACCTGACCATAATAAGGGTGTTCAGAAGAGATTTTTGCAGGTGTATCCTTCAAAAATCAAAAAAGTCAAAATAATAGTTCCACATGCTTCGGGAATACAACGCATGCAAACAACCATTGCAGCTGGCAATAATGCACTGGAACTCATAAAATTAAGAGAGAGAGAGAGAGAGAGAGAGAGAGGTTAGAAGTTGACCATCCACGAGTTTGATCAAGCCCCTCTGCAATAAAGTGTCCAGGGAAATTGTTTTCAAAAAGCTCAACATTCTCAAATGGATAATGGATGTATGCGTAAGGCATTGATCCACTTTCAAACCAACAATCAAATACCTGCACCAGTAGAACAAATCACCTATTTTGCAGTTATTAAAAAATAATTAACAGTATCCCATGATCTAAGAGAATAATATCATAAAAAAAACAAAAACAGTGATATAATACATTATGCACTTATCACAACAGAATTTCTTTTCTTCGCGCATATCCAGGGCTTTTTAGCATTTTTTAAAATGTTTCCTACGCAGGATCAACTGGTGAATAATCGCTGCACCACTAACAAAGAACAAAGCAATACAGAAAAAAGAGATATTTGTCACCAGCATCGCCATAAGCTAAATAGCTTTCCACTGAAATCTAAATCATCAAAATTATTGTCGAATCAACACTGCCATCACCACCCAATCCAACACACACAGACACAAAGGAGCAGAAAATCATGGAACATCCTTTTGAGTAATCACAACTGCAATGTATCATTGCTCCTGACAAAATGTGGTTTGCAAGAGCGAGAGAATTGAGATTGAGAAATCATTGGAACTCGCTCAGTGGCTCACCCTTTCCAAACAATCAGTCCTGGGCTACATACTCAGCGAAGTATTTCCCAATAATGACCTAATCGACAAATAAATGTTTGCATGGGAAAAAGGTATAATTTTGACACTCAAGGCTGACTGTGCTTAATTGGGAAACTGAAAAAGATGATGATAATAATGACAAAATAGCATCCTGAACACATAATATAATTCAGGTCGACATAACACATGTAACTAGCCAGTCTCCCGTACAGCACCTCTTTAGATATGACTTGATATCTCAACAACCTCACTACTCTATTTTGTACATTATTGCCCATAATTTCAATCATTATCTTACAATTTTCCATGCAACCACCTTATTTGTTCTCTTTGCTCTAAATAACTACTCTATCATATCACATTGCTCTCTGACTTTTCCGAAATTTTTACCTTATTTTTCCTCATTGCCATACACAAATCTTCTATCAGAATTAAGGAACCTAAAGTGTGAACCATGATGCATAGATTTAAGCAGATACCAAGATAGACATTCATTTCTCACATGAGAACTCAAACTACTTGCTTAGCAAAAGCCTAAAAAACTTTGATTCTGTTTGTCTTTGCCCAAAATGGCCAAGCGATATTAACGCCCTTAGAAATTGAAATTCCTGTTGATCAATTTGTGAGATGTCCATCTCACAAGCTTCGAAAGCCATTTGCACATTAATCAATTGGAAAGGAAGCAATCCATATGGCATCATGTCCTACATTAAGTCATATCTTCTGTATAATATATTACACAATGAACCTCATTTGTAATGTAATAAAAACAAAAGATGGAGAGAAACAAGTGTAAAATAAGAAAAATATTGCATTCTAATTCAAGGGAAGGATTTCATTTGAGGTTCTAAGTTTATCATGATCTTAGAGAAAATTAAGTACAACATTCTAAAAAGTAAAAAATAAAAATCTGGGATGAGAACAAGTTGAATAACTGTGCTAAGCATTTAAAAAAACATCAGGAAAATGTTAAACCTTACAGCGAATGCCTTCATCAAATGTTGAAGGAAAGCAGAGTTTACTGTGCATTCTTAGCATGTTTCCTATTCTAAAACATTAAACATACTCCCAACAAAATAAAATGTCTCGTTGTATGATTCCTACAGAGCGAAAGAGTATTTTTGTTGATAACAAACAATCGTTACAGCAATGCAACCAGAATGACCCAAGTCAATGCTTTACTCACATCATCAACACGGCGAAGAACACCAAATTCAGGACCACGTTTGGAGGGAATGGTAATATGATCAATATAGTGGCGGTGCAAATCAGTAACCTGTAAATGAAATATAAGAAATTAACAGTATTGCACAAGTGTTGTACACAAACGAATTTCCAAGTTCAAATAATAAGGACAATGGAAGAAAGAAAATAAAATTCAGCCGCTAAAAGAGTAATGAATGAAGACGAAAATAAGGAAATCTACATAGAATTATGTGACAGTTTCAACTTTTTTCAACAAATAAAGGGGCTGTGTGGCATTGTAGAAAACTTTGTGAGGTTTTTTCAGCCCAAAAGATTAACCAAATTAATTGCCTAGAAGACCACTCAGCCACGCAAAATTGATTCATTAATTGCATAGCAGTCCAACAGCTATCCCTTGTCAGCACTCCATGGTACAATCTGGTGCTTGTATTAATTGTGCTTTGAGAGAGCAATGCCACGGTGGCGGTGATAAAAAAAAAAATCACAGGCGCATCCGACCATTCAAAGTGGATAGTACAGTGGTTATAGGCCATGTGATCGTAAAAGAATCACACTGCTGGTGATATACTAATTGGCTGTGACATAGGACGACATGGATGGCCAGCAGATGACAGCTATTTGAAAGGAAATAGCAGCAGGTCACAGCAGGTTGAATGGACTTTTTTTTTTTCTCAAACAATCCTTGGCTTGAAAAGTTTTACCCAGAAGTCCGAGTTTTCCATCTCCCCAAACAGCCCCAAAAATTACAGTCAAAATGATTAGAATTATCATACTCCCACAGCAAATACACATATTTCCTTTCAAATAGCAAACACACAGATTAGACACGAAGCCCTGCATTGAGTGACGCAAACACAGGAGACGAAAACCTGCATCCTTCATTTTGAGTATCATAATCATCGTTGTATACTTATTTGAGGTTTTTAAATGCAAATACTGCACAAAGCACCCCACAATGTTTTATTCAAAAAAGTTTATTAAGGCTTCATTTGGCTGCATGGTCTACAGCTTGAAGCACGGTTTCACCAATGCTTTTGAAAAACCTGTTCAGATGATAAGTGTCATCAGATGGAATCCCGTGCGCTAAATTGCTTGTAAAAATACTGTTAAAGGAAGCAATTTGAAACAACTTTCCTACTACCACTATACACAACTGGCTAGACACAGAGCCTACTGCCCAACCAAGGGAAGCCAAAAATGATCTAAATTCCTCCTCTTTCTAATAGAAGAGTATAACATGCAGCTATCCTTCAAGAAGAAACGACCAGCATACAGCAGGCAGAGAGGGAATCCGGTAAACTTTGCATGAGATATTCGCACTAAAAGGTAACCATCATAAATGACAGTTTCAAAAGGAAAATTATGGCTATGTCAGAAACAACTTTTTCTTCTCTAAAATACGTGAGGCTTGCATGCTGATCTTGAACAATACAAACACAGGACATGAAAACCTTCATCCTTCATTTTTGAGTATCATTATCATTGTTGCATATTTTCTAAGGTTTCTTAAAAGCAAAACTGGACAATATTTTATTGAAAGAAGTTTGTTAAATGATCTGAATTCCCCCTATTCAACTATCCTTCAAGATAAAAACAAGCAGTGTATAGTAGACAAACTGTCATCTATGACAGAATCTCAAAAGGAAAGCTGATTACTATGTGGAATGGAACAATTTTTTCTCTAAAATACAGAAGCCCAGAGCTGTTGCTGAAAAGCATCTTTAAGGGCATGTTCTTAAAGACATAAAATTAAAGACAGTAAGAAGATATTCATATTAAGTTTCTTTATGAGTAGAACTGCAAACTGCGCAATTAATCAGCTAACAACAACGATGATGCAAGAGAGCTTTTCAAGTTCATAATGGATGTCATTAGTTGCCTCCAGAACAATAACAGAGCAACCAATCAAAGAATCAAATCACACAACAAACCTTAACACCAGAAAGTCTTTCAAGCGTGTTGATAGAATCGATAACCACTGTTTCCTCACGATCTTCACTGATCCAAACAGGAAGAGGTGTACCCCAGAATCTACTTCTACTAACTGCCCAGTCTCTAGCATTTTCTAGCCAATTGTGAAAACGTTTTTCCTGCAACCAAACAAGAACATAAATAAGTAATGCAGAATGGACAAAAGTCAAAACATATTCCATGTGGTAATAATGAACTCAGGCAACCATCCCTACTAACAAATGCCAATTGATATCAAGAACACAAGAAACCAAAATAAAGCTAGAGTCATGAACAGCAAGCAAAACATAACATTGTAACATCACATGTTTGTTTTGCTCAAAACATTTCATTAATAAGAATTCCAGACAGCTTTTGGAGGCCTTTATGCGGCCATTATACAGGCCAACTTTGAGATCGTGAAACCATCAATCCTCGTACTTGATACTTAAGGATGGCATTCAAAGGACAAGCCTAGGTTTTTGAAACAGATGAATCCCAGGCATGAAATAAATTGCAGCAATCAGGCTCCTCAGCAATGTCTCTTTTTCAAAAAAGCATGGTGGTCCAAAATCAGAAAATGATGATAAGCATATCAATATAATCCCTTTCTTCTCAGTTGCTCAAAACACTACACTCACTACCAAAATCAAGCAATTTCTGCAATACAAGTCCGAGAACTTCTCAAATTCAGATAGCAGATACTCAAAACACTAGAAATTTTTATCAGTCATAGGGAAAGGATTTTTTATAGTATAATATGATGAATAAAATAAATTCCAGACCTTGACATAATCAGGAACCCAATATGTCTGTTTGTTATTCTCTAGCAACTGTTCCTTGATTGTTTCTACTGAAACAAACCTGGTAAAAGGCAAAAATCAGCTGAGTCTGACAACATCATAGCACAAACCACCATATAATTGCAGAAATCCTCATTCAGGACTGCAATATCACATAGTAAAACATGAACAACAATATACTCCATTTATCTTTTTTAACAGTTAAATCCTAATCTGTTACACTGCAAGAAACACATACACCTTTTGCATAGTTTAACCTTACTCTATCATATTGCAAAAAAAGCATTTCCACAGGACCACATATTGGTTCATCAACAATAGTTCAGATTGGATACCATATTGGCAAGAAAACAATTTTCAGCACATCAGTAGAGAAAAGCCAAAAGTAATAAAAACTACAGCAAAAAGGCAAGAAACACAAAAGCATGGAATCACAAGGAAAGACCCATCAAACAACATAAAAATGAAATCTGTCTAGAGGCAAGGACACAGATAGCATAGCAGCAGAAAGCAAGCAAAAATGCATGCCAAATCAATAACAATCTCTAAGTGATGGTCTTTCACAGATATGGCTCTAAGATCAACTCAAGCCAATTTTGAGACTTTGTTGTGCAAATAAAACTGATATACAAGTCTAGCATTCTGGTTCACCTAATATAACAAAATTGTTGGTTGAGGTTAAGCCTTCACAACCAATCTCAACCATAATCCAATGCGGATACAATTTCATATGATGTCATTATATTTTGTTTCATTTTTAATACATTTCCCATTTTACAGCAGTTTGATGAAATTTTATGACACTTGCAGAAATTTTGTTTTATTCATTACAGTTTTTTAACAAAAATTAGTGGCATAGGCTTTGTTACAAAGTTTGTGTAACATAACTTGCAGTCAGAACTTAGTGGAAATCGGACAGGAATTCCCTTAGTTGCACCCATCAGATGATTCGGATTCGATGATAACATGACGTAGAGTTTTGATACCATGTTTGGCTCTAATAACAGTTTGATATGAAAAAAAAAAATGGGAAAGAAATCAACAAGAAACAGAGATAATGATGCAATCTCAAATAAAGTATTTAAAATTAATTTTCAGAAATAAATTAATCCTGTACCCAAAAAACATGAATGCTAATTATTCCCGACATATTCTTCATGGATATTTGCACATTGCCAAGTATTTTTCAAAATGAGTAATGACAATGCAGTCCTATGACCAACTCTTCAAAATGGAATTTTATAGCTCTCTTCTAAATCGTTTGTCGTTGAAAATAATATTTTGCTAAAAAATGTAACAGTCAAAAATTCCTATCAAGAAGCCCATTGAACATGTTCTTTCCTATATAGTTCTCAGGAAGTACTCAAGCAATAGCAAATAAGATCTCAAGCTATATTTTCCATAAGACCAAGGTTGCAAGCTAACTTTCTAGAAATTAGATTTCTAAGTAGGAAAAGTTCTTATTCTCCCTACTTTCACGTTTTGTCATACTTGTAGAGAATAAGGAAAAGAAAGTGCAGCCCCCTTTATGGTAGTAGACAAATTTCAGCAGTTAAAAAACCCATTTATAAGAAAAGCCTACAGAAATGTTGTACACCAATTTTCTTTCAGTACTTTTTCAAATTAAAAATTAATATGCATGACGTGCTCCATTTATATAAGCTGATAATGATTCCATACAGGGGCTGTTTGGATATTTACAAAACTTGGCGACATTTTTTCTTTGCTTAAAAAACTCAAGCATTAATGGTTTTTGACTGCAAAATTGACATCGATTGCGTACTGCGGGTAGCTCATTAATTGCGCCCAATCATTAAAGAGGGTTGCAAACAGGATGTGCATGCCCTGGCTTATACAGTTGGCGACTACTGAACAGTTGCATGGTATAGCAGGCCACAACAAGGGGAAGTTGCCAGGTACAGTTGGTAGGAGATCGTGGTTTGAAAATCAGATGTGGCAGCATGAAATGACACCTTTTGCTCAAACAACCCTTGCATTGAAAAGTTTTACAGAATGGACAAGTTTTGTGCATTGCCAAACAACCCCACAGTCAGCTGCATGGGAGCTCCATCTGGCAGGCACGTTTACATATTTTCTTATTTTTATTTTGTTTTGATAAAATTGCTATCCTAACTGTATTTATTTCATATATATCTAGTTTTACCATTTTTGGAGATTTGCATGTATTTTTGAAATTTCAACCATCAGTGTATTTTTTATGGGCCAGCGGCATCAGAGCTCCCATGCAGCCAGCCATATAGAATCGTTCTTCTTTATAAGCAGTGCGTTGGATGCATCAAAATGTGGATTTGCGCCCAAACACTTTGCCAGAGCTATGTGATTCATAAGGCAGAAAAATATGTAGCCACTGCCAAAATGAATGACCAAATAGGTCCTCAGAAGGCTACTCTTAAGAAAGCTCCCAAAAAACAGCTTATAAGAAGAAAAAAGAAAAATGCTTGACTGCTAATGTTTTAAGAGTAAACAGTTCTACAAAGAATTTCCAGTAAAACCATTCTTCTGGAAGTATTTTTTCCATGGAATATTTCCTTTATTGAAATGAAATTTAATTATTCTTGTAAAATGAACAATACTAACCAACTTTTACGAGGAACTCATTTAAAAATCAATTGCTCAATTGCTTCTTGATAGTACTCGGAAAAGGAACATTCCTAGAGAACTCTTTTTGAGAAGCCACAGCCAAACAAGGGATGTCTTAAACAAGAAGAGATCTCTTGTTAAGTCAAAAGCATTTGAGACAGGATCACTTGTTTGATCAGATCAAAGTAAAGAAAACAAGCTTTGGGTTTAGCCAAAATGGTTTCTTATCATTTTTGTGACAACCATAAGCAAAATAAAGTAGTTGAGAAAGATTTAACAGAAAATGCGGCATTATAAAAAAACATAATACAAATAAGAAAGAATAAAAAATAATAAAAAGGCAGAAAAGAAACATAAAAGTGCTCCTGTGTTTGAATTAAATAAGCCACAGGCCCAAAAAAGGCCAAAACTACCATCAGTAAAAATTATTAGAAGACTCCACAACCATCTGGATTGTTAAATCAGGAAAATTAGAAACTTAATGTACAACTCTTGAGAAAAAAGGAAGCGCAATGTACCAGCTTGGGACAGCTCTATAAAGAAGAGGAGTATCAGATCTCCAACAAAACGGATAAGAATGCTTCATGCTCCCAACATGAACAAGCCTGCCATTTCCCTGTTCAGAGACTTGCAAGTTTTACAACACACATAAACCCATGGAAAATTTACAACGAAACATACAATCATAAGAGTGGCGGAAATGAGCACAAAACATGTGTTTTCCTTTTACTTTTTTTTATTAATAAAGAATTACTTTGAGCACAGTATCAGCTTGCTTTCTTTACAGCTTTTCAATCATAATTCATAATAGTGAATATCATCACAAAATGTATTTTCCTTTGGCATTTTTTTCTCAATAAAGACCCTAGTTTGAGCATAACATTGGCTTGCTTTCTTTACAGTCACTGTTAAGGATACATAACTTCAAAAATCCTAGCAAGAAGAGAACTATGCATTCTAAAGAGGAGCAAACAGATCAGAAGTGAAGTATGGTTATAAAATATGAAATGGCTTCCAACTTGCCTTCACTGCGGCAATGATATCCTTATCAGCATGCTTGACATAACGCCCCTTGAAGTCAGAGACTTTATCAGTAAACATGCCATCATCATTTACAGCGACTATTAAGTCCTCTCCCTGAAAGGTTTCAGCACAGCACACACAATATTTAGCATGCGTAATGCTTTCCACACTTGATGTAGAACTTGACAAATTAATCTCAAAGAGGCAAAAGAGACCAAAGTATTTGGAATGTTAAATTGTGGAAGAATGGAAAATACAAATAATAGTGCACTTTGCCATTAGTAGAGAGTCGGAGAGAAGAAAAGAGGTTACTAGATGCCAAAAGCGTTTGGCAATGAGGAGAAACATTCCTTTTTTTCATCTTTTCCTTCTTTTTCTAACAAGTTAAACCGGTGCAATGAACACTTCATCGAAATCCATTTCCATCATGGAAGAATCAACTGCCATTTTTTCCACAAAATCTCATGAATAGCGTCATGAAAAGTGGACACATAATTAAGTATAGCCCATAATAATCTCTGTTCTGGAGCATACGATGATTCTTTCACTGTCTGAGGCGTTGTAATAACCCGAAGTTCCTTCCATAATTATTCATATTTTTATCATTACTCCGCTTTCTAAATGTTCCTAACTATTTTATCTAGATTCAATTTACTTTCATTATAATCCGATCTAATATCACATCATTTCTTTTCTTTTCTATGCTTTTCACTTTTGCAACCTCGTTTCCATATTTATGAATATGCACATAGTTGTTAAAAATGTGCCACTCAATCAAACACACCTCCCCAGCCTTGAAATGTGTCTAGTGAGCCCTCTTTAGTTTCCTCAAGAATACAGATTTCTACCATTCACATAGAGTTGACTCCTGTAATTTCACCTTTATTTTTCAATTAAATGTTAAATCAATGAAATTTGACGTTTTATTTATTTATAATGGCAATGACTCCAGAATATATTGAATCTTTCTTCATAAATTGCATCATTGTATTTATTTATATAATATGCAACTTGCTTGCACGCTTCATACCTATGCCCTAGGGGTAGGGGGTCCTTGGTGACTGTGTGTGCCTTGCACCATTAACAATTATGAATATGCCAACATCGAATTGAAGCCAAAAAGCATAGACAACCTTCTGTATAATATTTGAATTAATGCAAACACGATAGTCATCTTCACCAAATGCAGGAGCACAATGAACAACTCCTGTCCCACTATCATCAGTAACATAATTGTCAGCAACGACCCTAAATGCCGATTCTGACAACTCAGAGAAATAATTGAAGAGTGGTAGATACCTGTAAAAACCAATTATTGTGCTGGATCAATAAAAAACAGTAGAAAGAAAATTTACATATATGTGTGCTTTTCCAAGTATAAAGGTCACGTTTAAGCCAAGAAACATCATAAATGCTAATCAGACGAATAAAATGCACTATTTCAAAACAAAGCAATGATATTTTCGTTATTTGTCGAAAGAAAACAAGCCACCGTGGGGCATATTGCATACCATCCGTTGATTGGCTCCCAAAAAGAGGAGGCATCTTATGATATTAAAACAACAGGCAATGAGGAGGAAAAAGTAGAGTTGTTCAGAAGATGGGATGAATATTACATCATGTTAACAGAGAGAATACGGGAAGAAAACCTCTTCTTCTCCTTTTTCCCATGTATTCCAACACAATCTAAGGTATTAGCATGAATTTTATGGGCAATATTTGCTCATAGATCATACGAGAGTTATATTAAATTTAAGTCTTCACTCCTTGCTCTTGACAATAACAACTATACAATGCATTAGTTAATGCAGTTGTTCAACAGAAAAATATTCTGCTTGTTACCTCATTAACTAAGATTTCCATCCATCAACAGAAGTTCCAAGAAAGGCAAGTAATAGCAATTAATTCCCGCAATTTAGTGGAAGGGCAAAAGGCAAGACAATCTACTTAAGACATGAACAATTACACTCATACAACCTCTAGCTGAAAGAAATGAAGTGTTCTTACTTCAATCCCACTAAAGAAGAACCTGAAACTGCACCCAACAGCTCATAAGATCCAACATCCATTCCAATCTTTGTTGTTTCATTTGAGGCCCCTCTGCCTTTTGAATTTGACAGTTTTGCATCTTTAACCGGCCCATTTGATGCATCTGACTTTGTTTTCTTGCTTGGCAGCTGAGACAGCCGAGATTCTGCCACAATGTATGTTGACCCAGTTGACTTGTTCTGAACCTGTTGTTTTTATTAAGCAAGATTAACTCACCAATGGAGGACACATTGAAATTAAATGCATAGATGTTGAAGCCTGGAATGTTAAATAATCTCTACTCAATTTGTGATTTTTTAAGAAGATATTTCCAGCCACTTCAACTAACATTGCAGTTTCAACGAGGTGAGTTGCAAAAAAATATACATACATACAAGAAGAAAAAACCTCCTGCAGTACAAGAGAGCCCATGTGTGTAGCATTAACATTTAGCAGGCCATCAATAAAAACTAGAATACAGGGCATGTTTGGGAAGTGATAAAATTTTTGGATGGAAAGTTTTTTGTGTAAAAATTTTGAAATGAGAGAAGATAATGTGATATGAGAGGGGTCATGATCAGAAATAAAGAGCATAAAGTTAAAATAAATAGGTTAGTTGTATGGATAGTTATGTAGAAATAATTAAAAAGTAAGATTATTATATAGGGAGATGAGAAAAAAAAATTAAAAAATAAGTTAATTGTGAAGAACGAAAAGTTTTAGGGCATGTTTGCGAAGTGATAAAATTATTGATGAAACGTTTTTGGCATAAAATTTTTTAAGTGAGAGAAAATTATGTAATATGATGGAGGAATTGATGAGGAGTAAAGAAAATAAAGTTAAAATAGTTAGGTTAGACGTATGGGTAGGTGTATTTAAATAATGGAAAAGTAGGATAGTTGTATAGAAAGAAGTGAAAAAATAATTAAAAAATACGGTAGTTATAGAGAGCAAAAAGTTTTAATTTGAAAAATTTGTTATATAAACAAACACCCCCATAGTTTGAAAACTTTCGAGTGTAAAGAAACACACCTTCAATCAGCTATTCACATTTGTCACATCAAAAATAACTAAGAAATTTCCAAAGCTGGAACTTAAGATAACTAACCTTAACATATTTGAAATTTGCATTGACACAGAGAGCAAGGTTGCTAGGAAGCGTCCACGGTGTTGTCGTCCATGCCACTAGGGATGCATTGTCTGGATCACCAATTATTGGGAAGGACACCATGATAGCTGGGTCATCTACTTCCTATGATTTCAAAAAAAAAAAATTCAATGGAAGAGAGAGACCATGTGATTAACACACGCAAATTACAGGCTCTTCTAAAAGCACTAGCAAAGATACATGTACAAATTTGGCACTTACCTTATAGTTTTGTCCTGCTTCAAAATTAGAAAGTGGAGTTTTGCAGCCAGTACTGTATGGCATAACCTGGAAAAACAGTATTTGAATCATACAGCGCCCACATGCCAGGACACTGGCAAATGATCTTCCCATGAGACAAGAAATGAATGTTATGTTTCATGTAATTACCAAATGAACAAAAAATCAATCTCCAATAAAGCAAAAGCTCTAAGCCAGCTTTTGCATTGACAAAGCATTGCCAGTTACATAAGACAGCATTTAACATAGGTAGGTTAATGTCCTAATCAGTGAGAAAGAATATTCATCATTTCTTCATATGCTGTTCCCCTGGAAGCTTGCAAAATCAGATCTTTAGAAATTCAAATGCATAAACTAATACAGGCCTGTACAAATGTGTTTGTAATAGAACAGAGCGGAAATTATATGGATGGCTTTCAGCACTTTGGGTTACATAAAAATTTTTCCAGTCAAAAACAATGTCCAATAAAGTAGCGTTTTACTGGGTACGAAACTGGCAATGACTAAAGAATATGTTCGCAACGTCCTCAACAGAAAAAAAATATCAACATCAGTATCTTGCCTGCTCACGAAATGAAAGCAACCTATGTACCACCAATATTGCGCAAGTAAAAAACAAACATAAGCAGCAAGTTCATAGGCAAGAAACAAATACACCAAATCAACTTAACAGTTAATACAAGTTTAATCAAAACCATGGCCATTGTCAAGTGGGGAGGACTAACAAGGATTGCTGATAAAGGCATCACTAATTTTAGGGTTATTCAGTGGCTCCGGCAAAGGAGCAGCAGAAACAAAGTCATTGCCGAGCTCTTACCTTGAAGCCTCTGTACACCAGGCCCTTGTCATACAGTTGTGCGAACACCCACCACACTACCTCCATGTACCACGGGTCCATCGTCTTGTACCCATTCTGAAAATCGATCCACCTGCCCATCCGAGCGACGATCTTCTCCCACTCCGTGACATAGCGCGTGACGATGCTCCGGCACTCCTCGTTGTACTTGTCGATGCCCATAGCAAGCACGTCGTCGCGGGTCTTGAGCCCCAGCTTGGTGTCAATCTCGAATTCCACCGGGAGGCCGTGGCAATCCCAGCCAAAGCGTCGAGTAACGTGGTGGCCGATCATCGTCTGGTAGCGCGTGACGATGTCCTTGATGGTGCCGGCGAGGATGTGGCCATAGTGAGGGAGGCCGGTAGCGAAGGGAGGGCCGTCGTAGAAGACGTATTCCGGCATCGATTCCGTCCTCTTGAGCTGGTTTTCGAAAGCTGAAATTTGGTCCCAGAGTCGGAGGATCTGCTCTTCCTGCTTGGGGAAGGAGAAGTCCTTGCCTTCGCAAACCTCTTCCATGGCGGAAGTGGGGGGAGCTGAGAATGGGATGAGCAAGGTTTAGGAACGTAGTGGGGTTTATGGGAGAAGAAGGATGGAAAGGCGATTCTGCTGAGGACAAACGCTGCTTACACCTGCAGCCGAAATGACGCGTTGTACGCTCGCTGTTTTACATTCCCTTTCCACGGGCTATCTTGAATCGTAAATTGTAAGCGTCCTGGATTGTAGACTTTTAGCGGGGAATTTGCAAATTAAATCCTCCAGCAATTTTTATTTTTTATTTTAAACCTTAGATTTCTCAAGTTTCTCAATTTTTATCTTCCAATTTTAAATCTACCTTTCCTGCTAAATGTGTATTCCGTAGTTGTCTTATTTTTTATTTATTTTTTATATTTTCTTGTATATTTATTTTACTTTTTAATTATTTCTTACAAGCAACTTGTATATTTATTTTATCTATTTTAAGTATGTTTTGAAAGTGATAAAAAATTTTGATGAACAGTTTTTTATATGAATATTATTAAATTATTAGAAAATGATGTGATAGAGTTGAAGTAATGATGAAAACTAAATATAATAAAATTAAAATAGATATATTAATTGTATAGACAATTTTATGAAAATAATCAACAAGTAAAATTATTGTATAGGAAAGAAGATATAAGTAAATAATTAAAAATATATGATAATTATAGATAGTGAAAGCTTTTAAATTAAAAAATTTTAGTACGAAAATTTATTTTTTTTCCTACCACCCCCTTTAACTATATAACTTATTTCAAATAATACAGTATTCTTGTACATAATATATGGTTGTGTTTGGGAATGAGTAAAACTTTTGATGAAAAGTTTCGAGGAGTAAAAGTTGTCAAATGATGTGATGTAATAGAGGTAATAATGAGCAGTAAAAATGATAAAATTTTAAAAAATATGTTAATTGCATCGATAATTGTGTAAAAATAATTGAAAAGTATGATAATTATATACAAAAATATGAAAAAATAATTAAAAAATATGATTGATGTGAAAAGTGAAAAGTTTTAATGTGACAACTTTTAACCATTGCCAAACATACCCTATATTTCTATCCACATTCACTGGACAATTTTTAAATTTTCAAAATAGATTTTTCAAGTTCTAATATGACCTTTTTCATTTATAATATATATTATTGTATTTTCATCCTAAACATAAATTCTATCCAAAAATCTTTTATCATGTGAATCAAGCACTTACTCTTTTTATTCCTTGTCATCGTCGTTATCATATAATATGGCTTATCTTATTTCAAAAATTGTGCCATAAATATTTTTTATTCAGAGAACTTTTAAAATATCAAATATATACTAAATTTGCAAACGAGACTTTAAAATAATATGAAAATGTTGGGATAAATATGTAAAAATAATTGAAAAGTGTGATAGTTATATGTGAAAATATAAAAAATTGATTAGAAATTGAGTAACTATGAAAATTCCGTTAGATTGAAAAGTTCATGTTTGATAAATTTTAAGTGCAACATGTGTTTAAGAAATAATAAAACATTTTCGACGAAAAATTCATGGGTGTAAAAGTTTTCAAATTGATATAAAATAAATGTAATGTGATAATGACGATGATGAAGCATTAATATAATAAAGTCAAAACAAATAAGTAAGCTATACACGTAATTTTATAGAATTAATTAAAAATATGGCAATTGTATAAAATATATATGAATAAATAATTTTAAAATATGATAGTTATAAGTAATGAAAAGTTTTATATTAAGCGTGTGTTTGTTTTGAGAAAAAACTATTTAATGAAAAGTTTTTATAATAAAAGTTGTTAAGTTAATAGAAAAATGACTAGATATAATAGGAATAACGATGATATATAAGGAGAATAAAGTTAAAATAGATAAATTAGTTGTACGGATAGTTGTGTTGAAATTATTGAAAAGTAGCGTTCTTTTATAAGGAAATATAAAAAAATAATTAAAAATATGGTAGTTATAAATAATGAAAAATTTTAGATTGAAAAATTGATGTTATAATTTGTTTTGTCCAAACAAACACACCCTAAAAAGTTGTAATTGGAAATTTGTTTATTAATTTACATCTTTTTATGTAATTATCTTACTTTTTAATTATTTTACAAGATCACATACACAATTAACTTATTAATTTTAACTTTATTTTTTTAATGAAGGTCATTACTTCTATTAAACTACATCATTTTATTTTGTTTGAAAAACTTTTTGTTAGAAAATTTTCCATTCAAATGTTTTGTTACTTTCCAAGCACTCTAAAAATATTACGATCTAAAATTTGGCCACTCTTTGCAATTGTTATATTTTTAATAATTTTTTTATATTTTTCTACACATTTACTCTTCTTTTTAATTATTCACATACTACTACTTATATAATTAATATGTGTTTTTAACTTTATTTATTTTACTTTTCACCATTACTTCTACCATAGTAGATTAATTTATTTCAATTCAAAAACTTTTACATGCAAAAATTTTTATCTAGATTTTTTATTATTTTTTAGACACACTAAGTGTGTTCGACTACCCACAAAACTATCTTAAAACTAAAAATTTTCAATTTAGGGTGTATTTTGTTACATACAAAATATGTTAATGAAAACTTTTCAATAAAAAACTTTTCGCTCCCCATAATTACCTTATTTTTTAATAATTTTATCACATTTGCTTATATAAACAACTTTATTTTTCAATCATTTCCATGCAAATACTCATGCAACTACCCTATTTATTTTAATTTTATTCTCTCTGCACATCATTATTATCCCAGTCATATCATATTATTTTCTATCAACTTGATAACTTATACTTTGAAAAGTTTTTATCAAAAAGTTTTACATCCAACCAAACGCACCCTTAATGTTTGACAAAGCATAAAACTTTTATAACTAAGACTTTGCACTCTCAATAACTATCAAAATTTTTTCAAACAAAAATAACTATCGTATTTTTTAATAGCTTTTTTTTTATATCTTTTTATATGGTTGTTATACTTTTTAATTATTTATACACAAGTGTTCCGGCCTCGTTCGTGAGAAAAATAATTAAATTTCCAATTCTTCAATATTCATTCATTTGGGGTTGAATATGAAGTTATTTTCCCGCGGTTTTGAGAATAAATGCTTAATTAATTTCCCCAGCAAAATTTTAAAGCATCCAATTCTTTAACCGAGTTCGAAAAATACATCAAAGAAATATTTTGCATTGTGTTCCACACTCTGATTTTACATCCCGAACGAGAAAACTCTTGATTAAAAGAGCTGAATACAATGGTCCATAAAAAAATGCATAATAATAATGAAGTGGGTAGAAGATTCTTCTACGTCTTTACAAGTGCACGAGAAATCGTGTCTAACAAAAATATAAAGGTAAATGAGTACACTTCGTCCCGCGCCGTGACTCGAATACGAGATATATGACGCCACGCGCCGTATCTTAAACATGAAGTACATGACGCCGCGCGCCATGACTTAAATATGGGGTATATGACGCCACGCACCATAATTTGAATATGAGGTACATGACGCCACGCGCCATGACATAAATATGAGTTTACGCTTAGCCCGTCGACCAGC
>JAXCLR010000050.1:84481857-84529070 GCA_035584095.1 Annona squamosa | reverse complement strand
CATAGTGATAATATATTTTTAGATTTTTAAATATATGAGTATTTTAAATATATATATGCACATTGATGTTTAAAAATCTTTAAAAAAATATATATATATATATATATATTTAAAAAGTAAATGCACCTAGATAAACAACTATACAGAGAAAAAATAAACAAAATATTGTAAATAAATTTTTTAAAGTAAGCCAAGCTTGGACATTTGTTTAACCCAAGTTAAAGGATCATTCCTCATTTTCTAAATGGATGTGAACTACTTTTATATATATATAGCAGATGTGAACTCGTATCTAATTCAATAAAGATATGATCCTTTCTTACTTAAAAATAAATATAATGTCTTTTGGGATGGATATTGCTGCTAGTCCTTGATAAAATATAATAAAATGCCAGACCAACCATGCATACCGGTTTTCAGTGCTTTTTATCTGATCGTTGAGAGACAAGCTCATCATTTCAAAATTTTAATCATGAACGAAAATTGACGACAACATGTATCTTACGAAATTCCATAAATTTTAGCATTTGCCTTTACCGAAAAACTGAAATGCAAAATTTAAGTCATAAAAATAAAAAAAAAAAAATCCTTGATTTGCACGTCAACTGATTCTTCGAGTGTTGATAGAACCACATCCAAGTGCCTGACATAAAATTGTATAAAGTAATATGAGTAAAAAGCTTAGAATTTAAATATTATATAGAGATGGTGGCCTCATTATCGCCTCCATCAGACGCATGGTCATCTATGCTGAGCGATACGATAAAAAAAAAAAATTCTTCAGATTTTGGCAGGTGCTCTCTCTCTCCATGCTTACAATCTAATTGCAGCTGAGCCCATTGTGATAGAGTTCAATAAGTTGCCTTACGCATTTTATCTTTATTTATTTATTTATTTTGATTAGAGTATATTTATAATATATCTTAACTCATATCACATTCAAAGTTTTGAGATAATTTTAACAATATTTCTAAAAGGAGACAACAAGCTCCCAAATATCAAATAGGAAAATTACTAGCTCCCAACCGAACAAGGAGGACCACACATGCCTAGGGGTGTTAACGGATTGGGTTAAACGGTTTGGAGTCTAATCTTAATCCTAACCCATTTAATATATCTCAACCTTAATCCGTTTATTAACCGATTCAAAAAACTTCAACCCTAACCCATTTACAACCTATTTAATAAATGGATTAACAAGTTGTGTTTGTTACTAATTTTTATGTTAAAAATCTTCAATAGAATTTGTAAATTTAAATAAATTAAATAATTCGAAACTAACATACCTGAATTTAATTTATTTTAGCTTGAAAACATCAGCGCCAATCTCAAGTCATCTCTTTAATGTCAATTCCTGTTATAAATATTATATATATATTATAATATATTATATTAAATGAGTTATATGGGTTGAACTGGTTGGACGAGTTAAATAAACAGGTTGGACGAGTTGACGGGTTGCGAAGCCTCAACCCTAATCCGTTTATTTTATTAAATGGTTGAACGGGTTGATGAATCATAACTCATTTATTCAAAAATCCTAACTCAAACCCATTTATTGACGGGTTGAACGAGCGGGTTAACAGGTCGACCATGACCATTAACACCCCTACACATGCCCCCATGAAAATTTTTAGTTCAAAATCTCATGCGGGATTCGAACACGCGACGGTGGGAAAGTTTTCGTTCCGCGCCTGTCGACCAAACGAGCGCCGCTCGTTTGGCTTTATTTATTTATTTATACTTTTACTTGTACCCATTACCTCTGTCGCATCAACACACACACTTTTTCAAAAATTTGCCCACAATATTTTCCCCAAACGTTTTCTTCCATCTCAGCTAAGGGACCCTTAAAGGCAGATATTATGCAAGCAGTCTCTTAAGCATCAAAAACCAACAGATCAAGCATTCACCGAGGCCCTGTTGATGGGGATTTAGCCCCGATAATTCACAACATCCAGGTGGACCATCCAAAGGCATAAATAGCTACATATTGCGATTCCAATCAATAGCCAAAATAATATGACGAGCGTAGAGGAGAGGAGATATCAACAAAGCTCATGTAAACATGGATTACGAGTGTTTTGAGTTGAAGGAAAAAGCTTTCAGTGATGCTAGCCTAACTTGCCTTTTCCGAATGTGATAAAACATGTGTATCCAAGGTGTGCATAACAGGCACATCAACTAGGTGTCATCACTGAAAAGTGAGGCATGTCGCTGATGTCCTGAATGTGGATTGTCAGCAATTTGCACTTCAACTTGGCATGGCCAACCTGATGAACTGAACTGCTTGACTTTGAGTTGGATTGTCTAAGCCGCAAGCACAACTTTGGTATACGATAGAATTTGTCTCAAAGAAATGCTCAAGAGGCGGAAGAGGGAAGACCTGTCTCCAGACCTGACAAGCGCAGATTGATATCCTGTAAAAGCAACAAAAGAAATTCTCTTCCCCCTCCTACGGTTATGCGCTGAGGATCTCAATGGGCAGCTTCAAAGAGGTTTGCGGAACTTTGCATGAATCCAAACACGTCTCATCATCTTACCACTTCGGCGATTTACTGATTTTACACAACAATATTCCAGCTCCATCTGCATGCAAACTACACTATTGTCATAGAAAGCTCTTGAAATGGAATGACTGCATAAATAGCTTTTGTTCTTGAAATAATATCAACAACGATGGTATAAAATATTGTTGAATGGTTAACATGTGATTCATTTTGCTAATTGGCTTTACAAAAAATCTAGATTATAATGGACATCTATACAAGCAATGTTACAAGGAGAGTAAATAAAAACAAACATTTGTACACTAGGGGTCTTGCATACATGTTTTTTTACATTTCTAATAGACTTTTCAACATCTAAATTGTTTAGAAAATTCATCTATCTATTTAATTATGATCCCAAAATATTTTGAAAACTTTTGCACACTATATGTTTATTTGTAAATTTTAACAATTTCATGTTTATCCTCAAATGATGTCGAATATTTATAAGATATAAATTACCAAACAAAGTGATTTCTAGCATCATAAATAGATACAAATTAATTTATATTTTTAAATGGTTCAGATGTTTAAAAAAAACTTCTAAAAAAATCAAAAGCAACCATTTGTACAGGCCTTATCATACAAATGTTTGTTTTTTATCATTTGTATAAACCCTACAATACAAACATTTTTTTTTCTTTTGCAGTATTCTGAATTTTGTTTTCTTTGTTCTGCATTCAATGTTTTATTTGCAACTAGATTTGTTCAGGCAGCCATTCATCAGATTCTGTGTTTTCCGATGTCAGCAAGAACGACATGAATGATATCCATATAGTCTATATGTCACCGATCCTCACGATTGAGAATGAATGGCCTGTTTACCATTACCATAATTGGCTGTTTACCATTACCACTCATCTGACAATCGTGCCCCAGCCTGGCTTTTGCCATTTTTTGTGTCATCCAAACCCCATAATATACCAAAATGATTTATAGCATCACATCAAGATATCCATTAAATAATTCCTCAACTTTGAAGCGGGATACTTAAAACTAAGCCAAATGACTAGAAGCAATACCTCATTCAAGCCTGCACCCAGAAAGAGATCCCTCACAGTATCTAGAGAGAAGAAATAAGAGCGAGTTCCATCTGCGCGTACATATTCTCTGAACCCAACTCTTTTGTTTGGCTGAAACCGAAGCATGGTCATATCATAGAGACCTGACAGCCCACCAAGATTATGATTTTCAGCAACTGCCCAGTTTACATGCAATAACATGAAGACATTTACTGAAGTACAAGCAAATGCTTGACTAGAGAAAATTCCATAGTATTGGCTTTTCAATTCAGAAGCATGGCCATGGGTCACAGCTGGTAACAACTGTCTCAGGGCCAAGTAAAATGAGTGTGCCCAGTAGCATATAAGATTCTCGCTGGTGCAGGATTTGAGGAAGGCAACATGCAATACACCCTCCTCAACCCTCATTTTATGGAGTAGCAATTCCCATGATTCGAACCAAATGTTCAACTAAGAATGCTTGGGCAAGCCTTACTATTACACATGAATTGGATGGCTTATAAGGTTCATATTAATCATGTTAATTGTTTGGAACAAGGCCAAGATGATAAAAAATATCACCACCACCAATGTGATTATCATTGCTACCGTATATGCCGATGATCCCCAATTGGAGAAGTAAAGTTTCGCATCCAATAACTTAGGATTATACCATCAGTTGCAGTTAAATTGTGGAAGTGACGCGCCTTAGTCATTACCCCCTCCCCCCTCCCAAAAAAAAAGAAAAAAAATGCCACTTGTTTTAGAGGAAGCCAGGATTCCTAGCTTTTCTTAACAAGCTCACTTCTGGCTTTTTAGGCTAATAAATAACCAACGTTTGCTTTTGTATGTGATTGCCAAATATTCATTGAAATCCATGTGCGTTTTTATGCTAACAAAGCGCTTAACGCATATAATAAGTGGGGTCAAACAGGCCCTTAGCAACCATTTGTTAATTGCCAAGTCTCATGTTACAAAATGCTCCACCATGGATTCTTCATGGGCTGTGCAGAGGCACACTTAAGGCCCACAGTAGAGAGGCACAGAAAATTTTGGATCATATTTGTTTAGAAAGAGGGAGTTACAAGCACAGCCCTTCACCTACATCCTTGGTGGTTCACATTAAAGTCTCAAAAGCCATCTTCAAAAATTAAGGTATGGTTGTGTAAATCTTGCTCTCTCTAACGCCTGATACACTGAGTATGCTCTTTTATAACTGTACATAGAGAACTCCATAATTGACAAGTCATTTCAAGATTGACTGGGCTCATGTGACATCTGGCATCATAAGTTCATACCCAACAAACAAACTTTGCTATGCATAACTCTAGGTTGAGAAACAATACCAAATTAGTTGAGTCCACTTCAAGTGCATTATCATGTAGGTCCCACATAAAAATGTGCAGGCACATAAGAGATGTAGAAAAAGCCCTCAAGTCCACTAGAGATGTAACGGTTGTCTCTTTGTAAGCTACCCACGCAAAGGACATTTCAGTATTCGGGGTCATAATCTCACTAGAAGGTATTTTAGTCTCGCATTGAAAAGATACTAGAAAAATTCTTCTATCTGCATGTAGGTTTGGAAAGCTCCAATATCAAACAGGTTTGTCGGTTGACCCTGGTAAAAGATGTCATGTTCAAACATTAATTGCTAGAATTTTCAAATCTAGGAAAATTTAGAGGAAAGGAACATTGTAGTTAGGTGCTAGAGCCTAGAGTTCTAACTTTTTCAAACATTTAACATAATGCTCTACTTTCACAGAGAATCTCTGGAATCTTGATATAGCAGATATCTTCTGTTTGTCTTTGTATGATAAATGAAAAAAGAATGACAATAAACCAAGGTAAATGGCTCAAAGTACGGTCCTTACCATAGTCTCGAAATAAGATCAGCCCCCCAGGTTTTAAAACAGAGATGCATTCTGCAATGATTGAAGGCATTCTTTGAAATGGTATGGCCGACAGAGTAAAGATCTAAACCATACACCAGAAAAAGGATAAAATTAGGATGTTCAGATGACCAACAAATTCTAGGTACGAGCACATGATTTGATCTCATCAAAAAGAAAAGAGACGATAAACCGAAGAATGTCAGGCCTGTTTGGCCTAGCATAGCATTTGTGGGAAGCAAAGCTCCTGCCGTACAACTTATTTGCAGTAGGCACCAACTGAGAGCTTCCGAAAATGTTGTATTATTCGAGTTGGCAGAGGAAAAAACGGATTACAAGTTCCAGCAAAACTCATTGGAGATGTGCACATTTTGATGCCAGGAAGCATGTTTGCGCTCCTAAAAACATGGCCAAAAAGGCCCTTAGATGATTCTACAGAATTTTGACATAGTGTGATTAATAGCCAAGGGTCAAATAAGATTCCAAAGACATATCTACTTCTAAGCTCTAACAAGCTTGACTATAAGTATCCTTTTTCAGTCTTTTTGTTCATGTCAATTAATAAGATAGAGAACAGGGATTAGGTCATTTTAGGTCATTTTGGGGACTTCATAGTCAGAGTCTTTAACTAAAACCTCACGTGTACTTAATAGAACTAGCATTGTATATGAAACATATCACTTTGTCACTATATCTACTCTTTTATTTTTATGATTACCATCATCCATGTTCCACACTTAAAGAAAACAAATGACTGTTTAATTCCAATGAACAACATCAATTGAAAGGAAAGACTGGTTTCATTCATTCAAGGGATAATAGAAAGAGACAAAGAGAAATTGCAATGAAAGGAAAGAAAGAAAGCAAGACGACGATCTTCTTTTCAGGACATCAATTCTGCCCCGAAGTATCGCAATAGCACGGAAAGAAGGCCACCTATTGACTGGAAAAGATTGTAATAGGAATTTGTCCTCAGCATAAATGTCCATGATCAATGGTTTCAGTGATTAATCAGTAGATTTCCAACTTACCCATGATATGTTCACATTCTCAATACATATTCTGCTATTGTCATGTTTTCTGAGATCTCAATTGATAAATCAAACTCTAACAAGCAAAATATTAGCACTTACCAGGGTAACAAAATCTACTCCATCAATGCAACATGGGCTTCCTTGAAGAGCAGAGAACTCACTTGAGATTGGGTCATAGTTTACTTCAGCATCTGTCTTATTAGCCCCATAAACCTACAGATGAACGTTCATGCATGGATCTTCTAAGATAGTAAGAGGACAAACACTGTCTGGAGTGTAGAAAAGAACTGCAGCAAGAAAGATTATACATACACCTGCGAGGCACTGAGATGGCCTAATTGGAGTTGTTTTTTGGCAGTTATTGCACATTAGCCAACTTGGAAAACTGCTCACAGAGAGATCGCAGAAAAAGGTATGGAATCGATGTCTGACAGAGAGCTCAAAGTTAGAATAAACCATTTCCCTTGTTTTTTCAACAGCCTCTCTGCTACAGTCACAAGCATAAACAATGGCAGTATGTTTCCCCCTACATAAGAAAAGTTTTTGGTGAGAAGAAGATTTGGAACATGAACAACGCCAAATGTGCCAGTAACTTGATTAGCAGCTCATGATTGCAGTCCATGATATATAAAAGTAGTTTATTCAATTATAGAATCCGAAGCTGTGCAATCAGCAGCAACCTGGCAGATTACATGCTCAAGAGTAAATTTTTTTAGAAAATTCCCCTTCTATTTTAAAGCACTTCTAGCTGAGATAGATTGTGGATGAGCACTTCACGGATGTTCTAAGGGCTTGTTTGGCATGCGGCGTAATCTGCAAGCTGTGCATTTTACATTTATTATTTCTGTTTGGTCAATGCATGAAAGTGCCGTAGATATTAGAAAAATGGCAAATTTTCCCATTTATTGGTGCTTCTCACAAAAAGGAAGTGAGGTTGGCGAATTCAGTTCCAATCATGTTTGGACAAACAGGCCCAAAGTTGTGGGTGAACTGGTGAAGTGTTATGACTCTTCTATTTAATGCGGACAATCATCCATCAATCTCTTCATTCCCTTTTCCTGCAGAGAGCATTTTGAGCATGATAGAACACCATATTGACGACTTTGGGTAGAGGTTGAGCTGTTGAGCAAGTGAACTGCACTTGAATAGCTTTGAAGCTTCCATCTAATGGTTGCATGTGGCCTGTGGGTACTCAAATAGGTATCTTCACAGAGAGATGTGTGATAACAATGCATACCTCAGCATAAGAGCTTAAACAGAAAATGCACAAGAGGAACTTTGAGTTAGTAGGTATCCATCTGGATCACTACCAACTCACTGAATAATCAATGTCATTTTTTAAGTACTACTAGAGTAGAGGGGTGATTTTATCCAACACATCACAGTTTCCTTAAGTTGTGAATTTTTGCATCGCAACTGTCCATTTTAAATAGGTAGTGTGCACTGTTGGATGAAACATTAATGCGTAGCCAATAGCTTGCAGACATGACAACATGCATTGATTGTTGTTGGAGAGAGAGGCAATGTAATTAATGCATGGAGGAAAACAGAGTTGCAATCCACCTTCCAGCTGCATTGCCATGGAGGTACACCAGCAGATTGTTGCTGTTTCGCCTTGGAGAGATACCGGCAGAAAAAACAGGCAGAAGAGCCGCTGCATATTTTTTGAGCAGGCACGAGCGGACCAGGTGGAGAGAAACCAGATCATTGAAATAAACCATATTATTTATATTTTAACATAGAAGTACATTTTAACATATATTCAGATCTCCTTCCTTCTGTAACTTTGTAATTAATTTAAAATGCAAGAAATTAAATGTAACTAATTGAAAAGATATAATTAATTAAAACATAACAATAGGGTTTATTTCAATGGTCTGATTTCTCTCCACACGGTGCACTCGTGCCTGCTCAAAAAATATGCAGAAGCTCTTCCGCTTGGTTTTTCTGCTGGTTTCTCCCCACAGCAATCTCCATGGCGATGCAGCTGCAATCTGCTGGTGTGACTCCATGGTGACATGGCTGGAAGGTGGATTGCAACTCCAGTTTCTCCGTTTTCCTCCCATGTGTTGATTGCATCACCTCTCTCTCCAGCAACAGTTGAGGTGCGCTGCCATGTCAGCAATCTACTGCCTATGCATTAAATGTTTCATCCAATGGTGGACATCACCTGTTTAAAATGGACAGTTGCGAAGCAAAAATCGCAACTTGAAGAAGCCGCCATATGTCGCATAAAATCACGCCTCGTACTATTATAATAAAAATAGAGTAAAAAGAAATTGAAGATGCCACTGTTATCTTTAATTTTAGATGATAAATATAGATGATGCACATTGCTGTTGCCACAACGTAGACCTTGCTACCAATCTAATTTTTGCCTAACTGACACACTAGTTTCCTGAGATGCTCGTGGACAGCTGACAAAATAATAATAATAATAAAAGCACTGTGTCATACCCAATATCAATGGTTTGAAACCAAATAATGCAACTGAATGTGGATAATATATTAATTTTCATATCAGTGATGATGAATAGTGAACAGAGGGAAAGGAGACACCAATTGTTGACATCACAGAACACATTTGTACTAGAGAGAGAGAGAGAGAGAGAGAGAGAGAGAGAGGCAAGTGTGAGTAGGGACCAGTTAACGTTATGTAAAGGTGAGTGCCGATTTTACCGCAAAATTGGAAGCACGGTACTTCCATTTCCACATCCAACCTCTAAAACCTTTGGAAAGTCACCACAGGAAATCAATTCTGGAAATTCCTTCAATAAGTACCTCCTCTCCTAAAACCCAATAAACAAATAAAAACAGCCAAATAACTAAAGAACGAAAAAAGAAGCCATCATAATAACATAAACCCCAGAATTACAATATAAGCCGGCAAAACTCTCAAAAGGCAAAATAATAATAATAATAATAATAATAATAATAAAGAGGTTGAATATCAAAAAGTATCGGTCATTTCTGAACAGAAAACTAAGAGGAGAGGTCCCGGAGGGAAGGGATGGAGGGAACCTTGAAGAATCTGCCAGAGGAATGGCGCTTGTGGAAGGATTTCCAGGCCTGAGAATCTTGGTCGTGGGATGTGGAAGTAGGGGTTGTTGTAAAGGAGGCCGAGAAATGGCAGGAGAAGGAGGGATCGTTTTCCACTTGGTCTCTCAGCTCTTCCCATTCGAAATCTCTGCTGTGGTATTCTGCCTCCTTTTCTTCCTCCTCCGATCCCATTCTCTTCTCCTCCCTCGGGAAGGAAACAAAACTGAGCTTTTCACCACTGCGTGCTAATTATTCAATCCTCATTTTATTTGTAACGTTGAGAACCTAATTAGGATAAAGCCCCTAACCCAGTGCCATTATTTTATGACGTAGCATAAAAACCGCTCTGATTAGAAACTTGAATTTCATAAAAAATTAACATTTACAGAGTGCCTGTATTTATAGGTTTTGATATTATAAATAAAGACATGTTAATAAATATAATAATTTAGTTTGGATTTAAAAGAGGATTTGTAAAATAAGAAACGCCATTCAAATGAGTGTGTTGAATCATTATGATTTTAGCACAGTCACTTCTTTTTTTATTTTAAGTTTAAATAATTTGTTTTGTTTGATATTTTTTGTTTTATTATGCTGAAAATCACTTTTATCCAAAGCTTGTGTATTTCATAAGATTAGAGTATCTTAACCGTGAATAATAGCTATAAGTTATTTTCAAACATGCATAGTATATCAATAACATGTAACTAATCTCAATACGTGTAAAATTATCGATATAAAAAATAAATGCTTGCAAAAACCATGATTAATGGTTTAAATTTTAAAAAATAATCTAAAAGAAAAAAGGTTACATTGGCACTCTATGCTACCGGCCTTATCAAATCATTTCAACCTATCATTTTTCTTCAATAAATATGGGCATATTTGGCAGCACACAGTACTTATGAACTTAAAAAATTGTAATATAAGGGTGTACTTGGGAAATAATAGGGTACTTTATACAATAAAATGCAAATGAATAATTAAAAAAAGAGATATGCTGCTAATAATATTGCTATAAACTTCTTTTGTAAAAAAGGAGAGGAGGGTGGTGGGGGCTTTCACATTTCACTAACTCAAACACACTGACTAAATGGGGAATCAGTTCCTAAATGGGTTTCACATCTTCTGGGCTTAACTAAATATATGCGGTCAAAAAATTTCCTATAATATACTTTTAAAAAAAGGAAGGATAATTTTTTTTTGTTGAGTATGAGTTTTGTATACTTGCTTACATCTTCTAATTAGCAATGAAAAAATTCAAATGATAAAAGATTCAAAAGTTAAAATACAAGTACCTTAATTATGGCCAACTCGGCTTAACCTAGTTGGTTGTAGCAGTGCTTTAATTGCCAAGACAGGGGTTCAAAGACCACTCTTTCAGTTGCGTGGGATTTTATATACATGCATGTGTGTCTCTTTAATAATGAGAGTATTTATACAGTTGGTCCTCCTTAAGTACAAAGATATTTATAAAATGTTATTCTATTACGAGGGCAGCGAATAAGACTAATTTACAATATTTCGCAATGTATGTAATACCAATAAAAAAAAACTACTAAGGTAAAAGGTCGGAAATGGTAGGGAGGTAAATGCAAATAGCTACTGTAATAAAACCTGCTGCGTGCGACGATAAAAGCGAGACCATGCATCCGCGGAGCTTCGATTCTGCATCGTTGCCTCCCCGCGTTATAATTGCTTCTGCCAACTCTCGTGTTTCTGTTCTTCGTCGGCCAATCAAAACCCTAACCTCCGGATTCTCCTGCTATTCTTTCTATTTTTTTTTTTCGGTCGGATCAACTGATCGTGATTGCGCTTCGCTATCCATCACTCGTGAGTTTCGCGACTTTTTTGGTCTCTCCGCAGTTTCTCTAATCTTTTGTGGGACTCGAGTTTCGATCGTCAGAATGCTCTGTGTCTGCATGGAATTTAGTCGAAATCTAATTTTTGCCCAATCGTCACTGTTTCTACTTTGGTTATTTGATTGGGATTTTAATGACATGCGATTTTGGTTTATCCGTAACTTCGTCATCGGCATTTGGTGAAATGAGGTATATCTTCTTTTCTTCGAGATTGGAAATGGATGGCTTGGTCAATGGTTTTTGGAAGTTGAGTCAACTCCCCTGTCGGTTGGGGCTTTTGCCCCACTCACTGTCCCGCTTTCTGTCTGCCTTATCGTCCTTTTCTCTTCTTCGCCCACTGTTCCAAATACCAGACTTCTGTTTTTAAATTTTTTTTTTTCTTTTCTTGTCTGTATAAATTTTGTTAGATTTGGCTTGAAGCCTCGCATCTTTCAGATGGGAGATACACCAGCTGTGCACTTCAAACTCTTTAAATGCTTTTTAGTCTTTTTCTTATCGCTGTTATATTATTTGGTTTACGAGTGCTGCATGTGTTAATTTTAATTCTTTATAGCATGTAATGCACAAATATAAGTAAGAAAAAAATAGCAACACTTTTGGCCGAATTTTTAAAATTTCCATTTAAGGGTGTGTTTGGCAAGGAAGAAAAAATGTCATTTAAAACTTTTCAATCTAAGACTTTTCACTCACTACAATTATAATATTTTTTAATTATTTTTTCACATTTTTCCATACAACTACCCTACTTTTTAATCATTTTTACACAACTACTCACACAATTAACTTATCTATTTTAACTTTATCATCTTTACTTCTCATCATTACCCCTATAATATCACATCATTTGACAACTTTTACTCTAAAAAACTTTTCATCAAAAGTTTTATCCATTCCCAAACACACCCTAAATAACATTGTAAATACTCGAAATACTCTTTTACTGCATTTAAAATTTTGGGTGTGTTTGTTAATTTGAAAAAATTGTCAGATCAAAACTTTTCAATTTAAAACTTTTTACTTTCCCTAACTACTTTTTTATAATTATTTTTTACACATATTTCTATACATGAACCCTACTTTTCAATCATTTCTACACAACTACCAATACAATTAACCTATTTATTTTAAATTTATTCTCTTTATTATTCATCATTAACTCTACAATATCATATTATTTTCTACTGATTTAACAACTTTTACGTACAAAACTTTTCATAAAAAATTTTACAACTTCCCAAACACATCCTTTAGTTTAGTTTATTGAAACATTTTGGTTATGTTATCTTAAACAGTACTTTTAAGTTTTTAGTTTTGAATTTACGAGGGCAGTTGGAACTTCTATTCATTACTTTAATATTTTAGCTTCAGATTCGTCAAACACAGCATACTAGCTTTGCAGAAGCAACTATGCAGATATATGCAGGAAGTTATATATGCACACAGCCTCATAGCAATGCCATACATAGTTGGCAACAACAAAATGCAAATTTTGTAATACGGTAAAACACTCTTCCTCTGGAGAAATGCGCATTCTAAGGTAGGGAAAGCTATTTAGATGACTGTGTGCATAGCCAAACATCCCCTAAATAGTTTGTGTCATTTATTTTTAGCTTTATCAAAAAGCTTTTACTTATTTTATGTTAGGTTATTGCAGCCATCAGCCTGTAAGTTCAGCTCAATCAGACGAGTTCTATAAATGACAAATGAATTTAGATTGCTGGTCAATCAATATTTCAAGATAACTATTTTTGATGCCTAGGATAAAAGAAATTTAGGAAAATTGAGAGGCGAGAACTCAAGATAGGTGGAAGGAATAGCATTGTATCTGAGAGTGCCAAACAAAGTAAAAGGAGAATTTTATAATATAGTTATAAGAGGGACTAGACTTTATTTTATCAAATATTAGGTAATGAAGGATATTGTGAGTGGATATTATAAATCGGGGACGCTTCTGTGAAACTTTCTTCATTTTTAAAATCTTGATGGTTGATAGAAATCCACTTCATTCATTGTATTTAACATCATTTATTGTATCTTGGAAACTTTTTTATTTTTTTAATTTCATTGTGCATGAGTCCCATCTATAAATGTGTAAAATCAATGTAATAAAATGATTTAATATTAAAATATCAACTTTAAAGTAGTTTTTTCATCATCTAAACCATCTAAAATATCAATAATATATAGATAAATGATCATACAAAGTATTGTTATATTTTAATACTTATGTGAATGAATCTAAGCGTTTTTCATAATTTACACATGAATGCACTTATTTTTGAGCAAATGTGGCCTATTCATATATTGGATTAAGATGAAACTTAATTTTCTAGCTAAACAAATGGTGTTAATTATGATGAATGGATTAGATTTTCCATTAAGGATCAACATTTCAAAAATAAAAAGAATTTCACGAAATCACTTCTATGAAATCCGGTTTCAAAAAAGTATTCTTGATTATAAATATGTTATTAAAATTCTAAAGCTATAAATATATTTATAAATATGTTATAAGAGTGATATTATAAATAGTTATAAGAGGGACTAGACCTTATTTTATTTTATTAAATATTATGCGTGGATATTAAATTTAACTAAAATCATAAAGCTATAAATAAAATATTTTGTCATAACCTAAAGGTATCAGCATATATTAAGATGTGGAAAAGCAGATTTGACTAGCTTGGTGATGTGCAATGGGATGAAGTGTTGCACAGTTAGAAAGAATGAACTTATTTATTTATTTTAACAATTGACTGAATGGGAGAGCGAGGGGTCATCAAAAAGATATGTTCAAAAGTCATTAATCAAGATCGAAAATACTTGAGATTACTGAGGATGTGACTTGAGAAAGACATGAGAGGCCATTTAGGTTGAAATATTCCTAGATTCAACTGTACTAGAAACTAGTAGAGGAAATAAACCAAATCCTGCTATGGCTGGCATTTCTAAGCCTCAAAAGATATATAAGGAAAGGAAAATAGAACTTTGTATATGATCCTGTGCTTTTGTTGTGATGCCTTTTGTCCCGCAACATAATTTGGCTGTTGCAAATTATGTATGTATGCCTAAACACAATCTCAAGATGAGACACCATGGAGACTAAAGAATTCAGCTTCTTTGTTCGTTTCTTTTTCTACCCTATTTTGCCCCCCTCGAGAAGGACGCAGATTTTAGTTTTTCTTAACTTCTAGTGTCACCCCGTCAAATGATCCAGGATGACATTATTTTACTTTTTTTTAGGATGGATATTTATGTTTTATGTGTTGATCGGCTCTATTCTATCTTTGAAAATAGTAATTGAATCATTGAAACAGCATGTTTTGTCTTCTGTTTCAGTGCATTAAGCCATTTCAGTTTCTATTTTGGTCTTCTCAGAAGGAAAATATTTACGGCGTTCTCCAGGGCCTTTTGGAAAGAATCATAACTAAGAATGGAGGAAAGCCAGGGTCAGTTTTTCAGATTACACTTCATAACAAAGTTTTCGTTTAATGTCTCACCTTGATGTGCCAAACGGATACTTATTTGTTTAGTCTTTGGAATTTGCATGCCAGGCCAAGCAGATGTCCTCCAGCAATCTGAGAAAGGTAACCACTTCTACCTTTCATATTTGAACTGTTTCACTTGTTGTTAATACACTCACACACACACACACACACACACACACACATCTACGTGAGATTTTTTTCATTGTGAGTTTGCTAACAATTAACATAAAACGTTGAAACTGATGCTAAAACTGGGAAGGAATTACCTTATTGATTTAGATCATGTACCCATTAGAGTTTGCAAACTTTTGGACCATAAATTTTTCTATAGTTTGAATTGTGTTTGAGTTGATGGGGTTTTATCAGACCAAATTTGTGCTTTATCTCATAGTGACTGTGCTTGGGCCACCACTGCTCGTATTATTTTAGATCATGACATTGAGTATGGAGTGTAATTAAGCTATGGTTAAACCTTATCTAAACACAGGGTCACTCTCATATTTAGAATATGCATGAAACATGGTACATGGTATCTCAATGAATCAATCCACCCACTTAGTTACCTAGATTCAACCTAGTGAGTCAGCAGGGCTTAACCCAAGATGAGTCAATAGGGCTCTACCTAGCTACGGCTTAACCAAGTGAGTTGGTAGAAGTTAACCTAGAAGCAAGTAGGGCTCAACCCCAGTGGTTACAGGCTTCCAATCAGTGAGTCAAGGACTCAACCCAACAGCTATTAGGACTCACCTAATGGGATAGCAGGACTTAAGCTTGTAGTTGTGTGGTTTCAATTCTATAGGGGCAAAGAGAGCTCAACCTAGTTTATCCGACTACTTACTCTGTTGATTTCTGACGTCTCGCTAGGCCTTTCTGCAATAAATAAGAGTAGAATTTGCTCTTAGGATTTCTCACTAGCGCTTGGGGCAATAGCAAAGATCAGAACCAACTTTTAAGATTTCTTATTGGCCATTGTTTTGAAGCCAATACGTATAATTACTCACTTGTAAACAGCTCTGTCTTTTGACTTCTGTCGGGGCCGTGGTGCCATAGCGAAGATCAGAACCAGCTTTTAAGATTTCTTATTAGGATGACAATGAAAATAATTACTCAGTCATACAGTTTCCACATGGGTATGTTAAGAAATCTGCTTTTCTTAGATTATATCTTAGGATGCATATCACTTTTTATTTTCCAATTAATTAATTAATTATATATATATATTTTGAAACAAGGGTGTTCCCTCTGTTGCTATAATTAAGGGTTGCAAAGCAATCTAGGATGTAAGAAACATTGTGATCTTCTAATAGTAGTAGAATATTGATTTAACGATTAACTGAGTTGAACTTCTGTTGTGAATTTTGTAATTGATTATGTCAGTAGTCATTCTTTCATAAATTGTTGATTTTATCAAGTATGTCTTATTTAAACAAATGACTACATTTGTTGCAGGTCCAGACAATGATAATGAGATTGTTGCCGAGGAAGCTGCTTTTGTGCATGCTGAACCTCCTCAGGATACTGAAGGTCCTCCTAAAGTTGACTCAGAAGTCGAAATCCTTGATGAGAAAGTTACCAAGCAAATCATGAAGGAAGGTCATGGTCAGCAACCGTCAAGGTTTTCAACATGCTTCTGTAAGTATTTAGTCCTTGCTTTCAGAGGGAAGAGAGCATTTCACATCTTAGCAGTTTCCAAAATTCGAATACTACATAAATATGCTCACAAGCCCATGTACTAATGTTCTATATGTTGATTTCGTGCTCATTTAACATCCAGTTACTATCAATAAAGAGTTGCCTTTGTTGAAAATGGCAAGGTTTTTTCAACTAAAAGATTGACACATGAATTTATTTGCTTCTCCCTGCCTTATCCTCCTCCCTTTTCTTCTGCTCTCTCACATTTAAATCTATGTAACTTCCTGGTGAATACTTCAAAGCTTTTGGGGTGGAGCCAACACCTTTGGATAAGGCCATACGGGGGCAAAAATCAAAATTATTGTATTAGAATATTAAATATTTAAGTATATTTTTTTACACCCTCTTATAATTTTAATTGAAAAAATTCTTTATAATATACTCATAAAATCAATGTCACAAGAAGTCAATAGTATTTAATTGGCTGAACCAAAAAGTTGTAAATGTTATTTCTGTAATAATCACTTCAAGATAAAAACAGATTTTTTTTAAAAAACAATTATCTTCATTACGGGAAATGCCGTCACCACTGTTATGATTTTAATGGATAAACTCGGTGTTTATTTGTAAATAGATAAATATTTGATAAAAAAGATTATTTTTCATCTTGATCCTTAGCCAGGTTATGAATCCCATTCAAGTCTGCAAAAATCTTTATGTGTGCCCATATCAACCCGTGTTCCAAGGTCGTTGTCAACTGCATTAAAATTAATTAGAAAAAGGCTTAAATGGTAGAACCAAGAGAAGTGGGTTTTCATATCAGATTTTACTTATTAAAAACAAGAAAAAAATTTATGTAGATTTCTTATATAAAAATTATACAGTTTAAATTGTCTTAAGTCAAAAAATAAGAATAAAACTTGATTTGGATTTTTCCGAATTAAGTAATGGTAAAATAAAAAAAAGCTGATTTAGAGTTTGCCAAATAGGAAAATTGAATTGGTAACGAATAATTAAGTATTCCCTAAACCAAATAGCAGTAAAAAATGAGAAGAAAAGAATAATCTGTGATTTCACTAAATTGTATAATAAAAAATGAAAGTATAGTATGAAAAAAGAAGAAAATATTTACTACTGTCGCATTTTAAATTTACTAAATTTATTCCCTTGTACGATTATTTCTTATGCAGTTCTACAAGACGTGTTAGTGAAAGAGAGAATTGTAAGAAAGCTGTGTGATGCAAATAGTGAGAAGGATGGTTATCACATACATACAAATCTTAAAAGATCATGCTTTCACACAAGCACTTGCTTCAAATTGTGTAATATTTGAACTGTTTACTAGGTAGGAATGATATTTTTAGTTTCATTAGCATGAATTACAAAGTATAACTGTTGCATATGGCTCTGCCCTGAAAGTTCTCAATGAAGGTAATAATGCCAATTTCTAAGGAATACCCTATCTTGTCTTTGTATCTCTGCCCCCCTGTTCCACAATGACCTTGCTTCCATATGTCTGCACGTTTAAAAGGTCCTCTTTTAGGAGGTCACTGTTTATTTCCATTGCATATTTTTCTAGAGAGCAAAATTCAACACTGATATCAGCCAATTTGGAAAGACTGTTTTTCAGTTCTTTCCGGCAGCCGTAGCCATTAGCGTCCTTGGTCATAAAAAAATGTGACTGTTGTAATTTTTCCAGATCCCAAACAATGTAGATATGTAGAAGTTTTCTTTGGGAGACACTGATACTGAATCCTTAGCTTAGGGCTACATATTGGATTTCAAGAAGAATGAGATGCCCATCAAAATTTGTGCCACCTGATGGTGCATGCCAGGACAATGCTTCATTTTTTTGCCTTGTTTCACACACTCTTTGGTCAATGTGTCTTTGACAAATGTTGTTAACTATCCTCTAGTATCTTTTCTGATCCCCATAAACTTTATAATTAGGCCATTTAGTTATTCTTCAAAAGATCTGTGTAAAGCGCTGTCCTGTTCGTTGTTTAATATTTTTTCCCCCTAGACGTTTGGCTTTTTTCATGTTTCACATTATTAGGGATCCCGATTCAGTATACCCGGGTGTACTGCACCCATTTTTAAAATTTTTTTTACACGAATGTTAATCTAAGTGTATTTAATATGTATATAATTTTTTTTATCATTTTTGGAGTTTTTAGATATTTTTTCGAATTTTTAGAAATCAATAAGATTTTTAGTAATTATACGCATGTTAAATATACTTAGGTTGTGTTTAGTTGGTGATAAAACTTCATGATGAAAAGTTTTTAAGGTAAAAGTTGTTAATTTGATAGAAAATTATTTGATATAATAGGGATAATGATGAGGTATAAAGAGAATAAAGTTAAAATAGATAGGTTAGTTGTATGAGTAGTTGTGTAGAAACGATTGAAAAGTAGGGTTGTTTGTATAGGCAAATGTGAAAAAATAATTAAAAAATAAGGTAATTATGGAGAGTGAAAAGTTTTAGATTGAAAAGTTTTGGTTGAAATTTTTTGTCTAACTAAACACGCCCTGAGATTAACAGTTTCATGAAAAAAGTTTCAAAAAAAAAAGAGTGAAGCATGCCCTGGTGCATTGAACTAGGTTCTGTTATTCTGACGTTCATGAAAAGCATCTGACTATTGATATTGTTCTTCTCCGATGTTCTCCACAAGAGATGCAAGATATGTGCACTTGAAGGGATTTTTCTTTTTCTAGTTTCAGTACATTCTACCCTCTTGACTACCTACCATCACATCCTGATAGCATGTTTGTCCCACAATTGAAGCAGCTCTTTCGGATTCTATTTATGTAAATATATATATTTTTTTGTGGTGCTGAAGCTCAGAGCCAAACCAGATCTTTTGAAGAAGTCCTTCAGATATGGATCTTGTGCATCTGTACTCTTTGTTTTATTCATCTGTACTCTTTGTTTTTTGGCAGTGCATTATAGGGCATGGGCTGAAAGTACCAAACATAAGTTTGAGGACACTTGGCAGGAACAGCAACCTGTTGAGCTGATTTTGGGAAAGGGTATAATCAACCATAAATCTTTTTTTTTTATATTTTTTTTTTACATATATTTCTGCAATAAAATGAGAAAATTCTGGTATTGGAAATGATGTTATTTGAATTTATTTCCTGATCAGCTCAAATACATGTTGGCAACTTCTAAGAGGTCTTCTTCCATGATAAACAACTATTGTTTACAGCTCAGTTATATGACATATTAGAATTTTCAATTCAATGGTTAACTTCTGGTCCGGGACTAGGGCTTGAGCTTGTTTAGAAGCCACCAAATGTAGGACAAAATGCCATAGATCAATGGAAACTGGAAGACTTAAGAAGAAAGAGGGAAGATCTTCTCAATGTGCAAAGAAAGGAGAAAGGAAAACAGATGAATTAGGAGAAGAAAATAGAAACCAAACAGGAGAAAGACAACCTAGCACAATCTCATTTCAATAAATGGTGCATAGAACCGTCTCGCCTAGTACAAAGTAACCCCATTTTACAGAATAAAACAAAACTCTAATGTGCTCTAACATAATCCTAAATTCCTGACACCATAATTTATGCGTAAATAAAAGCCTAAGCAAAATAAAATCCTAATTTGAACAATTTATCAAACTGAAGGTTTTGAATCCCTAAAATAATAGAGATTTCTAGTAGACACATTCCTATAGTAAAGTAAATCCACTTAAATGCAAAGCCTAATCAAGCCGAATCATGTTTCTGTCATCATTGTTTTGAAGAATATAAATATTTTTTTGAATAAAACATTCCTAAAATTAAACAAATTGTAATTCAATCCAAAGTCTAACAATGTCAGATGGCATTCTCCATATTCGCTGATGTCAATGTTATAGGCAGATAGTGATCAGCGTCTCTCAGTTAGAGAAGATGCCAATTTGTGAAGGCTGATGGTCAAAGTTATGCAGGTTTTTCACCTTTTTGTTTAGAATTCAGGGCCCTAGCTGTCTTCTCAACCATGCAATTTGCTACATTCATGTGGACATCCAAGTGGCTGATTTTTTGCAGGATGTAGTCATGGTTTCCTTCTGCTTCTCCTTTTTATCACTAACAGTTTGTTTATTACCTATGTTTTGCATCTCCGGCTGTGTTAAGAACGATATGATCTATTTATTTCTCTCAAACTTAGACATTTTGTGCTGTACTGATGTGGACCACGAGGTGTGCACAGCTTGCTTCCTCATTGCTTTTATGCCTTATTGGTCCGTGAAAAGAAATTGTTATTTTAACCAATATAATGGTCATTTGTTTTCATCCTTAATTCTTCTTTCTTAGTCTGGAGGCTTGTGAGTTATAAGTTGGTTCTTTAATTGCCTATAATTCCTACATTGGTTATTTTCCATGATGAGCTATTGTCCTTCATGCCTTTTGAGTTGTTGACTTTTCAAAGTGGCATGAAAAGCTGATGTTATAATACCAATTGATTTCGTTTGTAGAGAAAGCTCAGATGGCAGGACTGGCAATTGGTGTTTCAAGTATGAAAGCAGGTGAACATGCACTGCTTCATGTGAGTTGGGAATTAGGCTACGGTAAAGAAGGGAGCTTTTCTTTCCCAAATGTACCTCCCATGGCAGACCTCTTATATGAAGTTCAGCTTATTGGTTTTGATGAAGCCAAAGAAGTAAGTTTCACCTTCCTATAACAGTGGCATCACCATTCTGTCTTTTCCTATTGAATTTTAAGATTGGAACCCCTTGTGATTTTGGGCCTTTGGCCTCAGTCTATTCTTCTTCTTAATTTTGTAAACTTGTTTTTCTCCTTAGTAGGAAATGTCACCCTAGAAGGATGCACATGGACCATGCATGTGAATGGACAAATTTTCAGTCCTGCGCCAATCATTGGATCATTTTTTCCACACTCCACTTGAATGCTACTTGAGCACACAAACATATGGCACATTTCTACTCATAAATTCAAAAGCATCCAAAACTTTCTATTCTTCTAGGAGCACTGTGCATTATGCATGAAAATGCTGCTTATGCATATGAAAATGCTGGGTATAAGATTTTTTGAGTTTATACATATTAATTGATAAATTGACTACCCAAACTTGGATAATCTCATTTTTCCAGGGTAAAGCACGAAGCGACATGACAGTTGAGGAAAGGATTGAGGCAGCCGACAGAAGGAAGGCAGAAGGAAATGCTTATTTCAAGGAAGAAAAGCTGGAAGAGGCTATACAACAGTATGAAATGGTTACTGATATCTTATTTCTCTTACTCCTGTATGTTGAAATTATGTGATTTTCCAATTACAGTTCTTATGTGAGTGGTTCTGAATCTTCTGTTACTTTTCTGATTTGTCAGGCTATAGCATACATGGGAGATGATTTCATGTTCCAGTTGTTTGGTAAATATAGGGATATGGCCTTGGCTGTGAAGAACCCATGTCACCTCAACATGGCTGCATGTATGATAAAGCTTAAGCGCTATGAAGAAGCCATAGGCCAATGCAGCATTGTACGTCCATTATTGCTTTAGGGGTTGAATGTTTAGATCTCAATTGCAAAGAAAAATGCTTCTACCTGTGCCCATATTACAGCCGATGAAACAAAATTGTAAACTATAATAGAAGCCTTTCGGCCTTTTTAACAATTGGGTAATGATAATTCATCAACCAGACTAAAAGCATCTCAGTTTTTATGATTCTTGTATACCCAACTTGCATCATAATCTGCACCAATGTTGGAACTGGTGCATGCAGGGACCATAATATGGTGATTCAGGCCACTTTGATGATGTTTCCATTTAAAAGCTCCCAATGCTCTTAGCCATCTACTTCTAGAAAATAAATCACGGTGAGGGTCTATCCATTCTGCATGGCACAAAACATCCAAAAGAGAGCCAAGATTAACGGTAAAACATGCATTAAAAAAAAGAAGAAGAAGATTGAGGGTAAGGCCATGTTGTATGCCAAAACTATGTGCATTGAGGTGCAGGAACTTAACGATCTTCATTTGTAAAATAAAGCATATAAATTTTCAATAATGACTGTAGGAAATGCTGGGAGCATTTGGGACTTACAGCTGGTCAGTATGAGTTAGAAGTGATTATTTCTTAACCCTTAGTGACAATTGGCTATGGGCGTGTAGGTGTTATCAGAGGATGAGAATAATGTCAAGGCATTATTCAGACGAGGAAAGGCCAGATCTGAACTTGGCCAGACAGATGCTGCAAAGGAAGACTTTCAGAAAGCAAGGAAGTTTGCACCGGAAGACAAGGCAATTTCAAGGGAGCTTCATAGGATTGCTGAGCATGAGAAGTCTGTTTATCAGAAACAGAAGGAGCTCTACAAAGGTATTTTTGGGCCAAGGCCAGAACCAAAGCCCAAGCATTTGAGTTGGATTGTCGTTTTCTGGCAATGGCTGGTGTCACTGGTGTGTCATCTCTTCAAGCGGAAAAGGCAGAAAGCAGACTGACTCAAGGTACTTGCTTTCTTGCCATTGTTTGGGCACGTACTTTATCTGTACACTGTAGCAACTGCCAGCAGGAAGTCCTAACCTGTTGATTGGTTGAATATAGGTGGTTAAGAAAGAAAGGGTGACATCTTTCATCTAAACTAAATTGACTGCCGCAAATAATTACTGAAAATAACGAGTATCGGGATCTTTCCATTGGGGAAATTATTGTTTGAGAGCATATCTGTCATGCAAGTTAGCGCCATGCCAAAAATGATGTAGGCTTCATTTAGGCGAGCTAAGTGTTGGCCTTCTGGCTGGTGAAGCAGAGCTTTGAAAGAAGCTAATTTTAAAAAGCTTCTATTTACAGTGCTTTAACATGCCTTGTACTGTTTTGACATTTGTGTGAAAGCACTGTTGCACTCATTTTCTCAAAAAAATATAAGCAGTGAAACAAACGCTTGACCCTCCAGAACAGTGGCCAAGCGATCCTCAGCCATATTTATGGCTACTGCATGACTCTTTGATGTAGCACCCAATAATTGTCTGGATACTTGCGATGATTCTATAATAGGCACATGAAGGTTAAAGCTGTGATCACTTAACTGGGAAGCAAATTTGTTCAAACTGAAGGATGCTGTAGGCATCATTGCATCTGCTGAGAGCCACTAGTTTTTGCTATTGCCACATTGACTTTGCAGCATGACTCAATTAGTATTGCAGATCAAAACAGTCAATTTACCAGTATCAAATATGTTGAAATTATAGAAACTGATGATGATTGCAGCCTGCATATGTGAACTTGATGTTTGTCATGTGATTTCAGTGATATGAATCATGAGTAACAAATGTGACAGACCAAATTTCCCAAATCTCTCAGCTTATAAAGAATAAACAGTTCTTTTCCGGAGAATGGCCAACGCAAAATATGAAAACACCCCAAGGATATTTGACTGCCTACTTTCACATTTTTAGTCCACTGTTTTGGATTTGAGGGTTCGCTTCTGTCTAGTAAACAATGGCGTTGCTTCTATGATCATCATCATCTAAGCTGTTTCCCACCTATGTGGGATGTCATTCTTGATGATCAGTCATGCTCTCACTAATCTTTAAAATCTTAATGTCTTTTTAAATTACCTCTGGCAATGTTTTTTTGGGTTTTCTTCTTGTTCTCTTACTGCCTTTTATATGAATAATCTCAGTTCTCCTTACTGGTGTTGTTTATGTCCTTTGTTTAATATATATGCTCAAGCCACCTTCTTCTACTTTTCCTTGTTTTATTACCTGTTGGATTTGTCTTTAAATTGTCTTAGATTACTTCATTCTGAATTTATCTTCTTATTTTAAGAGCTTTGATCCATAGTAAAATTGATATTGCTATTCGACAATCATGACTCGTGAAATGATATTCTGAACCTGATTATGAGTTGAAGTAATGCCTACTGCTTGTAGTGATAGATGTCATATTGCTAGACATGCGCGTGTGTGCATACACATGTATTCATGAAGCAGCTGCAAATGCCACCAGCCACTTACCCTGTTGATGATGTGGATTTATTTTTGTTGTAGAAAAATTGGAAATGTCGGTGACACAGCATTGTTGTGTTATTGATGGGCTTCTCAGCTTCCCGTTGAAAAGAAGAATTCTACGTTACCTGGCTTTTCTGCCTATAACTCTCTCAGACATGGATGGAATTCAGAAAGTGTCATTTGTTTCTTTTTAACTCTTGTAACAAACTATTTGTTGTGTTTTACTTGTATTTATTTATGACTATCTGTAATCAATCACTATAACATCTCAGGAGAAATGCGTGACAAACGTATTCTGTCGTCTCCCATCCAAGCAACTAATATCCATTTTCCTATTGCTATTGCTATGGGTTCCACTTCTATGAACCAAGTTTACATGAAAAATATTTAAATGATATAAAGAAAAGATACTATGAAAAATTAAGGTTAAAGAGGAAATGACGTGATGCGAGAAAATTTGACAATCAGAATAGAAGGAACGGATATAAAATTTTTAAAAAAAGGTTGCATGAAAGTATAAAAATAACAGCTAAAATACAGATAAACAATAAAGAAATTTCCCTCCCCGACTTCTTTTCATGCATTTGATCAATGGGTAGAGGAGCAGGTTATACACAGTTGTATTTTAGGCAGGAATATATTTTTCATTTTTTATAATTAATTGTATTTTTTAATTTTTTGTAAATACATTTTCCTAAATGTATGCTAAGTTTTGTCATTTTACAATATTTTTACATATTTATTTTCTAGTTTTAAAAACCAAAATTTTTTGAAGGGTGACAACTAACATAAATGCTCCTGAAATTGATAATTTTTTGAAAATAAAAAATAAATATTTAAAGTAATGTAAATGGCAAAACTTGGTGTATGAATTAAATATATTTAGGAAAACATATTTATGAAAAAAATCGAAAGAAACGAATAACGTATTTTAGTTTGAAATATAACTAAATGTATGTAATCGGGGAACACGTATAGAGTATAGACTCATTACTATTACATTTTCTTTTTTCATATTTTCCAATTACGCACAAGCATTCCCTATTTCGTGTCGGAACAGAAAATAAGAGTGAGAACAAAAATAACATGAATCAAAAGAGCCAATTATATGATTGTTTTAGGAATACTATCACGATGTATTCGCAAGAAAAAAGAACAGCCAGTTATAGTAGCGCGTGCTGAGGGGTAGACTTGAAGAATCAGATATCAGGTGAGAACAGCCATCCACTACAAAATCATTGAACTACTTAGCATCGGTCCCAGTTGAGGGTTGATTGATTATCTCAATCATTAGAAAACTGTTGCCTCTCCGAATCTAAACTTTAGCATCGGTTCAATATACAGCAACATGCCACTGATGGAGAACCAACCATTTATGAAGAACAAACAAATTTTTTGAAAAAAGGTTGTTTTGCGGCTTTGAGTGCAATCCAAAGTAGCTGCTCGTGTCAACGGAAAACAAGAAGGGTGTGTAAAAGTAGAACGGCAGAAAATACTAACGAAAATTTTAAAGTTGCACCAGCCGGGAATCGAACCCGGGTCTGTACCGTGGCAGGGTACTATTCTACCACTAGACCACTGGTGCTAGTTGATGTACCAGCTTTTAAAAATTTTAAAATTTTAAAATCTTCAATATTCGATTTTTAATTTTTTCTTTATTTTCTTTTACACTTGCATCCCCCTTTCAAGCTCTTTACCTTTGCCCATTTGTGTTTTAAGTTTTAAAGGAAGAAGTTTGCAAGTTAGCATTTTACATTCTATGAAGTTTAGTTCCTTATATTTTGATTAATTTCAAATAGACATACTATCCTTGTCCTTAATTATAAATATCCTTACTAAGTTTAAAATTATATATATATATATATATATCCACTAAGTATAGGTGAAATTTCATCCATGACCATTCTGTTGGGCACAATCGAAAAGCTCCGTTTTGCTTAAAAAAATCATCGTTATTCATCATAAGAAATTTTTAAAATGCCCCATTTTATTTAATAATAATAGTCATTCGGATATGATAGAAGTTGAACGATGTAATAAAAACTCATCAAACTTGATAGAGAAGCTAGTCAGAATGAGTTCTAACAATCTGAATATAATACTAGTGATAATAGATGCTAGACCAATCAAAGGCGTTTTGGGATTTTAAAATTATTAAACGTTCATAATTGTCATATTGAGTATATTTGAAATTCATGAAATACTTAGTAAGTATATATGAAAGTTTTCAAACGTAGGTAGTATATTTGTAATTAAGGAAAAAAGTAATGGGTATATTTGAAATTGACCATTTATAATTTAAACCATCGGCCCTCACTGTTTTAAAAAACATAGTTAAAATCTTGAAAAATTTCTAAAATGCATTTTACATTGTGTACTAAACTTGACGTGGTTTAAAATGTTAATACATAAGTCAAAATTTGAACAGGAATTTTTAATGCCATGAGGGTAGAGGGTTTAATCAAACTTTACATGATTTGAATTGCAAAGAACATTTTAGATATTTTATAAAATTTTAATACTATTTTTTAACGCCATAATATGAGGTCTAAAATGTAAAAAAAAACCTATAAAGTTTAAAATGCAAATATGCAAAAGTCAAAAAATTTAAAATGCATTATTGTTGCTTGACAGGATTACAGTGCCATCGCCACCTCGATCGTACCATTTTTAAGTGCCTAGTGTGACTGCTGAGGGACGAAGTTCACCATCTCGTTAATCAAGATCGATGACAGCGTACATTCTGCAAATTTCGTACAAAGTATTGTTCATTTTAAAACATAATTTAAGTTTATCATGCACGTTTGCCGCCCAAATTCCAAAAGCATCAAACGCCCACCGAATTCAAGACATGATTTTGAACCCCAAAGCAATGTCCCCTTAAATGAGCAAATTATCTAAAAGGCTGTTCTTAATGCTAAGATTTAGACAGGTTGAGATAATTGCAGGCTAGCATTCATTTTCTTGAATTTTTTCTTTCAATTGGAACCTAATTAGGGATAGAGGAAGCAATTTATTGGCTATGGTTTTCGATATGGGATGACTTGGCCCAATTGAAGTTTTCATCGAATTTTTATTTTCGGCTAACATATCTGGCCTACTGTGTAACTAAATGTTCTAAATGAGATCATATAAATAATAATTTTAAAGCAATGAAATTTCAGAATTCAAAGTGCATATGAGTACAACAAGAAACGCTGGACTAGATTTGGGTTTTCAGGGCTGGCATGGCTGGAACTCAAGGCCAAGTTGAAAAAAATGGATAGGGTATCTGCCTACCTAGTCATAGAAGCAGTTATAAACATGTGGTCTGTGTAATTGAGATGATGACTTTCCTTTTTCTATCTTTTTTGCCTCTTATTTTATAGACTGTCCAATTGGAGCTATGGTGGTTGAACAGAGAAGAAATGAGCAATCCAAGATGATATGGGATTTTTAAAAAGTTCTTATAGCTAATTTCCATAAAGGTTCAAATCCCTCAATTTTCTTGTTTGTCAGACGCTCAAACAATAATTACTATTTTGCTCCATAACCAATAAAGCTTTTTTTGGCTGCATCTGAGTAGCAGTTGAAGTTGCCAATGGACAGCCATGAAAAATTGTGCATTATGGAAATCTTGGAGCAGTAGATTATTCCTCAAAATAATATCCCCAATATAAGAAAGTCGCCATGTTAACCAAGATATTGAACTCGGTCTGTTCACCAATTTCTAGAGCAGCTGAAATTATTTATTTATTTTCTTCTTCTATGACATCATGCAGCCACTTTTTGCCTTTGGGGAATGATGAAAATTGGGGGAAAAAAAAAAGGCCATGGGGCAATTTTATATTAGTATTATAATTGCTCCACGTTAGGGTAAGAATAACCTAAAATTTCTTTGCACGGGATCCTTCTATGCATCTCTTTTATGATCGACCATCATTTCAAATCATATTCCTATAAATTTCTGTTGACGTTTCATGGGTAGGCTAATAATCATCCTACAAACTAGAATTTCTTTGATTTGGGATCACTGTCAGATTTCACTGACCACTTTTGAATTCTCAATTAGGTTTAACCTCACATGAATATTGTTTGTGTCCACAAGGCATTCTGTAGATTTGGGACAACCCAAAGTTCAATGGTCTTTTCATTAACTCTCCCTAGATCTCAAATGCCCACTTATTATTAATTTCCAATGATATTCCATGATTTGCTCTTGTACTATATATATATATATATATATATATATATATATATATATATTTCTCTCATCTACTTGGAAGCTGTTTGGCAAAAATCCAGACCATCCATCTTGTGCACGCCATTGTTGTTTGGCGATTCATGATTAAAAATATGAAGTGGGGAGCAGTCGATCGGAGGCCTTATTTTGGCAGTACTAGTTCACGTGCATGACAAGTCCATGAATCTCGTGCATTTCAAGGATAATTTACAATCGGATTCGAGAATAGATTTTCACAAAGATTAAAATCCCATTTCAATCAAGCCCGCTATATGTATATCCACACACATTCACATGATAGTCTTCCGAAAAATGGGTCATGGTCAATTGATTTGTTGACATTGGACTCTTGAAGGGAACCCTCAATGTGTTCCATACGTGTGGCAATCTGATCCTTTGATCTTCCAAATCTTGGAGCACTCTGAAAACGAGATACATCATTTCCTAACCAAATTGTCATGATTTTTATAAGAGTATAGATATCAGAGCTTAATTGGGTACAATTTATTTATTTATTGATTGATTATTTCAGCTATGATAACATTGATTAAAGTGAGACAGAAGCAATGTGCAGATCCAGGAGATGAGATCTTATTGGATTTTGGTATTGGAGTTTGCATGGGAAGCTTTCAAAGTAGCCACCTTACCAAAAATCATGGAATCTATGCAATATAGGATGTCATGTTAGATGCCAATGAAGAGCGGTTGATGGATCTCATCAACGTGTCAAAGAAATCAGCTCACCCTTTTTTTTTTTAAATTAATACAAAAAAAAAAAATTCTCATGACATATAATTTGGGGGATCCAAAAAGTTGGTGGTCCAAGTTCTACCATGCATATATGCACGGAAGGTATGTGCCTAGTTATATATGCTTTGTATGCCAAATCTAGTGGGGTAGACTAATTATTAAATAATTGTTATCTTATTTTAAAAAACCAAGAGCCAACTTGAGTGGATTTGCCTGATTTCTTTTGTCCAATCTCCAAGACTGAATGATGTTCATTAATGGAATACTTAAATAAATATTAGCATGCTTAACAAGCCATGTTATTTCTCTCTCCCTCTCTCTTTTTTTAATGCGTTATCCATTTTGCTTGAATCTTAGGGAAGCAAGCAGGTTAATTGGTCAATTTATTCGTCAATGTAGAAAATAATAAGAAAATTCTCGATCTAGTCATTGCCAAATTAAGCTATTTGGTAGTCAACTAAAGTGTTTGTCTTTATATGGTTGTAACTAGTAGGAAAATGTGCATGATTCTTAAATGCTTCCCTATATATCACGAGTTGATAGATACGCATTTATGATTTGCACCCATTGTTTTTATATAGAGGATCAACTAATCTAATGATTCACAGACGGACGAATGTTTGTTTATTGTGTGGCACGTGCGCCAAACGCTAGCAAACTTCGCCCTGTTGACATTAATTAATCTTTGGCCTTAATTGATAATGATTAAATCTTAAACCTAATTGGGGTTCTTTTCTAAGATTAAGATACAGGAAGCATGGTATAGGCCCATATCTTTTGAGTGTACGTTACCTTATCTCCAAAGTACACGCAATTTACAAATCTATCAACGCAGTTTGACAAGAATAATAAATATATATATATGTGTGTAATTATAAAAAAAGAATAATAGTTTACATATATTTGTAAATATACCCACTAAAAGCCACGGCGGCTTAATATATTTGTGATTTTATTTAAATGATTAGGAATTATTTGTAAATTTTAAAACTAAGTAGATATATTTGCAATTCTGCTCAAATTATGTGAGCATATATCTTTTGAGTGTACGTTACCTTATCTCCAAAGTACAAGCAATTTACAAATATATCAAATTGGTTTGACCAGAATAATAAATATATATACGTAATTATAAAAAAGAATAAAGTGTAAATATGGCGTATACAGTTTGCATATATTTGCAAATATACCCACTAAAAGCTATGATGGCTTAATATATTTGTAAATTTTGAAATAAGTAGATACATCTACAATTCTACTTAAATCGTGTGAATATATTTGCAAATTATTCAAAAATATTTCTAAAAAATTTGTTTGGATATAGAACTTTCTAAGGATGCTTTCATCTCTTTATTTATTTATTTAGATATTTATTTGAAAATTTAACCACCAAGTGGTAAAAAATTAGTCTCAATATTTTTATTTCGACTTACTAATTTGAAAGTTTGGCAAGACTATCAAACGATTTTTAAAATTGCTTGTAATGTTTTTGCCTTCTAGTCATAAAGGCAATAACACCAATGGCCCGCCCTGTGGCCTACCTCCAATAATTACTATGTGAAAATTAATTAGTTATTATATTTATAATTATTTATTTAACTACACATGGTAAATTATTTTGATCAAAGCCTTATATGGGTTCAATCTTTAAAAAATCTCAAAATTTTCATAAAAATAATTTTTAAAATGAGAATACTGTAGGGGGCATGACCATGGATAGTTCATCAGAACTTTAAGCTCAAATTGTGGTCAAATAGTTTTAATATATTAATAATATTCACAATTAAATAATACTTTTATTTTAGCGATTTTAGCTAGACTCTTCTTTGAGCCGTTGCTTGAGGAGTGGTTCGCGTGGTTCCCGTTTGGGATTTTAAAAGATTTTCTTAAGGACTTTTTCGATTTTCCCCAAAATTATGTCCAAGACGACAGCTCACGCGCAGGACCTAACGGTTGTCCGAGAGTCTATATAGAAAATATTAAACATAATTTACAGTGCAGTTAGCTTAAAATAGACCACACATAATCATAAAATTATAATTTATTCTGCACGTTATATTTATAATTAATTATTTTATTAGCATACCAATTTTTATCCAAATTAAGTATGTGTAGGGCCCATCTAAAATTGGTACATAGTAAAAAAAAAAGTTGGATGTAAATAATAATTTTAAAGTTATTTTTAAAATACAAATTATCTAAGACAGAATTTATACATGTAGTGATGATTGTATAAAGTCTAAATATATTTAGGTGAATGTGAGCAACATTTTGAGCCAAATATATATTGTACCTTATGGAACATGTAAATGGAACATGTAAATATATAAAATAATGTCTATATTTTGTACCTTATGGAACATGTAAATGGAACATGTAAACATATAAAATAATGTCTATATATTTGGTTCAGATGATCCCCGAATTCTAATATATTAAACTCACAGCACTACCATCCATAAGCCAATTTTAGTCAATGTGCTTTCACGTGGGCTTCCTTGTGATATCCGCGGCTCATATGATTAGGCGAAAAAAAAAAAAATAATGCAAATCAAATCAGGGATTAAGTATTTCATAATTAGCCGCTAATTAAACTACTAATACTCAAATCCCTAAAAGCAAGGACATGAGCGAATACATCGTCAGACACCAACTTTGCTGCTTATGCTCGATTCCCCTCAATTAAATATAAAACAAAATTATCTCAATTCAGGGCTAGATATGAATTCCATTTTACTAATTAATTAGGGCAATTTGCATATATACCCATATACTTTGATAGCAATTTCAGATGTACCCATGTAGTTTTACGAATTTCATATTACCTCACATAGTTTCACCCAAATTGCGTATACCCTAATGCTCTTATGTGTCGTTAATACCTTGCTAGGTATATTGGAAAATGATGAAAATATCCTTGTTGTTAATTTACATATATACCCACATAGTTTGATACTAATTGCAGATATACGCACATAGTTTTACGAATTGCATATTACCCTTGGATAGTTTTACAAAAATTGTATATTGTTCCTATGTAATTTTGCCAAAATTGCATATTACCCCCACAGTTTTATTTGCATATAGTTTGACTAAAATTGTGAGGAACTCCAGGGATGAAGATTATGCAAACTATTAGGCAAAGTATTAATGATAGCAAATGACAAAGAGCGCTCATGGGGGTAATATGCGATTTTGGTGAAACTATATGAGGTAATATGTAATTTAGGAAACTATGTGGATATATCTGCAATTAGTGTCAAACTGTGTGGGTATATATGCAAATTACCAAAGAAGATATTCTCATTATTTTCCAAAATATCAAGCTAGATATTGGTGGCAGCTAACGACAAAGTGTGTTTACGTGGGTAATATACAATTTTGGTGAAACTATGTGGAGATAATATGCAATTCGTGAAATTACGTAAGTATATCTACAATTATCATCAAACTACGTGGATACATATGCAAATTACTCAATTAATTAATACGGACGGTACCTGCCCTAGATTCTGAAATCTTTAGATGACTTGGAAGAGTTGATTCACAGACAGTATCAATTGTGAAATTGGGTTGAACTCCCAAAGAGTCATGCTAATTAATTAACCAAGCAAATATATTGATCCAAGCCATCATAATTTTTCCATACAGATTTTTTTGAGCAAACCCTCCGGAAAAGTAACCCATTAATGGAACGAAGTTGCCCTTTTTAGGAGGTTAATTTATTGAAGAACTCCCACACAAGCATTAATAATTAACCTAGGATTCCTTTTGAGGTAAAACTAAAACAGGAGATCGGTAAATTTTAATTTTATTAATTGGATCTTTTATTTGAAATTATATATCTAATGGCATCTTTCCTTCTTAAGTTTTGCATTAATTTTTGCTAACATGCGATTATCTGCTGGCAAAGCGTCCCTCCCACCTGTAGTGCAGAAGGTATGGGCTTGGAATCCCAGCATAGAGAATTTGTTTCCCTTTTTTCGCAACAACCTTTCCATAACTATTATATTAGCAACATTATTACATTTATACCTCTAGGATCGATTTGAAAATATGCATTTGGGTACGGGTCAAAAAAAAAAAAAAAAGTTTTGCACGAGTTTCCAATTTCCGGACAAAGTAGCAATAAAAAGGAGAGAATTGGCACGTGGCCGCCATATGCTGGTGTGATGAGGAGGTGATTGTTGTTTTGAAAAAGGTGGAGGAGGTAGAAGTAAAATAAGGAAAAGACAGAGCTCATGTTCTCATCTCAAGCATATGTCGTCTGAGATGAGAAGGGAGAAGAGAAAATGAGATATCAAGTAGCAATAGAAACGATAAAATAAAATAAAGATAATAATAAAAGAAGTGGCCTCTGGAATGCAGCAGTGCAGTGCAGTGCATGTGGAACGCTATAAAGGCAGGTTTCAAAAGAGGCAAGATGATCTTTGACCACTGCATCGGAGCAATTCCTTTTCAAGAAAGTGTGGTGGCCCGCTCAAGCATCTCCCATCATATCCTCTCTCTCTCTCTCTCTCTCTCTACATCCCATTCCCACCGTCTATCCTGCACATGCATTTCCCAATCCCCAACAATCCAACATCGTCATTAACAAAATTAGGACAAGGAAGGGGGGAAAGATTTTCCATTTTCCTTGGCCATTTTTTTATTGGAGAAATGGAATGAAACTTTTCGTTTTTTTATTGGAAAAATGGTAATTTTCTATTTTTGAACATATAATCTCACATACACACAGTCACACAATCAACCATACAATTCTAATTGTTTTTCTCATATCTCTAATCATTACCTCTAATTATAATTTTATTCACTTCAGTTATCATTATTATTATTATTGGAATTATTCTAATAATTTTTTTAATTTCCATATAAGTTAGGGAGCTCTTTGACACCAGCTGACTATCATAACCATTCTTAGCTGTCATTATTTTTGTTTATTTATTAATAACCTTATTTCCCATGTTTACTATGTCCATTTTTTTTTTATTTCTTTCAAATGATTCCATGGCAGTGATTAAATTTTGAAGTTTTAATCAAATCCGATTCCCCTCTATGCTTGAAAATATCTAAATTCATTTCATTTGACAATTCGAACGGCCTCAAATGATGTTTCAAAATCTTATTATTTCCCGAAACTCTGAATTCTAGTCAAAATTCAGTTATCTATCAAACTAGAATCAAAATATTTACAAGGATTTCAACTGAAAAGCAAAGTAGGCCCGGAAAAACTTTCCAACAATACACTCATGTAGTGAATTTTCATTTGTAATAATATATCCAAATTTTCAATCCAAATGTAAGGACCAGTGTAATGGGTGACTTAGATCTAATTAGAAAATTAAGTTATAAAAAAAGGAGAAAAAATCTTTATTTTTCTTTCCTAACCATTTTTGTCCAACCCACCCTCATCTCGACTAGAAGATTTCAAAAACTCCCACATGATATACCACAGGCAAGGTGTCAAAGTCACTCCAATAAAAGTTCTACCCTTTACGGTCGATGTTAGTGAGACGCCATTTCATGTGGAATGAAAGCTTCCTCCTTGCTTAATTTTTTCTTACTTGACAGTTTATTACCATTGAAGACACGTATCCTTGAATTTGTCTTGTAAGGAATAAAATCAAATCCAACTAAAATGATTTCCAAGGATATCTATGGTAAGATGGAATTCTTCCGCCTCTTTTACCACTACATGAAATTTTATTTTCAACAACAAAAATAAAAACAACTGCAGTTGCTAGTGGCATTTTGCATTTGCCTGTCGGCAATAAAATAATTACAATTTTTTTTTTTGATCAATGTTATCAATGAAACAAGCATGGTAGAATGGCAACAAAATGGAGATTTTAGTTCTCCAAGGTGAAATGCGACAAAATTTGCAACGAATACAAATTTTGTTGCTAAAATAAACTTTTGCTTTAATGTACTACCGCTCCCTTATTGTCGATACTTCCAACTATTTCTCGGCCTTTACATCCAAAAACAAGCCTGTGTTGAATAATTTAATCTCTTTTCATCTATTGTCCTCCTTTTTCCACCCGTAGTCGGGTATATTTATCATAATATGGACAACTATGATAAGCATATGCAACTCCTTGGATGGTTGTTACTGGAAAGGTGGTGCATTTCAAAAAGTGTGATGACTGGCAAAAATTGATTCTGGCAATATAAAAACTAAATATAAATGGCTCAAAGTATTGATAATGATAGGGAAAAAATAAAATTAAGAATATTTGAAATGTTTCCTCAACCTATCTCAGAAGAAGTTTAAAGAGATGGCTAACACTGTAATACACCCTCTTTCTAATACACACCTCATCCAAATGGCACCTAAAGCTGTATAGACCCTAGTTTATGAAATGAGACTGCAATTCGCTTGTAAGTCCAGAAATGAAACTTTACTTGATCTTTGTTGAAAGCCAAGAGTAGTAGGTCAGAAAGCTAACTGGACATTTTCATTTCTCTTACAATTCTGTTTGTTAGTATTAATCCCTAAATCAACTCTATCTAATTAATTTTTTTTCATTGCCGCTGTAATATTTCTAAAATTGCATGTCACATGCTTGGTCTTCAGATATGAAGGGAAGGGAATGGCCTTAGCAGCAATGCCCCCAAAAACCATCATGTGATTCACAAGCTATGCCCCCAGCAGCAGAGACATGGGCCGACATTCTTCAACTTTCTTGGGACTCTGGATGGGGATAAGCCTTGCCAGATGCGTGCACCTTCCTCTATCATGTTTTTAGCAGCCTGGCAAGTCTGCAGGTGGGATTGTTCATCATAGCATCAAGGTGGTAAAATGGCCCACCGCCATTTGCCGCTACTAACCAACCAAGACTCAACCACCTAACGTTTCTGCATCAGCTAATCTACATGCACCCTCGAGGAATTTAATCCACTAATGATGAAAATTCTAGACAGAATTAAATATTTAATCAATGCTGATCAGGCTCTTAACATGAGTGTAAATTATCTAAGTGAAAGCAAGAAAAGATGCCATCCCTCAGACGCGTAGCAATCTGTCAGCGTTAGATCCTTGAAAGATTTAACCCAACATGTTTCACAAGGCCTTCTTTCTAGATTACTAATCAGCTTCTTAGTATGATTGAAGTCTAATCCAATATGTTTCACAAGGCCACTTTTATTGATTACACTCATAAGTAAAAACCATCCAGAGTGAAAGCCATATCTTGGCTAGAAAATTTTCATTTTCAAGGCTTGATTTGACTTTTACTTTCCAGAACTACCCTACTTTCTTCCATCACTCCATATGTACAATTGGTTTCCACCAATCTATTGAATTTTATTTACTTGATAACTGACAATTTTTCCAGCATTTCAGACCTCATTTTTATTTCATTTCATTCCATGCCATTCCAATGCCTGTTTACTAATTAGGCTCTAAAGTATTTGACGCAATAATTTCCTCTACCAAATTCACAACGAAAATATCTAAAAATATCCTAAGACTATGGGTCTGTCTGGGAAGGCAACAAAGGGGAGGGGATATGGGATTATGGGAATCTCATTCCCCAATGCATTCCAATCATTTTGCCTAACTTAACCACCCTATTTTTTTTTCCAATCAGTTTTCATACAACTACCACATTTGTTCCCACTCTACTCTTATCATATCACATCGCTATCGCAATATCCAAAAAATTTCCCTCTTCTCCACTTCCCAGCTAAATTCCCAAACACACCCTCTGATCCAAAGATCATATTAAAAGAAAAAGGAGAGAAATCAATATGCTTTAAATGCTGCTTAATGTAAACTGGTTCAGGAGTTGAAGATTCTCCTGTCTCAAAATGTTGTAAAGCAATGTCATTCATGTACAGGTAAACAATGGTTACTTTGGCTGCTGATGGATCTCAGCTTGCCAAATAAAGGGGCGTATATGAAAGCCAATTTTGTAAATCAAAAGATGCAAAGAGAAAAAATGGGACTTTTGTTGGGAGTTGAATTAGGGCAAGAAGAATCCAATGAATCAAAAGCAACGATAGATTTTCATTTTCCGTATAAACGATTTTGATTTTGAAACCGTTTGTGTATGACATCTGAACACCAGAATCCGGCTGTGATTGATATGCAAGAATGGGTTGCATGAATTGATGATGATTACCAGTTAGTTCTAATCTGTTCTGCCCAATCTGCCAATGGCATGGTAGGAAAAGAATCATGTGGTCCAGTTCATGTCTGCAGCTCGCGAAGGATCCTCTGGAGTTCATCTCTCATTCCTTGGAGCAAAACTGGTTTCCTGATAATTCCGTTCATGCCAACCTGTGAGCACCGCTCTCGGACATCGCTGTCAGCACTTGCCGTAAGGGCCACGATCGCTGGCAAGCTCCCACTACGATACTTCCTAATCCTCGTAGCAACCTCGAAGCCATCCATCTCTGGCATGTGGAGATCCAGGAAGACAACTTGGAATGGTGAACCAGTAACATTGATCACGCTTAGGCACTCAAACCCAGAAGCAACAGGTGACACATAGCAGCCCAACTTCTGCAGTAGTTTCCGCGTGACAGCACGGTTGACATCATCATCATCAGCAACTAGAACCTTGAGGCCTCTGAAGAGGGAGTCGGAAGGTGGATGATCAGGAGATCCTTCTGATTCATACTTTCTTGGTGGGGCTGGGAGTTGGAATCGGAGGACCATAGTCATGCTTTCTGCAAGCCCAAGGGAGTTTCGCAACACCCAAATGTTTCCCTGGATCATCTGTGTATGAAATGGAGAAAAGGTCAGCACTGAATAACCATGAAAAGATGAATGCAGGTTTCCAACTTATTAATTTGATTTACTAATCCTCAGCAGCCCAGTGAGTGGATCACCATGCCAAAATTTTCAGGTGGCCGAGCCACTAGCAAAAAGTTGTACTATTCAATTCTAGAAAGCTACTGCAAATGGAAAATATAAATATATATTCTCTTCTCATTTAATTGATATGAAATTTATCTGCCTTACTGAAAGCTAACAATTCTACTTTATTGCTACTATTTTTATTTTCCATGATGGGGATGGTAATGATATTTTTGATCATTACCAGTATCAATTTTCCTTTCTTTATTATATGGCTCACATCATTACTAACTTATAACCTCATTTACATTTCCCATTATATTTACACTTACTTTTACATATTCTTAAAGCACACCAATAAATTGCTGAGCACAAAAACATCCATCATCAGTTTTTAAAAAATAACATAAAATAACAAATAAAGTGGATGATTAGAACCATTGGTTGCTTGTCAGCTCCAGCTTTTGTATTTCCAAAGGTCTAGTCTTAGAAAATCACATGGTGAGTGGCTCTGTTCTTAGTTTTCAGACAAAGAGGAACATAAACCTACTGCAAACCTACTGGACAAATAAGCAGTTATGAAACCAAGTGTGAGCATGCAGCTTCCAGATTTGTCAAGCCAAATCATAAAACATATAAGGGAGATTTGAACGCCGAATATTGATTCATCAGCTAAAACTAGCAACAGGTTTTGCACTTCAGTAATCACACAAGGCAGATCTCAAGAAACATGGTGAGAAGGCAGTGAAACACATTTTCTTGGATATTTATCTTGGAAACAATTACCAAAGTACCATGATGTGGTAAGTTGTCAAGTCCAAAAGAATTGAGATGTCAATTCCAATGAAGAAGTACTGAAGAATAAACTTGAAGAAAACAACCACTACAAAATAACTCAACCTAGAGATAATTACTCATCATTTGGTTTAAGGGTGATGATTCCCTCATAAGAAAACTAGTGCAACAATGATGTCCTACTGTGAATAGTTTATCCGTAACAAGTGCATATCAATCAACTCTGTTTTGCAGTTCGCAAGTCAAATGAATTTGACAAAGCAGTTCATGATCCTAAACATACAAAAGAAAATACATTTGATCACACATCATAAAAAAGTTAACATTAGTTAACAATGATATTAAGCAAGCGACAAATCTAATTATGAATAAATGTTTAAGAGAATAAAATTTTTTAAAACAAACTTCTAAATGCTTAAGTATTACAACTGCAATGAAATGCACTGTAGATTGATAGCAACTACGGCTCTGTTTGGTAATAGACATTTGTGGGAAAGTGGTTTCCCATCTCTCTCCCCGCGCATTTTTCAAGAAATGATTTAACATCTTAACTGTCTATCCTACTTTTTCCATTTTCTATCCCTATATTCTAATCATTTTTCACATAACTATCTTATTTATTCCAACTTTATCTCTATCATATCACATAAATCTCACACTTTTAAAAAAAATATTTCCCTTTCCACTTTCCCACCCTAACCACATCACCGAACGCACCCTACAATTGTAAGATATGCATGAAAAAAGACAATAACATATTTTTTAAAAATATCAAGCATGCTAACATCTTTTTAGATCATTTAACACATCTATGAATTTTTAATTAAAAAAATCTAATTTTTAATAAAAATAGAGATCTAAAGCAACTAGATTTAGGAACTTTGGAATTTTTACAGTGAAACCCACAAGTTACACATTTTCACATGGAATGGATGTATACAAATTACCTTGAAGAAAACAAATTTACAAACCTAGCTTTGGCCTCAGTTTTGATGTCAACTATGTGGAGCATAAAATGATATTTAAATCTTCCACTGGATTCCAAGATTGTACATTTTAAAGAAAATTTTCATTATAATTTATTTTTGCATACTTGACAACTCAAAAGTAAAATATTCGCATCTATGCCAACTATTTTTTTTTTATTTTTTGCATTTATGCCGATAATTTTCAAAATGTTTTGCATCCACGCTAACGCCAATAGCCTCCATCTACAGCTATTAAATACTCCCTTGGAAAGTCGACTCCACAGGTGAACACACTCTCCATGACTTTTTAAAAAATATCTAATGATATAAATGTATAAAAAAAATTTATTACATAATTATAACATATCTATCACTATAAGAAAATAATATATAAATAAAGAATAACTTATGCATAAATTAAATTTATTAATATGTCAATATATTTTTAAAATATAAAATGCAAAGAAAAATATTGAAGAGCATTTTTTATACTATTAAAGTCTATTTTTTCTTAAATTATAATAGAAAATGCAATAAAATGTTAAATTTTTTTGTAAATATTCCTCACATATATCAATTTGAATTTTAGATTTTTAAACATCTATGTATATTTATGCATTTAAAATACCCTAATCTTTAAAAATCTAAACAATATATATACACATGTTCAAAATTGTAAAACTTAGTTTATATATTAAATACACATAGATAAACAAGTGTATAAAGAAAAAAGTTTTTAAAAAAAAGATATTATAAATAAATTTTTTTGAGGTGGGCCAAGTGGGGTAATTGCTTAGCCTGGGCGAACAGGATCACTCCTCTTATATAATATATTATAAATATTATGTAACAATCTCTATCTTAATATATTGCATTATTTTTTTTAACAAAAAAGTTATGAAGAGTGCTCATTTGTGGAGTTGACTTCTCAAGAGAGTATTTAACAATTATTAGATAGAAGCTAACAAAGTTGGTATAGGTGTAAAATATTTTTAAAATCATTAGTATAAATGAAAAAAATAGTAGCATAGGTGAAAATATTTTACTTTTACTTGGATAGATAGAAATAACTCCTTTGGTTTTAAAATTCTAATTTGTCTTCCTACAATAAATAGGATAAATCTTGAAGTCATCCTAAAAATCACAAAAAATAATCTTTTTGATTTGTTCAAGTATTCCAAATTATCAAAAATGGATTCATATTGTGCAAGATAATCCACTTTCAGTAAACTCACTTGAAATTCCCTTTTATCCAGTACATGGCAATACCAATATGAATTCGATCATATCATATATAATTTTCAAAAATATGCTACTAAACGCCTGTCTTCATTAAGTTCAATTCTCTACGTCAATGTCATTTTTGTTGTAGACCTTTCCATAACTTATCCACTAAATGAAAGTTCATATATTTGATATGTCCAATGTTTATGAGGTTAATGATCAATAGTCAATAACTCGAATAATATTCATGACCCTCCTGAGTCCATTCACCTAGGTGCATAAACATGTTGAGGTTGGTGCAGTTTGAGGATGAGCTGAAAATGAAACAACTGGGGCTCTAGCTCTAGCTCTAGCTCAAGCTCAAGCCTAGAAGTCTAAGCTTTGAAATGAATACTGAAACCCTTGAATGAAGCTTGAATCTAAGGCAAAATGAGCCAAAAAAAACTTGGGGCATTTGTTGACAGGTTTACATGCTTAAATGAGCACGTGCACGAAAGCTAATTACACATCAAATCACTTTAAATGACTAGATTGAACAATGTACATATGCTCACTGTTAACCATGTGAAATGGACAGTGGTGGTTGATAACCAAAGTGACCATACCACATGGTCACGAATCACTACGCTCCAATTTCAATAACTTCATCTGCTTGGCTAAAATCTACTGTGCAAAGTTGATTCCACTTTCCATGTTGCATAATAATTTGTACATTCTACTATAAACGTATGCATAAAAGGGCAACGCATGAAATCAAGCTAGGAAAAGTATCTAAGCAGGTAAATAAGTAGCTAAGTTCATTGAAAGTTAATATTGGCTTGATTAAATTTTAGGCTTGGCTCTGGCTAGCTAGCATATAAATGAATATTGAGTTTATCAATCTAAGCCAATGAGCTTGTGGCCGTCTGACCACAAATTTTGGAAAATCCCACCAGCAAAATACTGTCAGCTGCATGAACATTATGTTATTACTATTTACCATATGCATTTGCCTGAATTGGCATAATCGGGACACTTTATATGAATACAACTCATTGTCCTGGCACTTGCTCAAATTGGCATGATGGGGACAAACTTTAAATGAATTCAACTCATTATCTTAGGCAGGCCTTGATGTTGACTCTTGACAGAGAAATTGCAATGAATAAAATACTGTTCCTTCTCAACATTAAAGAAAAACTAAAACATGGCAGAAAAATTTTACAAAACAATTAACCATGGCAGAAAGAAAAGGAGATTCACAAATTCACACAGCATGTAAAACAGAAATGAAAAACCCTGTAATACCTCTCTAACATTTCCAATTGCCCGCCCATGAACATGTAGGTGAAAAGAGAATATTAAAACGGATGAATGTTGAGGGATGCCAAATTAGAGATCAATGCAGTCGAGACAATTTAGGAGTGGCACCAATAGGGACAAAAACACACAAGATTAAAAACAGCAGTAGTTAGAAGGATCAAGAGCATTTCGGTATGGCACCAAATAGCTACTGAGATGAGCGTTCATACAGCTCGGACTGGGGAGGCTAGTTGGAAGAACAATCCAGTGATTGAAGGATCTAAAAAGTAAAGCAAAAGGCTCAATGACGGTCCAGAATAGAGCACAACTGCACGGCAGGATTCATTTAGCTAGCTAACTGGATGAGGCTGATGATGGTCATCATAACATCAGACCACCTGTCTGCCATTCTTGGAAGGCCCAAATGAGCACATAAAAGATTCAGACGGCTCAAATCTGATCTAGCTGCTCATGATAGACAACATACCAAGAAAGGATAGAGGCAAACTCGGTCTAGAAAACTCCTGTGTTGCACGGTATGGGGAGGAGCATCCATACACATAGCCTTACCATCACTTCTATAGCAAAGAGGCTGTTTCCTATGACTCAAAATGATAATCACCAACCATCCCCACAATGATTCAGTCAGTCTATTGGTGTATATTGCTTTCTTGATCAAGTGTAAAATAGAATTGATAAGTATGGATATCAACGCAAGAGATCATGCCACTTCTCAATAAAAATGCTGCCCGCATAAGATGTCTATAACACACTAATGGAAGGGACAACCATGAGGATCAAGATGTCTATATTCTCAGGCCAATCCAATCATGGTCTGAGGGAGAAGAAAGAAATGGAGTAGATCAGAACATGACAGCAGCAATAGCTACTCCAATACAAGAATTCTCAGTTATGATAGATTATTAAACTTGGAAGGCAAATTATAATCACAAAGAAGAGTGACAAAGAAAATTTTTTTTGTTACAAAATGACGTTATTTTAAGGCTAATGTTCCACAAAAAACGGAAAATAGACCACAGTTTCCAACTGAACCAACGGCTTAAAATGATACATGAAGATCAAAATTTCTCCATTCGAACATGCTTAAAAGAAGAGAAAGCAACATATCCAACCACTAAATGCGTCCAATGATGTACAGTTTCAATGTCATCTATGCAAAACAATCCCATCTCTTAATTGAAATGAATACATAAAATGATCTAAAGTTGTGTGGTCATCTTACCTGCACAAGCTTTTGGCACATGCTGAACCTGAGATCCTGTTCAACTCTGTTACTAACTCGTCTCTTTGTTAGCTGTACAGTTGAGCTTGAGAGGCTGTCATCAGCACTGGCAATCCCAATTTCAAACTTCACTTGGGCGGACCCAGCAGAAGAGTTTGATCTCCAGGGGCCCCACCTCGGATCTTGAGCAGTCCCACTCCCACTCTCCACAGCAACATGAAAAGTCATTAACCCTCCACCATGGCATCCATCCAAAAGATTCCCAACCATATGCAATATCACCTGAAAAATCCGTTTCTCATTGCCAATCACCCATTCCGGCACTGCGTTATCAACCTGAAACCCAAACCCGATACCCCCACGAACACACATGCACTTTGCAAGACAAGCTGCTTCCTTGATCATGGCATGCAAGCGGAACGGCCTCATTTCTAATGACAGCCTCTCACTCTCCATCGCTGAAATCTCCATCACATCATTTATCAAGGTTGAGACAACACAACTTGTCTTCACCATTGTATTCACAATAAGCCTTTGATCAGGGCTCAGATGCTCTTGTTGGATCATTGATAACAATCCAGATACAGAATGCATGGGCCGCCTCATTCCTTGGCTCATAACCTTCTGGAATGAGTTCCTTGCCTGGCTAGCCATCATGACATTTCGTTTAGCCTGCTGCAATTGACGGTTCTGTTCTGCCAGCTTCTCCCTCATCAGTTGAGATTCTTCCAATACTGAAGCATGGGATAAAGCCACAGCAACCTGATCAGCAACCACCTCAATAATCTCCAACTCCTGTTCACTCCAAGATCTAGCATCAGCACTTGGAAGGACCAAAACCAATACCGCATAGCATGCCTGTACCACTTCTGGGGTCCCGCCCTTGAAATCTGCTGCCCTCAGCATTGGCATTCGAATTGCAGCTACAGCCCCAGGTCCAGCATCATCGCTGCTGCTCCCCCTTCCGAGGGGAGAGTCAGGCCACAGGATCTTCACTCCCTTCCGTCCCTTGACTTCCTGCACATCAGGATCCTGAATTGGTATTGGAAGGCTCAATGAACTCCTCTGTTTCAACTCGTACATGAGAATCATCTCTGTTCGTTCCTCATTTGGCATCCAGATAGCACAATTCTGCAAGGCCAATATCTTCGATAGCTCCACCAGAGTAGTGTCCAAGATGGTATGCCTATCTAGTGTCTTCCTAATCTCTTTAGTCAGCATCCGAACATGCCAGCTCGCCTCTTTTTGCTTCTTCATCATTCCCACTTCCCGCCCCAACTCTCTCGTCTTCTGCTTCAAGAACACCTCCCTCACCATCACTCTCAGCAATAATGGGATCATTGTCAAGAGCGTGATGGACGTGGCACACGAGACGAGCGCAGTTAAGAGCTTGAACACTGTGAGCGCCAGCATCAGCTGGAAGGAATGCGGCTCGTACACCCATGCAGCGCAAAGATGAGTCAAGCCACAGAGGACGATGAAAGCAATAAACTGGCCTAAAACCCATTTGAAGGGCAGATTCGTGCAGCTCACAAAATAGCCAAGCTCAATGGGGATCGAAAAGTAGGCTAGTGCAATCAACAGATCGCTCGCCTTCTGGCATTTAAGGATGCTCTCGACGGCCCAAAGGCTGTCGTCGTCGCAGTTGCAATTGGTATAGCCGTTCGCAGCGACGGAAACCGATAGGAGGAGACAGGAAAGCAAGAAGCCATGAACCAATGCTCTGAACATTGCATCTGAAGAGCTTGTTCAGTCCATTTACATAAAAATTCGACACAACCCAAATCTCAGAAGAAACCGAATCACCACAATTCACGATCCGACGAAATCATCAATCCAAAAGCAGCAACAACAGAAATTCCACTCCTAAAACCAAAGATTAAAGACGCCCCCAAAAGCCAAATTGTCCAAATCTTTCAAAAAAATCAAAACCAGAAACGCACAAGACCCATCAAAACCAATGATTCTCACAGAACTAAAAAATCCAAAAAATACTCCAGTTTTCTGTCTCTCTCTCTCCGCTCTCTCTCTCTCTCTCAGTATCTAGAAAGGGGGCAAGAGAGAAAATAATAGGACGGAAAGAAAAAATAAATAACCGGTAATCTTAAATCTCTAAACCCAGAAACCAGAAATGGGGAGACAACAGAAGACGCGAGAAGGCACCCTCGAAAACGGGCAAAGCCTGGAAACCAAGACTCTCCGACCACGAACCCGGTTCAGATCTTGAAAACCAACCTCGCAACAGCCGCCTCCGCTTTCAGTCAACAAATCATCCACCTCAAACGTGCATACACACCCGCTTCGATCCAAAACTAGACCCAAACCCAAAACTACCACCAGTCTCCGGAGCCCGATTTCAGCTGCTCTTGAATCCAAACGGCGGCTGTGGATTCCGGCTGTTCATGACAAATGAAGAAAACGACGAAGACCAACGCCGAAAATCCGAGATCTTTCCTTCATTTCTGGAGAGAGAGAGAGAGAGAGAGAGGTTTTTCCAGCGCAAGGAGGACAAGAAACAGAGCATTTGCTCGCAGTTCGCACTTCGCAAGCAGAGAGCGCTTATATTTCAGTACTCCAGCGTGCACCAAACCAAGATTTGCAAGCCTGTGAGGCCCACGCTGGTGGGCCATGGCCCCATTCATCAGATAGGCTCGACGGCCCTACCGCTGCTTCGGTTTCTGCCTTTTAGACTTTTAGGCGGTGGGCCTACGTTTTTTTCATGAGGATCGGCTCCACCTATCCGACGGTCAATGTGAAAAGATCACTGGCGGTTTCCTGAATCGTACGGATTGGATACCTAGTTAGCATGTCATACACAATGATGCAAGGATTCAAATTTCGACGGATAAGATCAGGCAATCAGCAATGAGTTGTTGGACAGCTGTGTCGTTCTTTCGTGCAGGCGGCTTCCGATCGAGACAGCCAAGCAGCTGCCGTCGGATAATCCCATCCATCCAAATCAGTCCGCTCTTTCTCTGGTCCCAAATCTAACGGATAGAATCAAGATGATGTGACATTGAATGGTCCAGATTGAGTTGCGGACGGTTGTGATGAAACGGGTGGAGACGAGGTTATACGGATGGCGCGTGCAGGGGGCGTGAGGAGGGGAGGGCACGAAAAAGGGATGGGAGAGATGGGGCCCACATATATTTTTTATAATTATTTTTGAAAATTCTTTAAGGGACATGAAGAGCACCTAGACGCATTTGGATTTTGACAAGGGCGTGTGTTCGCCGCTGCTGGCCCGCAAGAGCTCAGCAGCCTCGTCCTACCCCTAAACCGCGGATTACCTGCAGTGGGTTCCGCACGCTCCTCCTGCGGAAACCACGATATTGAGGGCCCACAATGGCAGATGGTTTATCCATGTCAATTAAAATGTTTCGATATCATGAGATATATATATATATATATATATATAATTTCTATAATTAAATTTTTTATTTTCTAAATCTAAATATTAAATTTTAAATAAT
>JAXCLR010000050.1:84466908-84478512 GCA_035584095.1 Annona squamosa | reverse complement strand
TTACTCATCATCATTACCCCTATTATATCACATCATTTTCTATCAATTTGACAACTTCTACCTCTAAAACTTTTCATTAAAAGTTTTACCTCCAACCAAACATACCCTAAATATCTGATATCACCTATTTTCTCCTGGCTTCTTTCTAGAAAAGCCCAAAGCCAGGAATGAAACTAATGGATTGCTTTTACGGCATCCCAAATGCCATATGCTACATACCATGCAAAAAAAACTATCAGCCTGGATTGACTCTCTCTCCCTCTCCCTCTCTCCACATTTCCTGTTTACTCTAAAATCTAAATTTGCAGAGACTGCTTTATTATATGTTGTTTTTCTTTGCTATTTAGAATTTTAATATTTTACTCCACATAAATCTCCTCAAAGTATTGTGGATGTGAAGGAGGGATCTTGTTCACCATTTGCACAACATGGCCAGCAACATTCCTGAACTGCAATGATGAGCGAGCAAGGCAAAGATGGGGATTCAAGCCTTGTGGTAAGAAAAACAGCTCCACTTGTTGATTCTCCAATTGCTTCCTACTTTGTCAGTTGCCTCCTTAAGAATTTGATCTTGCTTTTCCATGGTGTGTTTTAAAGATGATTGAATTCAGTTTGCGCTGATGCTGGTTGCTGAAATGAGTTATGCTAGACTAGTGATTTCGGCTTGAATTTTTTCTCATATAAGGTTACTTAATGGTTTTTATGGTTCATTTACTTGTTCGAGAAGGCATAGCTGTGACTAAGAATAGCCAATTTTGTTCTTTTGCATGACGAAATGGTGATCACATTAATCACACGTTACTCATAAACTATCCACGGATGCTCTTCCTCTTTATCCATCCATGTATAGCCTAAACATGTGGAGTCTTCTTTATTAGAAACTGGTTTCTTTTTTTTTTATGATTTAGAATTTTTGTGTTTAATCGACAGAAGTCTCCCGAAAGCGGCATGGATGAAAAGGATGAATCTCGTTCTACCAATGTGAAGCATGGTCAACGCTATCAACAGGCACGCGCCGGCATAAAAAATCGCCTCAAAATATGATGATAGGCAAGGAGGGTTGAGATGTGCATTCAGGTTTCCTTGGAAGACAAACACCTCCAGCCAATCCTTCTGCTATTGCTTCTACTGGTGTAAGTTGCTTCCTTTTGGGTGTAGTAAGAATCTGATTTTGCTCATCTATCGTGTGTTTTAAAGACAACAAAATTTATGATCTCAGTTTCCCCAAAGTATCATAGATGAAAAGGATGAACCTTGTTCAGCCGATACAAAGCATGGTCAACAGGATAAATCAGTCAGGCACCAACAAAGAAAATCACCTCAAAAAATGATGTTGGGCAAGTAGGATCACGATGGGCATTCAGGTTTCCTCGGAAGAGAAACACCTTTTGCTAACTGAAGACTTATTATAAATTTCAGGTTAGTTAATGTAGTTAATTTTTCTAATTTAACATGTTAGATTTATGCTTACTTAATAGTTCTTGAAAATTTTCTACTATTTTTTTCCTGTATGTTTTGTTATGATGTTTAGAATCCAATATTTAGATTTAGGAGTTGTAGATATATAATTTTAACAATATATCAATTAAAAATAATTAAATATTTATGACATCATAAATATGTCATGTTGACGTCACCGGTTCAAACCGGTTTAATTAGCCGGTCAAACCGGTTCGATTAGCCGGTCAAATCGGTTTGAACCGGACCAGTTTTTTTACCTGTTCGATCACAGGTTGGGTTCTGATAACATTGGTGAAAACTTCGGGCTGATACCTATGCTACGGTGCTGTTGGTATTAAAATCGCGTTGTTTCTTCAATCTCATTTATAGCATGGTCCGATCCAGATACAAACTTGATTTGAGTTCGAAACTGATTCATCATTCGTTTGTTGAACGTGAATCTAGCGAAAAGACGTGAATAACATTAAAAGAAACATTATTAACGGTTTACATAAATCTTTCAAAATGTTCAGAGAGTACATGAATTTCTGAATTTTTACTTGCTCATAGAGCTTTCAAGATATAGATAAAAGATATTTTTAGACATGATTAATGGTTCGGATGATTTCGAAAACATGAAGGTAGGTGTATCTGGAACTGCTACTTCATGATCTTGGTGCATCTGTGTTGTACAAGGACTTCGTCCGGCAATGAGCAATGGGCATTGCTGGGCAACGGGTGGAGTGCGAAATGCCCGCGACGGAATCCACGAGAGTCGGGCGTTAAGTGCCAAAACGTGCAATGATATTCACGAATTTTTTTTCATAAAACGAAGCGGAACCGTTCATCTCGCGTGATTTTGCGAATGAACCGGTTTCAAGACGCGACGAGATGACATGGGAATTTTGATAGAAAACAATAATTTTGTATTTCTAAATAAAAATATAAAATTACTTTCACCCAGTCTTAATTTCTTTTTCAACTTCCTTCGATTACACTCGTTTTCTACTGCCCTCCATCCAAGGATTCCAAACGGAACTTAGACTTTATATTTGATTAGTAATCCATAAATATCTTAGTAAATATCAAATATTTATTATTCTTTCACAAAAAGCTAGGTAATAAAAAATCGTGCCTCTAAAATTCTTCCTCCCAATCAAAAAATAAAATTCTTCCTCCCTGTTAAAATTTTTATTATATACTGAATTTTTATATTTGCACAAATTGATATAAATTTTTTTTTACAAGATATACATTTTCAATAAAAATTATTTCTGCTAACATAATAAAGTAAGATATGTTAAACACGATAGATAATTAAAACTAAACGTAAACATGGAGGACTCCAAGCTCACATGAGTATTAAATCATTATAGTTTTCAACGCACGAGCCATTCAATACCTAAGTAAGTATAAAGTTGTCCATGCTCACATTTTTGAAAATTTAAAATAAATTATGTTTAATAGGGGTGTATTTGGAAAGTGATAAATTTTTTGTACAATTTTTTTAAAAATAGGATAATATGATATGATATAATAGATGTAATGATGAAAAGTAAATAGATTGATATTAAAATATACAAGTTATTTGTGTAGAAATGCTTGAAAAGTAAGATATGAAATAAGTATATAGAAAAATATGAAGAAATAAATTTAAAAATTAGGTAGTGTTAGAGAGTAAAAAGTTTTAGATTGCAAAGTTTTAATTTATCACTTGCAACTAGGGATGAGAATCGGGGCAAGCTATACTGAGTCAAGAATTGCCCAACTATGATTCTATTTTTTAAAAATTGAGTTTGACCATTATTTTTTAATAAGTCCTGGGAAAAATTTTGGGTTGGTATCGGACTGGTTTCGGGATAGTTGGTTAGGTCAAAAATCCGGATCAAATAAGAAAATTTTAAGAATTTGTATACCTATCAAATATAAATATACATATATACTAAATTTAAATATTATATGCTTCAATATTTTACTAGTTATTAAAAAACACATAATTAAAAAAATATTTAAAAATATAGTATAAATTTATTAAAATAGGTTAATATACAATTACACATAAGGGTTATATATGTACAATTTTTTTTATTGATTCTTATATCGCTTTCTGAATAAATTAAATTTTCTATTATTGATAGAATTGATTATAAAAAAGTGATAATTTTGAAAAAAAAAATTTAAACATAGGTTTATAATTTTTAATAAATTAATATATGCGGGGCAGGTTAAACTCTTCGCGTTGAGACATGGTTGACTCACCCCGATTCTATTTTTGAATTTGGGTCAAAATTTTTAACTTATCTTTATATCAGATCAAAAATATATTAGTTTTACCCGACCAAAAATTGGTCGAGTCAAAGTTGGGTCACGGGTTGACCCATTCTAATTCCCACCCCCTACTTGCAACTAGTGTAGGTGGTAGACTACATGTCCTCTTAGGCTAGTAACTCGGGTTTGAAACTTAGTATGCGAGCTTTGTTTCCTTTTTAATATCTAGGAGCACGTGGTCTCCCATTTAATATTTAGGAGCATATAGTCTCTTTTGTTGATATTTGAGGGCTTAGTGATCTTCCTATTGATGCTTGTAAGAATTGTCTCAAAACTTAATTATGAGATAAATTGAGATTTAATATATATACCTAATAAAAAATTTTAGTTTGAAAAGTTTTCATGTTAAATAAATATACCATAAATCGAAACTAGATTATAAAAAAATTATGTAATTCAAGCTTTATTATACTATATATGATATATTTTTCAAAATTTTAATAGTTATATATGAGGTCCAATCATATACAATGAGTGTGTTTGGGAAGTGATAAAATTTTTGAATGAAGAAAAAAATGATGTGATGTGATAAGGGTAATGATGAAGAGTAACGAAAATAAAGTTAAAATAGATAAGTTAATTATATTAGTAGTTGTGTAAAAATATTTGAAAAATAAGGTAATTGTATAGAAAGATGTAAAATATGATTAAAATAGAGTAATTGTGGAGAGCGAAAAGTTTTAAATTAAAAAGTTTATTGGTTTACCAAACATAGGCAATATGTTATACATATGCTTAACTTACAATATTTATTTTTAAATTTTAGCTGTATTTATTTTTATTTATAAACATATTTCCCTAAATGTGTTTAATCCACAAACCAAGTTCTGTCATTTTATAATATTTTTACATATTTATTTTTTATTTTTAATCCACAAACCAAGTTTTGTCATTTTATAACATTTTTACATATTTATTTTTTAGTTTTAAAAATTAATTTTTTTCAAAAATTGAAAACTTGTATGCTCTTAAATCGGTGGTTTTCAAAATAAAAGATAAATATGTAAATATATTGTAAAATGGCAGAACTTAATATGGGAATTAAATATACTTAGAAAAATATATTGATGATAAAAATAAAAATAAATAAAATTAAAATGAAAATGAATATTATTATCTAGTCTCGTTATATATTTACTGTCAAATTATGATATTTTTACATGATATAAGTTTTCAATATGAATTATTTTTGTCAAAATAATAAAACAAAATGAGGTAAACACGAGAGATGGTTTAGATTTAAAAAAGTATATTTTTAAAAATTTAAAATCTAAAGATAATTATGGAAGGCTTCATGCTTATATAAGTATTAAATAATTACTCTTGCATATGCAAACACAATTTGCAAAGTTTTAGAAATCAAATTCCAAGCAAGCTGACAAAGGAAATGATTTCGAGGAAGTTTGTTAAATAGAGGGTATTAAGTATCATTTTTAAGTTATATTCCATCAGCTCATCTGTACATGACCAGAAACTGCAAAAAAGAAAAAATCATTTTGATGAGAATTCCATTCGTTAACATTTACGCGCACGGGGGGCCCCGATCAGAAACCGTAGATTCCCCTGATTGGCCCCACTTTTTCAGTGCAACCAAAGGTGTTTGCTGGCCACATCACATCGCTACAATCTATTTAAAATGGCCGAATAAGTCACATCTGTAAGAATAGATCTGCTAAATAGGGTCCACATTCTATTTCAATCTTCCCAGGATGTGATATAAAAACAAAAATGCGGGCCCGGTATTGCACAATTTTGGATCATGTGAACTTGTGTATTCTGTGGGCTACAAAGACAAATATTCAAAATAAAATTTTAGATCATAAAAAACGTCATTATATGTTGATAGAATTACTTAAAAATGACATAGAAAGCGCATAATTGAAAAATGGTGTGATGAAATGAAGCAATTTTGAAAAATAAGACGATGGTTAATAAAATTGTAAAAACGTAAAGGTGGTTAGGTAAGTGGAAGTCTCACTTCCGTCACTATCTTCCTCCTAAAATTAAGATATTAACCCCTTTCGTATTCCTATTATGAGTACTCATCGCTGTACTAGCCAAATCCAGAATTTATATTTTGAACCCAAAAAAAAAAAAAAAAAAAAAAAAGAGCCTTACCAAACTAAACATGAAAAACATAATTATAATCACACATATAGTCATACCATTTTCAGCTGCAAAAATCCAACATGCACGGCTATAATTTTATCAGAAAACTCGCGATATATTAATAACATGATGTGGAGAAAGAGAGAGAGTACTGCTAGTTAATCCATTCCATGTGAAAAGATGTCACACAGTACGTACAAATAATCGTTCAAACTCCAATATTCGGTCATCTATTTGTTGAAATGAACCATCCCATCAAGTTCTTATCTTAGCCGATCTTTAGTAATATGGTTTTTGGTAGGATTTTTTTGGATGAAGTAAAAAAAAAAAAAAGAGAGAAAGACAAGAGAAATAGAGTAGTTGAAAGAAAAAATAACTGAAGTGGAGATGTAAAATTTAAAAAATAAACAAAATTCTTAAATTGTTAACGTAATTGCAACAACCTTATATTTCCCACCATTCTCGACCGTTTCGCAGGTAGAAACGTTACCAAAAGCCGCCCAATCTAATTCCTCCTTCTGGCCTAATTCCTAACTCCTCCTTTTTTGACTTTTTTTCTTGGTTACTTTTCAACCTCAACTCGTAATTATGCTTTTAGATCACAAGATTAGAATGTATAGACTTCTAAATGGATATCGTTTAATTTTTATTTTTTTAAAAACGAAATAGACGATGTTTTAGCCAAAACAGATGGATATAAGACAATCAGAGAATTGATAAAGGTTTGGATGATGAAAGAATGTTCTCCTTTGTTTTCATGCCGGATCTGGCGGCTAACGCCTTTTAATTTCTCTTCACGGTCTAAGTTTACAACTCCATTTTATGCGAATCTATAACCTTTTTAGATCCTCTTTTCAACCAGTCGGTTCTTTTACTACATTTCACCTGATCAACGGATCTGATCACTTGCAAGCGTTTTAATTTTTCAAGCGCGAGAGGACAACGTCAAGATGTAGATGCCGCACATCGCACGGGTTCGGGTGGCCTCCTTCATGAATCCATGCAGGCAGGTTCATTGTACGTGGGCTCTGCGCCTCTGTTCCATACTCCTGTTATTTCCTGTCGATTCCGTTTCACGTAGGATTCGCGCGAGTGAAGATTTACTGGGCCTGTGTTTTTCGGAAGATAAAACTTTTGGCCGTGCGTGGTAAAGAGTGAAAAAGGTGAAGCTAAAACTTTTAGGTTTTTATAATTATCTTTATTTAATTATTTTTATATCTTTCTAAATATTTATTATATTTTTTAATATTTTTTATTATATTTTTTAATAATTTTTACACAATTATCTATATAATTATAATATTTATTTTAACTTTATTCTTTTTATTCCTTGTCATTACTTCAATCACATCATTTCATTTTTTTTAATTTAAAAATTTTTATATTAAAAACTTTTCATCAAAAAATTTTATAATTTTCCAAATATACGCTTTGATGAAATTTTTTTAGAAAGTATTTGTTTTTCCAAAAAAATTTTTAAACTAAAATTTTTCTATCTGAAACTTTGAACTTTTTATAATTATCCTATTTTTAAAATTATTTATTCACTTCTTTATATATAACTATTATACTTTTCAATCATTTCTATACAACGATCCATATATTTAACATATCTATTTTAACTTTTTTCTTTACGTTTTATCATTATTCATTACATATCACACTATTTTCTTTCATTTTAAAAATTTTTAAATAAAAAATTTTCTTAAAAAGTTTTATCACTTACCAAATATACCATTAATGTAAAAGTTTTTGAAATGTAAGAAAATAATATAATATGATAAATGTAATAATGGACAAGAAAATAATGCAATATGATAAAATGTAATAATAAACAGTAAAGAAAATAAAGTTAAAGTAACCTGTTGTTTTGATGAAATAGACAAGCTAGTTATATGAATAATTGTGTAAAAGCGATTAAAAAGTAGAGTATTGTATAATAAAATTAAAAAATAATTAGAAAATGAAAGTTGTAAAAGGTAAAAAGTTTTAAATTAAAAAATTTTAATTTATAAGGTTTTTTGTATTGTCAAACATGCCCTTGGTAGATTCGTTGCAGAAAGGAAACGTAAAAAAAAATCTACACCGTTTACAAAAGTAAAGAAGTCAAAATAGTAATGATCAGAATTTCAATAGAATTTAAGTAATTACATTGACAATAAATTTGATTTATTAAATCAATGAACTTAATAATGGAAAAAGTTTGCTGGCCAAAAAGGAAACATAATATACCTGATTGTACAAAAATAAAATAATTACAGTATTTATATTTCATAAATATAAAAATAATTTTTAAAATATTTGGATGGAGCCAAGTTTGTAGAGGAAAACTGAAAGTGAGTGCCGGAATTGACGTGCTTTTCTGCTGTGTTTGAGCTGGCGCTTTCGCGGCACTGCTTCCAGCGGATGACAGTTATTGCATGGGGAGAATGACTTCAGATGCTGACACGGTACTACCGTACGATCTCGCTAGCTCAAACACCTCGTGCTGTTATTTATTATTTATTCGCTTATTATAATTATGTTGATTTTTGTTTCTTATTTGCTCTCTTTGGTTCCTTCTAACATGCCTTGGTTTTATTAGGGGATTTTTAAAATAAAAGATACATACAAGAAAATAAAATTAGGAAAAGATGTAGAGAAGAAACAGATGATAAAGCCAGTAATATAAAATGTACGTTGAATATATGTTGATGAGTAGGAAGTGAGATTGATAATATTTTTCAAAAATACAAGAATGTGATTTTTATAGGAATAAAATGAGAATAAATATGATAATCATGTAAGAAAATGATAGAAATATAAAAATAAAAATTAAAAAGTATGGTAGTTAAGTAATTAAAATGTTAATTTTTTTATAAAAAATATGTTGAAAAGAAATAGAAAAGCATTTTCCCATCAAATGAAAATAACATTAAAAAATAATTATAGATTATCACGTGATATGCTAGTACCAATAATATATACACACGGGAGAGCGAATACAACCAAAAGAGAAGAAAAGTCTATCACCTCTCAAATAGTATTTAGTTTAAAAAAGAATGTAAAGTTAAAGCTGAAATATGTAGAATATAAAAAAATTAAGCAGTGGTGATAGTGGTTATATAGTACAGTGTGAAAAGATACAATATAACTATAAAAATATACTAATGTAAAAAAGAAATATAGTTAAAGGTGACTGCTGATCTTTTGAAGCCAGATGCATAGCCTCCTCCGTGCATCCGGGCCAAAACTTATTTTTTAATTTTTTATTTTTTCATAGGTAAGTAAATTTAGTTGTATTAAATCTATAAATAAAGTTTTACTATTTTTGAATGTTTTAAAGTATTTTTTTAATTTTTAAAGACAGTGGCATTTTCAAAATTTTTGGATATTAGAAAATTACGAAAATGCCATTATGTTTAAAAATCCAAAAAATACTGAAAAACATCCAAAAATAATAAAACTTAGTTTATAGATTTAATACACCTATATTTAGTTACTCATGAAAAAAATTAAAAAATTAAAAAAAAAAGTTTTCGAGCTTCCGTGCATCTAGCTTCAAAAGATCTAGACTAGTTAAAGGTAGAAGCATGTTTGTAGATTTAGGGCTTTTTTGGCCTGACGGTAAAATTACCACACGAAAAGATTCATAACATATTCATTTGGCGAAACAAAAAAATTCATTCGGCATTTTTTTAGACTTCTAATGCAAATTTTTTTTTTTTTTTTCGGAAGGACAAGCTCGGCCAAATATCATAAGAAAACGCGGGCCTGTATCACTTTTTTGGCTTTTAAAGAGGGCCGAACATGCATACTCTGATTAGGGTCACAAACGCGAGGCGATTATTTTCCAGCGGTTTTTTCGAGGGCTTCTTCCTTTCCCAGTTTAAATATAAAAATAATTATCAAGCAAATTTTGGTTAAAATAAGTTGATAATTAATGTTTTCATATGGGCCATTTCAAAATTTAGAGTAAACCAATGAATTTATATTTATCGGATCTGATTCATGGTGGAACCACGCCCCTGAATATTAATAATACCCCTTTGATGATCATATAAAACTTTTTAAAAGAATAGTATTTCTTCTTATATAGCAGAAGCAAGGTTAAAAAAAAATAGTAATCTAAAATGTCGGAAAAAATCTCACTAATTAGGAAGAATGAATTTATACAAGTTGCACACAATATCAAAATTAGAGGAAAAAAAGATGATAATGAAATAAGTAGAACATAATTCAAGATGGAGAGGAACAAATAACCGAATCTATACTTCTGACCCATATTGGTGGGAAACAAGTTGTGGAGATGATGATGCTGTATTTTACCCTAAATCTACAATGAAATATTAAAGATTTATTAACTACAGGATAAAAAAGGCACGCATTGGGGAGGTAATTTAGGGATATTTCAAATCAAGTTGTCCAATTTCACACGTAAAAGGGATGGGTTCATCTCCCCTGGATCTCACAACAATACTAGAAATTACGTAATAATTTATAATTACTGATTGCACTAGCTGGCTAGTATCTACAAGTTGGCGTCACCCAAAACCACCCAATTCCACTTCATGCCTAATAATGAATGATTTGATTGATAGTAACTAGGGGTAATCGATGTATAAGGATGTAAAAAAGCTAGCTATTGCTATATAATGAGCCATTGTATTTGGGAAATTGAAAAATTAAGTGGGGAAAAGGAAAAATTTTAAAATTAAAAGTGAGAGTTTGATATGATATGATAGAGATAATGATTATAAATAAAAAAAATTTAAAATAGATACTAAATTCATATGAAAATATGTAAAAATGATTAAAATATAAGATAATAATAATAAACGGGTACGTAGTTATGATATCAAAAGGTATATGAGGGGAGTTGGTAAAATTTTTTTCTCTTTTACGTATTTCTAGATAGACCTTACGCACATATGGTATACTTAATTTTAAAGAGCTTTGATTTTATAATTTTAAGGTATAATTAATGCTACCCATTTATGAACTTCTTTCGCAAAAAAATAAAATAAAATAAATTCTTACAACAATTTTGATTCGCTTTTGTAATTAAATCCATGTAAAAGTATATTTACATTATATATAATTTAATTCCTTCTACCACACGTGAGTGAGGACTGGAGTTAAAAACCTAGAAGTGGTAGATATAATAAGTGAAGTTTTTACAGTTTAGTCCCATTGTGATGAGAGTTTTATATTTTTCCTCATATGATGGGGTTTTACAATTTTCCTCATGTGGTGGAGGTTTTAGGAAAAGTTTCTCTCCACTGTAGAAGGGTAGATATGCGTTTCATTGTAATATCTAGATGACATGATGTCTAGAAATATAAAAAAAGATCTTATATAATTTAATTTAAACTTTTCTTTCTTCTTTTCTATCTAGTTAATTGAGTCTTTAGGTATAATCAAGAATATTGATGAGTCATAGATACTCATTTCCTTCTTTCACACAATTATTAAAAATTGTTGAATTAGAAGCCGTAGATATGTTAAATGTAAGTCCAATAAGAGGGCTTAAGGCTCTTACTTGCAAGAGTTTAATGACATTTTGGTCAAAATAGCTAGATTAATTTGATGTCGAGATATAGAATAACAATTGGCTAAGACCAATTTAACAAAAAAAATGCAAGTTTATGCACATAGAGACTTTAAATGTTCTTTAAAATTTAAAAAAAATAAAAGAATAAATCTAAAATAAATCTAATTGGCAAGTTGAACAATTCAAGGGAATAT
>JAXCLR010000050.1:84437074-84466184 GCA_035584095.1 Annona squamosa | reverse complement strand
AAATTATTTGGGCTAGGTGTTACTAATCTAACCCTTAATCAGCTTGAACACTTGTCCATTGGTCCAACATTTTAAATGTTGGGCTAAACATTGAGAAACATGTCTTAGACTCTTAAATGCTAATAAAATCTTTGGTCTTAGGGATCCAGTGCAGGTAACTGAATAATATTAATGTTTAAAGTTCTTGACCAACTAGTGAGGCTCATGGAGAGCTGAGCACGATGCTAATAAAGTGAGCCAAGAAAATAGATAGTTATTAGTGATGTGGTGGCATGACCCAAGTGTACTAGAAGCTTTCTTATCCCCAAGATGTAATAAAGATCATTAACAAAATTTCATATTTGTGGGTTTTAATAACACGTATGCTTGGTGGGCATCATGAAATGAAGTTGACTGCAATTGAATTAAACTAATGGAGTCATTCCTGATCAATTCCTTAGGCTAATGTTGATGCACTTATGCTCTTAATACGGCAGACCCTTTCCAATATTCTGACGTTCATTCAAAGCTATCTTGTACATATGTACGCACGCGCGTTTTCCTTTTCTACTGTTCATTAATTTCTAATAATAAATAAATGAACTGATGCTCACATTAACATTGACCACAGTGACTTTTTACCGGTGATTAGACTTGTGTAAAACGGGCTTTAATTCTGTTTACGATTGAAATGACACAAAGCATCAATGCAAGTTCATGCACATGGAACTATTCTCTTGTGTGCATCATACGCCATGAAAAATCGCCAACGACATGCATTCTTGCCTCACGCCATTGCAGCGTCATGGCCTGACGCCACCTTCCACATCAATCCTATCCTAATCTAAACTATACAATCTCTCCTCCAAATTAAACCCAAATCCCCAATTTCTAAAATCTCGATCCAAAGCAAACCAAATTTTTGTAAATTCTACTTAAAAATTCGGTCACAAACGGATTGGAAACATGGATTAAGATCTCCACAAATTGTTTTAACTACTGCAAATAAAATTTACAAAAGGTTTGATTTTCGTGAAATCGGTTCCGAATATTATTAGGGCAATCTTACGAAAAAAATTATGGGGGGCCGAGTGATTTTATTAATTTTGAAATAAATCCAACGAACTGAAGGGTTAATAATCGCTTTTTCTTTTTCTTTTTCTTTTTTAAAAAAAAGTTTTTTTTTTTTTTTTTTTTTTAAAGTTTATTTGAATCTTATCTCCTCCTGCTTGGTTTTGAATCCTTGGCTTTCAAGTGGGGAATGTCCGATATCAAGAGTCCATTTGTTCTTCCTGGGCTCACTTAAAATCGTTTGTACCCCTTGTATTTTGCATTTTCGATACTTTCATTTAGAGTCCAGTTATGCATTATGTTCACATAAAAAAGCCATGCATTATATTCTTCTTCATAAATAGTTTTGTAATACAAAAATTTATTTTAATTAAGGTTGTATATAATTCTCAACAAGGTAAATGCATAGGATTTCTTATGATCATATATATATTTTTGATGAAATACAATCATATATATATATATATATTTCAAATTATAGAAGCTTTTAATGAAGTTGATTTTTTATATTTGGACAAGACAAATTATTTAAAACACATTGCATGATTTGTATCTAGATAGAAATATTAAAAAATGCAATGGCCAAAAGGGTACAACTCGAGAGAAGACCTTTAGACAATATTCATTTTCAATCAGGTGGGCAACACCATAATTTAAGGCCTTTTTACCCCTTGATTGGCTTTTCTGAATCATAATAAAAAGATATTTTACCCCTTGATTGGCTTTTCTGAATCATAATAAAAAGACTTTTTACCCCTTGATTGGCTTTTTTTTGTAGGTCCATTTCGCCAGCAAGACGGCTGCAAATTGGCACTGATCTAGTCTTGTGGCCGCCCTGGAAAATCTGTAATTGGGTTAGAAAACTCCAATTCACAGGTAGCGTATGATGGGAGACAACTTTTCTTTAGCAATAACAGCTGCATTTTTTAACAAGTTTATCAATCCATTGCCCCCAAAGAAAATCATATGATCATTCATTCATTCATTATAAGATAGATCAGCTCTATTTGGGCGTTAAGGATATATACTACTTGGGGCGTTAAGGATATATATATATATATGGGATATATTCAGGTGCAGCATTGCTGCACCTGAATTCCCGTGTAGGTGCGCCTACCGTGCAATCTAGGCCGTCCATCTTGGTGCGCGTCATCCTGGCCATGCAGAGCTCCCGCGAGTAGGCTGCAGCTTCGACACTAGGAAGGGCACGCGTGGAATGCATGTAGGAATATGTTGCAGCTGGAGCTGTGGTTTTCGATGGAATCTCGGTTTCTAAGGTAGGAGAAGACATGTTGAGTGCACTGAAAGACGTGTTGAGTGCATTATTATATTTGAGATTCCACGTCATCTATTTCTGGCTATTTGCATGCTAAATGATGTATCAGCATGCTATATACAAAAGTTAGTATGTATTCTGCTACTGAAGGTCATTTGTTTGTGACTATTAGTTTCTTGTTGTATTGAATGAGCATGTTATACCTTAATTGTGTATAGTGAAATTGTAGGACATTTGTTTCACCCCTTGTTATCAGAATGCACATCAGCATGCTAAGTGTTTATTTTAGAATTAAAGGTTTCTGTTCGTCCATATCAGCATACTAACTGTTGTATGAGCATTGAATGCGCAACAGTTTTTTGCAGTGCAAGCTTGCTACAAACATTGAATGCGCATCAGCTTTTTGCAGCTGCCACCTGATACTTCTCTCCCATACACGTAGAGCACGCACGCCCTTACCTGCTCACATCTACAGCCTACTCGCGGTATCGTCAGCGACCCAGATATTGTGCGCTGCAACGGACAGCTTGGATTGCACGGTGGGCACGGTGGGCACGGTGGGCACGCTTGCACGGGATTTTGGGTGCAGCATTGCTGCACCTGAATATATCCCTATATATATATATATAATCTTATACTCCATTTGGCAACACGTAAAAGAGAAAAGTTTTTTTTTCCTTTCTATGCACTTTTTATATAATGTGACATTTTAATTACCTCATTATTTTATTTTATTTTTTTATCATTGTCACTATATCATAATTATTTTTCATATCTTTCAATAAAATTATTCTATTTATTTCATTTCTATTCTTTTTACTCTTAATCATTATCTATATTGCATTATGTCACTTTTGTAAAACTTTTTGCAAATTTTCTCCCTTTTTCTTTTAGACCCTAAAGAAGTAAAAAAATGGAAATATTCTATGGTCAAGATCTTTGGAACATATGATCCTCATCATTGAAAACAAGGAAAAACATAAAAGATTGAACATTAAAGAGTGGGCGAGATTCGGTGCACATACCAAAAAAGGGCACATTTTCCTCCCACCACATGGAATATGAAGAAGATGCATTGCATTTGCAGTGTTTGAGGAGAACATAAATTCCTCAGCAGTGCATTGCATGTGTTGAGGAAATCAGAGAGATTCTACGGATCAGACTCGCATGGTCTTTCATCTTTTCCTTTCTTCAAAAAGGTTAGGCGGAGAATCGTTCATGTCTCCTCCATTTCTTTCTTATCCGTGAAAACAGAGGCTTAGGCCAGGGTTTAATTCGTGAGTTGGTTCTAATTCAATCATGTTCCCCTTTTAAATTAGCCTCCAATATATAAATACGAAACTAATCTGATTACACTACCCCTTCTTATTACAAGGCATTGTTACTATATTAATTTTGGAAATTAATGATAGGACATTTTAATTTTCTTTACCATAATAACTCTAAATTTTCTTCTCATTTTTATAAATTCAAAATTTGAAAATCTTTCTAATAAAAACCTGTTTTATTATTATCATTACCTTTCAACAATGTTGCATAATTACAAATTAGCATATATAATTAAAGTTATTGTACTAACTATATTTTTTATTGTGCAGCCAAATACTTATTGATTCTTAATGACTTTATAATCTTCAGTCTTATATCCTTACTTTTTTTTTTCTAATCAATATATCCTTATTTTTTAGCTTCAACTTCATTCGAGCAAATGTTATAGTAGGGATAATTAAAAAATTAATACTAACGAAATCTAAGTTTTAAAATTTCTAGTTAAGGTGTCCATTTGGCTCAGTAAATTTTTTTTTCTCTACTCTTTGATATAAAGCTTTTGATATGATTTGATATGCTACCTAATTCACCATCGTTTTCATCAACAAAAATTTTCAACATCGTGCTTTTTATTATTACTTTTATATTTTGATAAAATTTTTGGATAAAAAGTTTTTGGTGTAAAAATTGTTAAATTGATAGAAAATAATACGGTATGATGGGGATAATAATAAAGAGTAAAATGAATAAATTTAAAAAATAAGTTAACTGTATGAGTAGTTGTATAAAAATAATTAAAAAATATAATAGTTTATTGGAAAATGTGAATAAATAATTTTAAAATATGGTAATTATTAAGAGTAAAAAGTTTTAGATTGAGAAATTTTAGTTTGAAAAGTTTTTATTAAAGTGTGTTTGGTTGGGTATAAACCTTTTCACTCTCTTAATTGAAATATTTTTTTTAATTATTTAATCATATTTTTTTATATGAACTACTCTACTTTTCAATCATTTTTATATAACTATCAATATAATTAATCTATCTATTTTAACGTTATTCTCTTTGCACTTCATCATTATTCCTATTATATCACATCATTTTTTTTTTTATCAATTTAACAACTTTTACATTAAAAAATTTTTATCAAAATTTTTTATCATTTCTTAAACATGCCTCAAAACAAATTTGCCGTTAACTGTTGTCATTATCATATCACATTGCTTTTTTACTTTTTAAGAATTTTTTTACATAATTTTCCCCACTTTTTTTTTTTACTTATTACCAAATATGGGCCAAAAACTATACAATCGAAGTTCTTAAAATTAATAAAAATAATATTAATACATTAAATGAAAACATTTGGATCACTATATAAACTTAAAAATTTTAACTAAACATCTACACCTTTTAATGTATCCTCCATATTATAGTCGGTAGAAATCTACACATCTTTGGTATAAATTAATGGGGACCTTCGCCAGCCGTGACTTACCCTATAGCCTCCAAGAATTTTCTATATCAAGGGTGTGTTTGGCAACGAGGAAAACTTGTCAACTTAAAACTTTTCAATTTTAAACTTTTCACTCTGTATAATTATCATATTTTTTAATCATTTTTTCATATTTTCTCATACAACAACCCTATTTTTCAATCATTTATACACAACTACACATACAATCAACCTATCTATTTTAACTTTATCATCTTTACTTCTCATCATTACTCCTATCATATCACATCATTTGACAACTTTTACTCTTCAAAACTTTTTATCAAAAGTTTTATTTTTTCTCACCACATCCAAAATTTATTGATTTTCTTTTTCAATATTAGACTTACAGCAAGTACTACTGTACCAGTGACAGGCGGGAAGCATAGGCTCGTAGCAGTCATGTCCCTTGCATTTTCTCCATATGCCGCCAGATTAACCGCACGCAGCAGCACTCTTCCATCCTTCAAACGCTGCTTACGGGCGTGCTGAACAATGTGGATCCCTTTTGTTCAGAATTTTTCAAGTTATCTGGAGTAGAATTTTTAACATAAAAAATGCATATTTTTATTTTTAGGGTGTGTTTGTTTAGGACATAAACATGTCAACTAAAATTTTTCAATCTAAAACTTTTTGCTCTTCGTAACTATTCTATTTTTTAATTATTTTTTCACATTTTTCTATATAAAATACTCTACTTTTCAATTATTTCTACACAATTATCTGTACAATTAACCTATCTATTTTAATTTTATTTTCTTTACTTCTCATCATTACTTCTATTATATCACATCATTTTCTATCAATGTGACAACTTCTACTTCAAAAATTTTTCATCAAAAGTTTTACCTCCCACCGAACACACCCTAAATACCAAAACACACGGGGATAGTTTAAACTTTTCTGAAAAAGTTTGCATACGGGTCGCCTATCGTCCTCCACATGGCGAGAATACCAAGAACTCGCGGGCCGTCCCGGTAGGTGACGCGGCCGCCGGCGGATTGGATGCGCTGATGCTCGTCCGGCCTCTCAGGCTTGTGATCCGACAAGAGAGGGATGGGCATTCCATTTCAGAATAGCCCTCGAATCTCCGAAGTTTGCGACGACGATCTTCTTTTCTTTCTTTTTTTTGTCGCCTTCCTTGATTCCTTGCAGATGCAAACTAAGAGGGACGAAGTTCGGGAGATAAAAGTTCTGAAGCTTGTCAAATGGGCCACTTCCAGTCGTTACCTTTTTTTTTTTTTTTTTTAAAGATTTAAATGTGTCAAAATTATCCTCATCAGGAAGTGAAGTAAACGTATTTGATGAAGCCGAATGAATAGAATGGAATGGACTTTTATTAGTGGGCCTCATTGCATCTGAACCTGTTCTTTGAAACAAAGCCCTTTCATAACATGCATGCGGCTAAAATCCAACAGTACAAACAAGACCTCGCAATCTCAGTTGAGTTGTTGAGTTGTTTGGTGAGTGTCTCCATCTGATTTATGTTGGGTTGCTGGAAACGACTAAAATCAGCTTTCCAAGGCGAGAATGGTTGTCTGTCCATAAGTGCGAAATTGTGAGGGTTTGGCATTTGATATTTTCGCTGAGCAAGAAAAACCTTTTCGGGTGTGGGGGGATTTTTGCATATCAGTCGCTCAAGTTTTTAATATTTTTCACTTTTGACCCTCATGTTTTATATTTACAGCAGATGACTTGAAGTTTCTGGGCCACCTTTTTATGAATTTTTTTTTTTGGCTAGAAAAATATTTTAAATTTCATGAAAATCAGGAGCACTTTGGTCATTTCAAGTAGATAGAAACAGTGTCGGGATTTACATTAGTAAAGGAATTAAACTATAAACATTTTCAGAACTTTAAGTAGCCTACTGCAAGTATGAAAGTTAAGGGCAAAAAGTTTAAATCTCGGAACCTATATGCAAATCCCCCTACAAAGTATGGATGAAGTGAAAATTGAAACGCGGAGTTGGTGGGTGGGTTTGCAACAACCAGAAAGTGATGATTTCAAGGGTCTCTTCAGGAAGGCAGGGAAGCAGGCAGGATTTCTTCTCCAACCTTGCTTGAAATGTCACAGACAATGTGGGCCCCGAAATCCTATTTATGCACTGAATCATTCTCAATCCAAGGTTTTGGTCCAAATCCGTACTATGAATAAATCAACGGTGCTTTAGGTATATTTCTTCGTGCTGTTAGTCAAAAAGAAACAGAAATGGAATGAGTATTGAAAGTAAAAGAAGAAAATGCTGAAAAATGTTAATATAAAATAAGAAACTTAATTAATTAATGGGTTAGTTTTAAATTTATCCACGACATTTTCCTTTAATTATAAACAAACCTACTAAGTTAGATATCTTTCGTATATTCTAACTAAGTATATTATTAATTTTAAATGCATCCAAAATTTAATCATTCCATTAGTTAAGTCTGGTTTTGCATTTGTAAATGACCATATTTCTCATGAATGAAAATTATATATGTTAGTTATTTCATTTCGTAACTTCATTGTCATACGATGCAAGTGAAAGCTTTAGAGATTCCGTTGGTGGGAATTTTGCTCGTGGATTTTTGAAAAGATTTTGCTTGTGGATTTGATTTTCATGCGTTATTTTTGTCATTTGAATTAATATTAACAATCATTGTATAAACCATTTGATTTTAGGTATATTTAAAATTAACAGTATACTTAATGTGCATATATGAAAGACGTTAAACTTAATGAGTATATTTGTAATTAAGAGTAAATATTATAGATGTATTTGAAATTGATCCTTAATTAGTGAAAAGATTAAATAAGTAAAATTTTAATTTATTAAAATGGGTGATGTTAATTAACTATATATTAGGACGAGCAATATTGGAAAATTAAAAGTGTGTTTGGCAATGACAAGAAAATGTAAATTAAAACTTTTCACTTTTCATAGCTATCTTATTTTAAAATTTTTTCTTTACATTTTTTTATTTAACTTCTCAATTTTAATCATTTTTATACGATTACCCGTACAATTAACTTATTCATTTAACTTTATTCTCTTTATATATCATAATTATCTTTATTATATTATATTATTTTTTATCGATTTAACGACTTGCACACAAAAAAAATTTTATCGAAAATTTTTATAACTTTTCAAACACACCCTAAATAAACATAACACCCGGTAAGTCCTTGTATTTTAGCCTAACCGGTGATATTTTAGTGTGTTTTCTGCTTAACTTGCCACGTGAAACCCACTGGAATAAATGTTTATGTATGTGGCTAATTTCTGCAGCCGAATCTGAATTTGATTACATCTAAAGCAAATTTTCTTCAAGAGAATTCGATTCTCAGACCTTTGACATGCAGTGGAAGAATGCGAATGAACTCGTGTAAGCCCTTGGTCATGTTTCATGGCTAAATTATTGTTATTATTATGATGAAAATGATGATGATTATTATTATTATTATTATTATTATTTGCAGTAATCTAAATGGCTGCATTAGATATTAAATTTAGTTGAGCAACAATATATGTTCGTTGTTAATTTATTGTTAAAAGTCTGTTGAAAAAGAGATTTAGCCAAAAAAAAAAAAAAAAAATCATTGAAGGCCAGGTTGAATATCATGAAAGGCCTAGTTCATTGATCAGAGCCGGTTAAGAAGTTAGAACTATATATCGATGGTAGGTTTGGATGGACCAGTGTGGGCCGGCCTTTTTCAAATACCTCATAAGCAACTAGCGAATTGTGCTTTCGCATGCAGCATCTCACATATTCTTTATAATTACAAAAGTTCTAAAGTTATGCGACTTTCAGCCTTTCCAAATTTTCATTTCTTAATGTGAGAGCTTTTATTTAGATCCAACATCCAATTTCACTCTACCCAAAGCAATCTAGTGATTTCATGTATCAAAATCAGCTTCGAATAATTAAAAAAAAAAAAAATCAAAATCTGCTCCATCGAGTACTTGTATTATCTACAACGTGAACAGGTATATAGCTTCATGCAATTTGGTAATTAACTAATAAAAATTTTCATTTGAGCACTTCACTTAAAATTTTTCTTTACAACTTCCTAACTAATCATTATTCTTCTTACTTCAAATAACGGTAAGGTATCAGTTTATAAAAGGAAACTAACCATAATCTTTATTTTAAAAATATATTCTTTATATTATTATAAGAAAGAAAAATCTAAAATGTCAGAAGTGGGATTTGAACCCACGCCTTCATACGAAGACCAGAACTTGAGTCTGGCGCCTTAGACCACTCGGCCATCCTGACATTGTGCAATTTTAATTAAGAGTTTTGTATGTTATTCAAGGATACAATATGACTGCATTTTTTCCTTCAAAATATAATACTTTTATTTATTTGTTCTGACTAAAATATTCTCTCCTCAAATCTAAACACAGATTACTTGCATATGGTTATCAAAATGAAGAGCTACTGCATAAGAAAGGAGAGATGTGCTTAGATTTTATGTAGTTCGGTAGGGTTATTTCAAAGAAAAATATGGCCAAATTGAAGATATTTTTATATTCAAAAAAAATATGAGACCTTAAATTCTTCTTTATTTTCTTATTTGGTTAACACTAGTACACGTATGAGGTGTATTTAAACATTACAACAAAAAGTAATGTCTTTGTGATCTATGTTAGCGATATTTGCACTTTTTTCTACGAAAAAGGCTAATTAGAGATACAAATAATTATTATCCAAAAAATTAACTTTTAGTAACAATAATATAATATACATTGCAAAAGATAATCTTTTAGTGACAAGTTGTTGCACGTTAAAAAATTCCTCTAAAGCTTCTTATTACCAACTCACAATGACTTGGTTATATCAACAATATAATATTAATTGATAAATAAAATAATAAATTTTAGCATCACTAAAAATTTATTTTTCTTGTAGTGAAATTGGTTTACATTTAAGCAAATGTTGTATGAGTTGAAGTGTGCTCTAGTTGCACCATTTAATGGCATCTAAATCACACAATAACAAGAATAATGGTTTCGATTTCACAAAATAAGCTTGCTGGGATTCAGACCAAGCATTTCCATATTTGAACTAAATCACTTCCCATACGCATTTTTTAGAACCATATCAGCAATCCATATATACAAGGATTAAATTAGATAAAGTCTCAGCTAGGAACTAAGAAGGAATAGAAAAGATATTCCCTTGTTTCTAATTTTCAAAGAGTATTTGTATCACTTGGCAACTCTAAATGATAATAGCCTAGATTTTGCCAAAACAGAATGAGACAAAATTAGTTAGGCTACCTGTTTTTTATGTCTTGTTTCATTGACGTGGTTAGAGATGTTTAGGTGAGGAAAATCTCTCTCTCTCTCTCTCTACCCTTCCTTTATTAGGTGCAAACAACCAACTGTAAAAACAAAATATCAATGATCATATATGTTGTGTGTTAGAAAATTAAGAGATAAGAGCACTATGAAATTATTGATATCAATATAGATGATTGATTAAGGGCATGCTTGGTAATAGACGTGAGAAACGTGGGGTGAGAAATCATGGGAGCATGATTTTCGAGGTCAATTATTAATCAACTAATCATCATATTTTTCACTTTTACCCTTGTATTTTAATTATTTTTTTGATTAACTACCTTTTAACAAACCTATTTATTTGAACTTTAACCCTATTGTTTTATATCAATCATATAATTTTCAAAAAATTCATTTTTTACTCCCACCCCATCCCACATTTTCCACAACTTTCACTTTCCTGAATGTCCTCTAACAAATGATCATGATTATTAATATCAAGCTCCCTAACCAATTTGCTAAAGCTAATAGTGTTATGATAATTTACTATATATATATATGAGAAATGTTGGATGTGAATGGAAATGATTTAGGTATAGACAAAACCATCTTTCATTTGTTTGATCCATAGTTGCCTTGAAAAGTTTTAAATTTTTACTCAATAATGAGAGATTGGGACGCTAGACCTGCATGTGTTTAATTCGACGGGACACCAAGCAACACACAATTTATTGCATAGTATACACTATAATAAAACCAATTTTTTGCAATGTTTTTATCAACACTTAGCACTTTTGTTGCAAAAGATATTATTTGGTAATGCACAATATTGTTGCTAAACATAAGTTTTTCTTTCAGCAGTGCACAATCATTTTTTGCTAAATATAAGTTTTTCTCAACAATAATACAGTAAATGTTGCAAAAAGAAACCTTTTACTTACATTAAAAACTAAAAAAAATTGTTACCAAAGCCTTTTCAACCAACTTACAAAGACTTGGCTACAATAGCATCATAGTGCAAATTAAAACATATCATGACAATTTTTAGTGTCTCTAAAATTCATTTCTTGTCTACAAAAAAAATTCATTTTCTTGTAATGAAATTAGTTTTAGTTGGTTGAGTTAATTTAGCACAAACATCACGCATGCACTTGGATCACTTGAAATTGCTAATATTCTGCAATATCTCGTTTAATTAAAGAGTGAGTAAAATGATCAAATGGAGATATATGCAATTGTGTTAGGTGCGTTTTCACAGTTTAGGTGTAATCATAGGCTCCATGGTTTGCTTGAGATTTTGAGCTTCTCTTTAATGATCAAAGTTAAAAAATCCAATTTTGAGTATCTTTTAAACTGTGGGAAATAGGTGTAGTTCTCTTTCTCCCCCTCCCTCCCTCCCTCCGCCCAGCTAGATCTTGGTAAACTTAGAATTAGTCAATGTCAAACATTCCCCTCCTTCCTCTTACTTTTGAGAACTGGTGAAAAAGTTAAGCCGCATAATTTTCTATTGATTTCAATTGTTCACAGTTCACATAGTAATTGCATGAATCTTTGTACGTCTTTTATCAATTTATCGGTGCTCAAAGTCGTCCTAAGATCATGGTGCATGCATGGATGATATATGCTTGCTACTTAGTTAGGATTCCCATCTAAAAAGCAAACATTTATTCCCTCTCTAGCTACAGCTACAGCTACAGGCATTCCACTAATGTAACTACATGTTATACATCAAAAGATATATATTGTTGTAGTGGGTTAATAGGAGAAAATTTCGATATTAGCATACAATATATGGCAATTAAGTGGAGTGGACTATCTTAACACTTCAACAACTGATATGGACGCATTTAACATTCATTATTTTCTGTCATGTTTGGTATATATTTTAGAAACATAGGCTCTCATTTCCTAAAGCATGTTGAACCATCAACTAGCAAATCCAGCAAGTTTGATGTGAAAATTTTCAAAATGTCAAGGCGATTTTAACATGTAGTCTCTATAATAATCCAATTTTTCATCATTACTCATATTTTCAAACATTGTATCTCATTTATTTTAACTTCATTCACTTTATACTTCTCACATAATCCTTCTTCTCGTTCAATTCCATTCCAAACTGTTCAATCCCCCGTAGAAGAAAAGAAAAAAGATGAAGAACAAGAAAATATTATCTAGAAACCAATTTTGGGTTTCATTTATTTATGCATATACGGCGCATCTCTTACTTCACTCCATCTTCGCTTTGAGGAGAAGAAAAAGAGATTGATTTGTCATCAAAAAAGAAAGTAAGAAAGAGACCAAGGTAATTCTTTTGGGAATGAGATGGCTGTTAGAATGTGAGATTATTGAAGCAGAAATAGAATCAGACTCGTGGATTCTAGTGATTTGGCTACAAAATGAGATTAAGATAAGTCACATTATGAAGTACTAATTGAAAAGATAAGGGAGTTAAGGATTCAGTTTTAGCACTCAAGCTTCCACTATGTTTTTGAGGAAGGGGAACAAAGTGACCCACCAGTTCTCAAAGATGGCGGTAGAAGTAATAGACAATTTTTTTTTTCTTTTTGGTGTTGGCATCCCTCTTTGTTCACTTCCTTGTATAGATAGATGAGGTGGAAGAGGTTGGGATGTCGAACAAATTGACCTGTAACTCCTAGAAGAAAAAGAAAGAAACCAAAGACCAAATGTGAAGTTACCAATTTCAATGGTCTAGAGCACAAACCTTTCAGTCTAAGAATCAAAGAGTTTCCTTCAAACTTCAAAGAAAACAAGCATTTCATTTTGTGCCAAAGATGGATGAAATTTTTTCTGGAATTCAGGAGAAGCTTTTTTAGAAAAAGACATCAGTTTACTTCCCAGTACATCTCATGTCCATACAGCTTATGAAATTTGAAATACAATGCTGCCTAGACATTTAACTTGTCATCATTAAAATAACTCATCCTTTTATTTTAAAAGAAATCAAACATACATTTATGAGCAAAAACTCAACTACAATTTGATCACAATCCCATCAAATAAATAGTTCACTCAAACTTTCGTGGCTAACTGCTAGCAAAGCTTACATAATTGTATAAACCACTCAAATGTTCTTTTGCACAAAATTTGGTTGAGGTTAGACATTTAAATATTATAAGGGACTCAGCAATACCTCCAAATGCTGAACAAGAATTAGATGCAGCATAAATAGATTATTGCCATTTCAGTCCACCTAGGCAGAAAGAGTTCCTCGAAAGTACAGCTTGATGAAGGGCACAGCAAGAAAATATATCTAGATTCAATGACTCAGCCATAAAAGCTTGCCACAGCCATTGGTGATACTGATGGGAAATCGAAAACCGTACAACTGTGAGTAAATAGCACGCGCCAGGGAACTTCTTCTTCGTCAAGAGTAGCTGTACAGGAAAACTATGGTGCTGATTATATGAATATGCATAAGCTATCTTTCATGACCTAGTCGAAGCTCCAAGTCCAATTCACCATCATCATCCCCATCTTGCCCCTTCGTTGGTTCTTCCATGGCGCGAGCTCGATCGGCACGTGTGCTTGGTCCCATATGCAAATCATGGCCAAACAAACTCAACGGATGCGGCTGCTGCATGGGTGAGGTCTCCGGCCGGAATGCGGGAAGGTCTCTAGTACTAGTAGCAGTGGAGGTTGGCAATGGAAGATACATATGATAACTCCTTAAGCTCTCGGAGACCCGTGAATGGTTGGGGGAGTGGGATAAGTAGCTCAAATTGGGCGGTGGATCATTGTCATCCTGCTGCTTGTTGGAAGTTGAAGGAACCTGGTGCCGGATGCGGGCACGATCACGCCGGTGGATGTTCATATGGCCTCCAAGGGCTTGAGCTGTGGAGAAGCCTCTCTTGCAGAACATACATTCATAGGAACGCCCCGTGCCGGTGTCATCACTGACTGCTTGATCAGACATGTTGGGTTCATCTGTCAAAGCCCTGGCCTCTTCGTTTTGACCGGTTTCCATCCTCAAAAGGTTTCCACAAAGTGAAAATCCTACAATCCCACAGGGTATGAAGAGAGCAAGAGCAAGAGAAAGAGATCTTGAACTTGATCTTGATCTTTCAAGAGGAGACTTCAAGGAGGAGAAGAAAAAAAATATATATGAAGGGAAGACTTGGAGGAGAAAATATTTCAATGGGTTATGGAGGACATGAAAAAGACATTGTACATGCCCGTATGTAAAAGGGTAGAAGACTGTAGTCTCACCAAGGTTCCCATGTATCTCTTTCTAATCCTCGCAAATATGGGGCCCACATGATTTAATTACTTAATCGTATCCGTCTACGATATTATAAGCATCATGTTTGCGCACAGCTACAAATCATGAAAATCAAACAAAGAACCCGCCATCCATGTCAAATAAAAGGTAGGCGATTGATCAGCGTTTAATAGTCAATCCACATTAATGTGGTCCTTTAATTTGAATGTGGGGAAAATTTATTTTTTACCCTGACCTACTCACAAGATATGTATTCTTAGTAAGCTAGATGGCATACTTAATTAGAATGAATTTTGGGGCTGTTTAAAGATTTTAATTTGATGGAGAATAACTCATATTAACTTTTTTCTTTTTTTAAAAATATATTCTGTCAAAACGCTCCTACTCATTACCACTATAACAGATTTAGCGTAAGTGACAAAATTGATAACAATTTAGCTATACAATAGTTGTTGTTAGTTATATATAAAAAAACTGTTGTTGAGCTGTCGCCTATATATACTTAATATTTAAGTTGTTATTAAGCATATGTAAAAATCTAATAACAATTATAGGGTCATTTGGTCAACGGGCGCGGAACGAAAGCTTTCGTTTCGCCCGTCGCGTGTTCGAATCCCGCATGGGATTTTAAACCAAAAAATCGCCGTGGGAGCATATGTGGTCTCCCTTTTCGGTTGGGAGTTGGTGGTCTTCTCATTTGATATTTAGGAGCTTGTGGTCTCTTTTTGGAAATACTGGTTAGAATTGTCTCTGAACTTTGAATGTGATATGTGTTGAGATATGTTGTAAATATATACTCCAATAAAAAAAAATTATAGGGTCATTAAATTTTGTCGTCAAAAATTCAATTATAGTGTAATGATTGGATAAATTTTCTTTTGACACCCAGATCATGGTGTTTAAAATCTTATTGACAGTTTTGATCAAAGAAAAATATAAAGTAGGCCCAGATGATGAATATCAGTAATCTCCTTGTTCTAGACACTCTGCTTACAAGTGTAAGTGTTTGGAAGGAGACATAGGTTTTAACGTGTTGTACGTGGATCTATTCCTCTCGCCGGCAATGAATTGTATTCATCTTACTCCCCCCGCATTTCTTTCGCTGTTGCTTTTGTCATGAGTTGTCCCCAATTCCTTTCTCTTGTTCCTTTCAACTAGTCCTCTCCTTCTCTCTCAAAAGAATATATTATTTGTTTGGTTTTTGACCCAACCTTTTTAATTTGTGTATGGAGAGACCTAACAAAATGGGGGCTTAAATATTCAAGTGATAGGCCATGCCTGTCCAGGGAAGAAATGGACAACTAAAGCAACCATGTTTCATGGTCTGCATGCATGATAAGCCTCATAGCTGGAATTGACTAGGACTTAAAAATGGGGCCCATCTGGTTGATGATGGGATCATTACTATAACAAAGCTAATATTTTACAACTTACTTATATTAATGCTGAGCACTTTTTGTTACAAAAAATACTAATTTAATGATGTAAAATAATTATTAAAATTAATTTTAATGATGATCACAGAAAAATGTGGAAAGAAATAATTTTCTAGTGAAAAAATTGCGGAAAAAATTTGGACGGGGAATTTTTGAAAACAAGAAAGTAATGTAATGCAATAAAGGTAATTACGAGTAGTAAAAAAATAAAATTAAATAGATAGAATACTTAGATGAAAAATACGTAAAAATAAAATAATCTTAGAGAAAAATACAAAAAAATTGAAAAATAGAGCAGAAATGGAAAAAATGGATTTGAGGGGAAAACACCTATATATTTATCAAAACCTAAAATCACAACTTATAATCACCAATTTTAAAAAAATCACCGAAACCTTTCGATGGCTTAAATTTAGCAACATTAGAGTATAAGTTTTATGCATTTAGTAACGAAATTTTACGGCTAAAAGTTCGTTCTGGTACCGTTACGTGTCGTGAAAAGCTGTAAGCATAGATAAGATCCAGCGTGTGTAGGATGCACGTTGCAAATAATAATATTGGGGTACATGTAAATGACATGCAGTCTAATCATCAATAAAAACCGTCCATGTGAGTCAAATTTCTCAGAATTCCATAGCGCACTCAACATGCAACTTGTGCCGTGATTACAAAGTTCCTTCTGCAATTCGTTTTAACTTATTTTTTAATTTGGAAAATCCCGAGTATCATCTATAGGGGCAAGCTAGAGTAGAGTTCTTTTACTAAGGTTCATTCCTACCACGTGATTGCGTGATGTGAAATTTTGAACCATCCAACAATGAATTGATTATCACCATCCAAAAAGGCTTTGGCTACCATTTTAATTAACAATTTTTTTTTTCTTACTGGTACTCTTGAAAGTTTTTTGTTAGATAATGGTGAACAATTTAGACTCTTTGTTGTCAAAATCAAATTTAATTATTGCAATGATTGATTGTAACTTTAGGTCGATTTGCCTGCTGTCTTAGATTTTTTTATTTTAAAAAAATTCAGCCTATCCATTCGGCAAGGTAATACTGTAGCCCACTCTTTAGCCGAATTGGTTTTGTGTTCTTTCGAGGACCATCAGTATTGGTAAGGTAACCCTTCCAGTGTTATTGGTAGAAAAATTTATACAGATAATTTTTTAGCAATGATTCGCGAGGATACTTCTATCTCTATCCCTTTAATATTGAAAGGATGTAGGGATAGAATGATTTCCTGTTTTTATCAAAAAAAAAAATTCTGTAGAAATAAGGATTTCCTACTCTAATTAAATGACAGATGGTGTCATTCCTTGCATAGAGTGTATTAAAAAGAGTGTGTATTAAGAAAGTGGAATAGAAATTTGTATTAGCTAAATAAGTGCCAAATGAAATAAAAGAAGCATATTTTTTATTGGTTTGTACAGTATTACACATCGTTTCAACTCGTATTATAATCAAGTATAAAGATTCATGCATCATCATCTATTTTATCTTACAAAGTAATCCTAAAATATCTTTACAATTTTTCTTACTATTGTCTATTTTAAAAAGGAAACCAAATACTCTCCACTCGACAGACCACACCTCTCACACTCCGGGAGATCCACACCTTCCACGCGGAGACGAAAAATCCTATAATGAGATTCAACCCCTGGTCGTGCCTTTGATAGCCAGCTGACATTGCCCACTGAACGTTGGGTAAAAGAAGTGTATCTTAAATTTGTATGCTCTTTCTAAATACATTCATAGAAATCCTAATTGAATTGAGTCAACTATTGGACTTGGATTTTATCTATTCCAATAATTTTTTTAGCGAAGGCTTTTTCATTTTCTTTTTAACTGTGTTTTAGGTTTCAATGTTATTTCTTGCCATCTAATTATCTAATTAAGAGTAGATTTAGCCAGTAGAAATTGCTCAATGTAAGAACATGAGCTGCTTTACACAACTTTGTGCAAGTTAATTATTCTATGCTCATTTAGAATAATGTCTAAGCATTTATAGGTGGGTCCAAACCTGTATATATGAAAGGTGTTTGATCAAATCCAGGAAACTACTCAGTTCTCATGGACTATAGCAGTAGATCAGCCAGACATTTCTTTCTTCCTCTAGCTCCAGGCTGTAAAAAATTCGATTTCTATACAGGTGATATATATGGATCCAGAAAACAGGCTTTCTAATATAAGTTAGTCAAGACACCAAGTCCCCATTCAACAGAATTCTAAAGGAACACTTTCCTTACAACAGGCAATTACACGCAAGTGCCATTGAAATACCCGGAGAATGAGCATTTTCAAGCCCGACAGGTGTTGTGAGTTGTAACCGCGTGGAAAGAAGTTTGAATTGGTTTCAATGTAGAAAGAAAAATAGGCTGTATATAGATAGAATTTTTTAGGCCATGAGAGACCTACGCCATTGAGAGAAAAAAAAAAAATTAAATTAAATAATAACATGCAGTTTTTTCTCGGTCACAACTACTCCATTCCAATTGAAGTTGTTTGAACATGGAAAAGCAAGATCTTTAAAAAGCAAGATCACATTCTTTTTCAATGTTAAAAAAATCTTAAGGAACAAGGACGGCTGTTATACCTTGGCATGCCCCACAGAAAAAGCAAGAGTCCATGCAATGGGACAGATGATCCACTGCTTTGGATCATAGGTGAGACTTGCAACCTAGGTTCCAAAATTCTCTGAGTTTATTTGAATGCGATAGTTTTGTCGATAACTGACCAGGTCATGGCCAAGTTCGATTGAGTTGAATGGATCGGCGCTCATCAGATTTGTTTATGATGCTTCTAAACCTTATACTGATTTTCTAGGTTTTTCTAGAAATCTTCACTTTAACAAAAAGAATTGTGAGTTTCCGGTTGATTTGAACTCGTTTGACTGGTTCTATAATTTCATTTTTATTCATTCAAATGTGGTGATTATATTTAATCCAATATTCCATTCATTTATTTAACAATTGGGGCATAGCTCAGTTGGTTGTGGAGTGGACGTGCCGTCACGGGTTTGAACTTCTATGGTTCGACTTTGTGGCAGAGCTTGTCATCTCCCATGTGAATAGGTGAGAATTTATCATTGCCTCCTATGTGGATTATCGAGTTTCATTATAATATAAGATGAGAGATTTTGTGGAGGAGCTTGTTGTCTGCTATGTGAATTGATGATAATTTATTATTGCCTCCTATGTGGATTATCGAGTTTCATTATCATATAAGATGAGACGTAATTTGCGTAGCTGATCAAAAACAAATTATTCCATTCATTTATAAATAATCTCTCCAATATTGATTTATTTTTTCACCGCAAAACAACATATATTATCATTGTGTGGAAACTTGATTGGGCCTCGCGGGATAATTTGTATGACACAAGAGTTACCAAAAGTTCCGCTTTTGCAACTATTCGTAATATTAATTTCATTAAAAGTTAAGATTTAATTTTCATTAAAAAAAGTTAAGTTTTAATTAATATTTAGTAATTTTTGCAATGGAAAAAATTTATTTAAAGTTCAAATTTGTCACAAAAGCTACTTTTTTTTGATGATTCACGAAGGCTACTTTAACGGACTGTTAATGGTAACTTAATTGAACGCATAACATAAATGAGGGTCACACTAAAACAAATCTTAATTTTAGCCACCATTTTTGGGGCAAATTCCATATATACATGCAAAATTTACCCTTAATTATACTTATATTCACAAATTTTGAAAAAATCTCTTATACCCATAAATTTTCATCCTAATTCCTCATATGCCTGTTCAATTATGAATTTGTTAAGTGGGGTCTCTTTGTAACATGACAAATATGCCCAAGTCATACTATCATTTGAAGTTGAATTGCTTGAAATTAAAGATTCATAGTCAAGTAATATATTATTTTATAGTTATAGAATTTTTAAAAATTTTTATTATAAAAATTTTTAGCTACAAATCATAATTAGAGATGAGCTTATTTATCATTTCACAGAAGATTAATAGATTCTTAACGGTATGAGTATATAAAGAACTATGATGGAAATTCATGAGTAGAAAAGATACTTTTGAAAGTTCACGGACAACAAAAATATACCTTCATGATATGCAATCAACCTATCGTTGCATATGGTGATTATAGGAGAGTGAACATGTATTATCTATCAACCAACCTTTAACCTTTTTAGATATATGTAAATATATTTTCTTAAATTTTAAACATACGATGGGTATGTGGTCATTTTCACATGCCCGTATTTAAAATTCAAAAAATATCTATATATATTCAAAAATAATAAAGCCTAATTTGTAGATAATATGCACCTAGATTAATAATTCAAAAAACTAAAAAAAAAAATTTTAGAATGGATTTTAAGACAGGTTGCTGGTATGGATGATCACCGCTCATGATCATAACCAACAAACTTTATAGTTTGCCCAAAAAATTATCTATATAAGAATTTGTATTACTAAAGTACAAAAGTAACAAGTATTTGCAAAGTAAATAATTTGCTCATAAGTAAGCATGTGCCCAAAATATTTGCAACAAGATGATTTTTTTTATAATTTCTTTTACAATCTCTCTTTTTTGTTACAATTTATACTCAATTTACCTTACAATCTTTATCTTAAATTTTTTCTTAATTGATAATGACCAACATATCAACAGGGTAGAAGACCAACCTTCTTCAAATGGGAAACATAAAGCTCATCCAGTGGGGGATCGAAATTTCTTCTAATGTCAAGATAACGACAAGGGATTCGACTTAGTCGAGCTAATTAAATGGGTCTAAAATCTTAGAATTGTGGAAAGATTTTTTTCCTTCTTTTTGAGCTTAACTTGATGGAATGGATTTGTGGAAACACTTTTTCCTTCTCTATAAGCTTTAACTTGATGGAACGCTACAAATCTACCTGGATTATAATCTGCAAATTAACCCAAGCATTCATACCAATTTCTAACTCAAAGAATTCAAACTAATTTGTGCCAAAATCCAGGATCATGCCATTCGAGTGACCGATCATCAGGCCCAAAAGATGGACAGTCAGCGCTGCTGGATGATCATGTACACGCATGCCTCTGCAATAGCTGGAAATGGACGTGGTCAGCGCTAGCCTGCAGCCGACTTAATCGACGAAGACCTTTTTGTTCATCAAGTAAACACGAGCAAGGGGGAGATGGAGCAAAAGCACAGAAGTAGTTGGAAAGAACACATACTACAAACGACATTCTTTTGTCTTTCTCATGTATCTCTTGCGTGGAAATAATGCTAGGTACTCTCCTCTAACACGTAGAAACGTACAGCACTAATCCCCTGCTATTCAATCCAATCCGTTCATGAAGTAGCTGGTTGGAAGATTTGGGAACTCTTACTATTTCTAAATTCTACGGGTAGAATTAATGGAGTGGATGGCAGTTGAAGGAAACGAATGGAATTATTTGTTCATCTATGAATGCACGCATGGTGTTTGAGTGGAAAAGGGAAGCGCGAGAGGCATGTATTTTGCTGATCAGTTTATGCTTTTATTTTCTTGTGCTTTTGATATGTTGTTGGAGCTATGGAGAGATGTGAGCTGTCAAATGCAAACATTGGATCGTTTCTCTCTCTTTTCCTTTTTCTACCTATGTATGTGTGAGTCCAAAACCATAACAACAATAATGTTGCGATGGGAGTATCAACGACAACAACGTGAGTGCTACAACCACTCTTCCCTTGCTTTGACCATCTTTGCATTGGCTATTATTGCTGCTGAAAACGCGTTCGAGAGAGAGAGAGAGAAAGAGAGAGCATGGTGGGGGTTAAAGTCACTTTATCTCATGCATCCAGAAGGAAAGAAAGAGCCATTTGCAAACGTAGCTTCTTGTGTCCTGTTGGGCACATGGCTTGTTTACAAATCATGCTTTCCAACACTGTTTCCCAAATAATTCCACTTATGATTTGATTTTACGATGTCTAGACAAGGTTTAGAACTTGGGTTGGGCTGAGAAATTGAATTTCGGGCAAGTAAAAGAATTCCATTCATGAGTGATTTTTTGATGTTGGAGAAGGTTTGGAATCCTGGATTAACTCATTCCATACATGATGATTGGTGTTTTGATGGCCCGAGGTGGTACCTGGTTCAAAAACCCATGCATTTTGGTCAAGTTGGATTAATTGGCCTTTTTCAATATCGGTTTTAAACAATCCCATGAATGATTGATTGATTGATTTTAATTTGGATGAAGAAGGTCTGAGACTCTGAAATGACTTAATTTGGACATCTTTAGCAAATTGGATTTCGCTTCGTAGATTAGTTATTAGTAATTGTATTTCAAAATAATCATTAGTCATTGAGTTTGGGAATTCGCGGGTTGAATGAGTTGCGCAAAAGACCCCATTTGTGTCATATCCAGTTAGCCTGGCCTAACACATCAAAAAATTTATTTAAAATATGTTTTTTGATTTTTTCTTACTTATTTGTTTATCTAAGTACATTTAATATATAAACTAAGTTTTACAATTTTTGAATATATGTGTATATATTTTAGACTTGTAAACATTTATGAAGAAGAAAGCAAAAAAATATATTTTAAATGAGTTTTTTTTAGGTAACCTAAGCCAAACATTTGCTTAGTCCGACTAATAGTATCGCTTTTCACACACACATATAGGAATCCTAATTCAATACAAAATGAGTTTTACATGTATTAAAATGTAATAATATTTTATACAATCATTTATGTATGTAAAAAAAAAGTATATTTTTGCTGGTTTGGATGTTGAAAATATAATTTTAAAATCAATATTTATACTAAACTATTTTATTATGTTGATTTCGTACTATTTTAAGATGGGTTCAATACACATGTTTGATTTGGATAAAAATCGGTATGGTATTAAAGTATATAATTTTAAATATAATGGATAGAATAGATGTTAACTTCATAATCATATGAAGCCTATTTGCCACATATTATATTATAATTATGGTGTCGTCCATTTGGACTTTATTTTCCATATGGAGAGCATCGAGTTTGTATTTTGTCCAGCCTTTTTTGTTATGCACGCACATTCTCACACAAGTTTATTATGGGCCTGGACGTGAGGAGGCCCGCATGCATATGGTTTTAGAAGTTGGCACATACAACCCTATGGTTTTCATTCGATCATGATTGCCTTCGAGAGTTTATATCCAAAAATAATCCAAACTCTTTCTTTTTGTTTGTCCTTCACTCCTTCTAATCCATGACGAGAGGATGTAAACATTGAATCCGACGTTATGGTCAGGTTATTTTTGTTTGTAATTATTGTTAAAATAGTTGGTATCTTGAAAATGAAATTATTTATTTTGTCCATTAATTGGATGCCCAGAGGAATGCGAAATTAATTACAATACCGCCAGGATGGATGATCATTTTACATCTTTTGAAAATTATATATGTTTAAGAAGTGATACAGAGGAAATGCTTGGTTTGTACCCACCAAACTGATTTATATATCACAAGTAAAAATCATTTTAAAATGTATATAAAAAGTGTGTGTATATATATACATAAACCAAACCTGATATAGAAATTTTAATAGTTTATATAATATCGTAAGATAATTTTATTTTGTTGTATACTATATATGATTTTTTTATGGTTATATATGATTAATTTATATTGAATTTTATGAAAATTTTCTAACTGTATATGATATTTTCAACATGTTGGGTCGTTTGCATTTAAGAAAATCAGTTTTCTGAAGTCAAAACTAAGAATTCCTACTGTTGGAGAGCTTTATGCAGAATAAGTACCATGGAAATTTTATTTCAAAGCGACATCACTTGATTGAAGACTATAACGTAGCATCCAGAAAAACATAGATTTTTTTTATTGATATATTTTTATTGATATTATAAAATATGACATCTTAAATTGTAATCAAGTTTATTCATTCAGAAAATAATGAACTCTGATGCATGCACAAGACGAAGCTCCCACTTATATTCATGGGATACAAAGCTCCTACACAGCAGGGAGACTCTAACACAGTCTGGCTACCCATTAGGCATATTAAATGACTTGGAAATTTCGAATTGAAAGCCTAGATATTAAGCACGACAGATACGAATTTTAAGAAAATTACGACAGATCGATTCCTCTCAATAAGTGACTTGGAAATTTCGAAGGAATTCTTTTCCTTTCTTTTTTTTTTTTTCCGAAGGAATTCTTTTTTTGATACCCTAATGATGTAATTATAAATACTACAAAATTTAGTCTGGGTGGCCACTTGGTACCAAATGCAATTAAGTCTTATATTAATTGTAGCTAAATTTTTATTATTATTCGCAGTTGAATTTTAATTACTATATTAAATTTCACTTTGGATACAAATTCCTATATTTAACCAAATGTTACACTCAAAAACAATTAAATATTATAGTTAAAAATCACTTGTAATCAAAACACATCTAAGTGGTCAAATATACTTTATACGGCAAAAAGTTTAGATATATAAAACGAAATTTGTTGAGGTGAAATCCAACCATTAATTATAATTTTTTACTTAAGAAAAAATATTTTTAAACATGATCACAATAGCTAGGTCGAATTTCGTAAATTATACCATTTGGGCATCAATCTATTGGATCGCTTGAAAATTCCTTGGATCTGTCCGCGATAATTAAAAGACTAGATAATAAGTTATGATATCAAGTAGAAGGGAGGAAAAAAAAAAAAAAAGTTGGCAATAGCACGCTTTGTCCAAACACATCCATGGAATTATATATTTTGCTGATATTCAACGGACAATTACAATTAGAATTCTCCACTTTACCATATCATTTGTATGACACTAAAATAAGTTTTTTTTTTTTTTTTTTTGTCGCCAATGGAGACTAATACTCCGGTTTGATTTTGAACTCTGAACATTTTCCACATGCACACGCTCATGTGAAACCACATCATCACGTAGATGTTAACGATTTTCTCCCCATATAAGTTTTGCAATTTTTATTTTGTATCTATTGATTAATTTTGACAAACAGGCCAACTAGACGTTAGCCCGCTTTGTCATGGACAGTGGCAAAGGATCAACCGATGCATGATCGACTCTCCCATGGGAGTCCAATGATTGTAATGGGAGCTTGGTCTCCTGTGTGGATAAAGTAGGAACTTTCTTGTCTCTCGGGCGAATAGGTAGGAGTTTATTAATTGTTCCCCACGTGAATTATTGAGTTTTATTGTAATATGAGATGAGATGTACTATTAGCCATACATGTACTACTCCCAAAAATCTAATGGCTTGTTGACAACGTGTGTTTTGTAAACACTATTGTGGATAAATGGGTATTTTGCAAAACTAAAACTGATTGGGTAAAAATAGTGACTTTGAAAAAAGATGTGGCTTAAATGCAAAATTTTCTTTCAAAAATAATCTATCTTGGTAATTGTATATTCTTTGAAATCTTATTAACCCTTGCTAACTATTATCAGTCTTGTTAGTAGATCCTACTCTAGTAAAATTTAAACATCTTTTATTTTTGGGGCCTCGCAATTACTAATAAGGATTTGCAAATTATGTGAGTATAAATTGTACAAAATAAATATACTTACATAATTTTTAAAATTATACATATACCAATATATTTTACAAACCTTCGCAAATATACTCATGTCATAATTGTGCAATAACGGCGTCAATAATGGTATGAGTATATTTGTAATTATGATCAAACTATATGAAGTAATTTGAAATTTTTAAAATTGTATGAGTATATTTGTAATTATGATTAACCTAAGTATCTTTGTAAATCATCCCAAAAATAATTTCATGAAGTGAAAATTGTAATTGACAATATTTGAAATCGATTGATGTGCTCTACATAGCATCCAAGATGCATGATTCAGTTGATGTAATGAGCCAAAACGACATACCCATGGCCTGAAAATTAAATTCTTTAATTTCTACCGCATGTATTCATATTTATCTGGCGTGTGTCCCTGTATATAGTCCGGCTGCAGTATATTGCATATATAATAATAATAATAATAATAATAATAATAATAATCATCGATCACATTCCCCAGTCATATGCTGTTCTCATATTCCTTGTCGAAAGTGCAGGCCTGGATTTTTGTACATAAGAGGGAATGAATGAAATGGATGAAGATGGTGACATGCACCCACTGTACTGCTCCGTTTATCCCATCCTCCTGCTCCTTTCTTTCACCAAAACACATCACACACATGCTTGTTTCCTTGTTAATTGCAAAGGAAAGAGCTTATATAGCTTATAGCTGCCTACCCACCTACACTGTCACTCACTGACGGTGCCAGCATGCATCATATACATGCATACATACATATGTATATAGCTAGCTACACTAGCTGCCTCTCATCCAATTGCTCTGTTTTCCTCCCTCTGCGTACGTACCTTTATGCCTTCATTTTCTAAGGTTTGTTTTAAAGCATACAAGATTCTTTGATTAAATTTATATTTAGGATGAGAATATAATGATATATATATATATTGAGAATGAAAAATTATAATAAAAATTAAAAAAAGCTGTCTTTGGAATTGAAAACCAATCTAAAAAATTCAGATATAAATTCTATCTAAGAATCTTATTCGACTTAAAACATGCCTTAGCTTGCTTGTATCATACGCTTATTTCATTTTACTTTTTATAAATTAAGCCTAAGTATGCTTTTTCTTCTCGAATGAACAATAAAGCTTTCACTGGAATTTGATCCCAAAGTAGGTAGCACGAAAGTTGTAGTTAGTGATGAGCGAGTTCATTATGCCCATGTTACCCTTGATTCACCATTTTTAAATGGATTTAATTAGAGATGTAATTTAATTTAATTTGGGATGAACCATAACAATTATTCAGATTAGACATCTAATTACCACCACAAAAAAATTGTTGTTTTGGCAACTTTCGCATTTCTTGGGGGAGAAGGAAAATCTCTATTTTTGTTACAGGCCATTGTGCTACATTGCCCACATGCATCATATACACATATACATATGTATATAGATGGTTGTCCTGCCTACCTCACATTCACCTAATTAGCTTTCCTCCCTCCATATACTATCCTTCTGTCTTCATTTTCTAGGAAGGTGATTTACTACACCCGGGCACACTTAGCTTTTGTGTACTTAGGGGTATTGAACCATTTGCTATTATTTTTTTAATTTTTTATGCAACTGTTAATATAAGTATATCGATCATATATATCAAGTTTTACTATTTTTGAATATTTTTAGATATTTTTTAAATTTTTAAAAATCAATAGCATTTTTCGTAATTTAATATTACTGAAATTCCATTGATTTTAAAAAAATCTATAAAAAATTTAAAATATTCAAATGGTAAAATTTGATACACATGTTTAATACACTTAAATTAACATTTGTCTAAAAAAAATTAAAATAATAATAATAAATTGCACCCAAGTGCACCAAAGCTCAATGTTGCACTTGGGTGCACAAAATCATTTCCTCATTTTCTACAGGTTTGTTTTAAGTCACACAAAATTCTTAGAAGAAATTTATATCTAGGATGAGAATATAATGATATATATTAAGAATGAAAAATTATATTGAAAATTAAAAAAACTATCTTAGAAGTTGAAAACCTATCAATCGAAATATAAATTCCATCTAAGAATCTTATACGGCGTGAAGTAGGTCTTAACTGGATTGGATGATGCGGATGAGGGATGGGCCTTCATTTTCTTGCCCTTCTTTAATTTTCCGCTCGTACACATACACCCGATCCCACTATATCTCCCATACCACCTTGATTCACAATTTTTTTAATTTTTCCATTTGGAATCTATCCTACATGAGCTCATTTAATTTTACTTTTTATAAATTAAACTCAAGTATCCATTTCTCTTTTGGAATGAAAGATAACCCTCTCATTGGGATTTGATCTCAGATTAGCCATATGAAAATTGTAGCTAGTGACGAATGAGTTAATTATGCCCATGTTAGCCTTAATTTATCATTTTTAAATGGACTTAATTGGAGCTATAATTTAACTTAATTTGGAATGAACTATAAAACTGATTCAGATTGGACATCTAATTCCCACCACAAAAAAACTCTGATGTGTTTTTAGGAAGTGTAAAACTTTTGGACGAAAAATTTTTTATGTAAAAATTTTTGTATTAAGAAAAAATAATGTGATATGATAAAGATGACAATGACAAGTAAAGAAAATAAGATTAAAATAAATAGGTTAGTCATATGGATAGTTATGTAAAAATGATTGAAAGATAGAGTAGTTGTACATGATGATATAAAAAAAGATTACAAAATAGGATAGTTGTGGACAATAAATATTTTTCGATTAAAAATTTTTAAGGGTGTTTGGTATCACACAAAACTTTTCAAACTAAAATTTTTTAATCTAAGATTTTTTTACTTTCTACTACTATCATATTTTTAAATATTTATTCGTTTTTTCTATATAATTGCTCTATTTTTTAATCATTTCTACACAACTATCTATAAATATAACTTATTTATTTTAACTTTGTTATCTTTACTACACATCATTATCCATATTACATCACATTATTTTTCTCATATTTTAAAAACTTAAAATTCGAAAAATTTTCATAAAAAAATTATCACTTTCCAACTGCACCCTTTATGTTAAACAATCATGACGTCCATTTTTAGGTGCTTTGTGCGAGCAAATGATAGCGTAAATGGAAGCCACACATTTGCTGTGCACATCAGTTGATGTTGTTTTTCATCCCCTGAATTTCTGATGGGTTAGGACGTGTCATCTCAATTCTCAAGTAGGATATTTGATACCACAAGTGCGATTAGATCCCGGAGAGCCCACGGTGCCTACTCGCGGGTTCCCCTGCCTGCACGCTACAGCAAATGTCAATATTTTTTTTTTCTCTCTCAAGCAATGTTGTCAGAACCGAACCGGTGATCGAACCGGTAAAGGAACTGGTCTGGTTCGAACCGGTTCGACCGGTTAATCAAACCGGTTCGAACCGGTGACGTTAGCATGACATATTTATAACATCATAAATATTAATTTTTTTTAAATTTTAAATAAATATATTGATAAACTTATATTTTTATAAATCCTAAATATA
>JAXCLR010000050.1:84323196-84436974 GCA_035584095.1 Annona squamosa | reverse complement strand
ACCGAACCGGGAACTTAACCGGTTCCCGGTTGAACCGGTCGGACCGGACGGTCCGGTCCGGTTCTGATAACACTGCTCTCAAGTAAATTTGGCTGTCGTACATGTGGAGACGTGTGAAACTTTAGTGTACGGATGCAAAATTTTTTCAAAAAATTTATTTTATAAATCAAATTTTACCATTGTCGAAAATATATATCTATAAAAAAAAATTTAATAAAAATAATTTTTTTACACCTGAATCTAATGGAGTTTCAATGTACTCGAGTGCATTGAAAGAGACTTGTGTATGTTTATCAATATATAAGTTTTGATTCAATACACTTGAGTGCACTAAATTTTGGTACACACGGGTGCAAATTTTTTTTATTTTTAAATTTTTTTTATAAAATTATTAATCAAAGTGTATTTAATATATATTATTTTTTACTAAAGATTTGTATATAACTTTTGAAAAATGGGGTATTTTAGTCATTTGAAATGTCTAAAATACTCTTTTTAAAAAAATAAAAAATATGTATAAATCTCCAAAAATTATAAATTATTTTTGGACCTAACAAAAATTATAAACTTAATACAGATGTTAAATATACTTATCTTAATCATTTCATAAAAAATTTTAAAGATAAAAAATGAATTTTGCACTCTGGTGCACTAGATAACAAGCCTAAGATATATGAGACATGAATCTTAAGCAAAAAAGGCTTATTTAATTTTTTCATAAGCTTTTAATCTTGATGTTTTTAATATATATAGTTTAATTTCTCAAAAAAATGTGTTTGATAATCATTAAAGCTTTTCAATATAAAACTTTTTACTCTCTATAACTGTTTTATTTTTTAATCATCTTTCACATCTTCATATACATTTATTTTATTTTCAATCATTTATACACGATTACCCATACAACTAACCTATTTATTTTAACTTTATTCTTTTAACTCATTATCATTTCCAATATGATATCATATCATTTTTTTCAATTTTACAGACTTTTACAATAAAAAATTTTATTAAAAAGTTTTATCACTTTTTAAACACACTCGTAGTTTTATCATTTTTGGAAATATGTATATTGTTTTGGCCATGTGTAATAGCTGCTCAAAGAACTTCAGTAAAATAATGTGAATTAAGCAAAAATACAAGCCCCAATAATAAAACTAAACCATAAAGACAAGAATATGTATAGTGGTTTGGATCTTTCTATCTTACCCTACTCTCCAAGCATGACGACTTAAGTTCCACTAGTCAACTTTAATACACAAGTTAGAGTGATATAATTTGTTCAACCGTCTTTCAAATTAGTACTAAGCTTTAGGTAGACTTGTGAAGTAATCAACACTTCGATTCTCCTCCTCTTGGTTTGATCACAATCAACACCAAGGTAATATAAAGAATAAATCTTTAAATGAAAAGAAAATTGGTTTAGCACATCTACAAGAGTTGCATATTCAACATTTAATGGCAACTTGAAGCTTTTAATCACCACGAAAACTTTGCCTTTGAGATGACAACTTTTCTTCAAGAGTGTTCTTCATAAATGAGCAAACTTGAATTCTTTATTCTTAGGTGCTTGGTGAGATTTTTTTCAATGTTTCTAGCTCCCCCAAGTTTTCCTTTTAAAGCCTTTTGAACCCTTGAAACATGACCTAGAAAATAAAGAAGAGGTCTCTATAAAAATCCAAACTTTTCAAAATTTGTGCCTATACTCCCTCTAGCAAAAAGGTTGACTTTTTGCTACTTCAATTAAGGCGATAAGAAATCTGAACCAAAAGGTCCACTTTTTCCTTATTTTTTGCAAAATACAAATTTTGAAGAAAAGTCTTGATTCAATGATGTTAATCCATTCGAGATAATCACAACCAAATAAGTTAATCTTAATTCAAGATTAAGCATATTCATTTTCGAATTTCAAGCTCAATTTTTTTTTTATTCAAGCATATTCCATTTTCAAATTTCAAGCTCAATCTTATAACATCTCAAAGAGCATATTCCATGATTATTCCAAGAATTCCAAAAAGCATATTCCATTTTTCAAATTTCAAGCTCAATCCTATTACAATTAGAATTATAAACTCAAAATGATAATTCCGCAAACACACTATACTTCTCAAAATCTAGTTCAAGAGCACCAAACGCAAATTCACAAAGTACATCCTTTTGCCATCATCAAAACTAATAAAAAAGAGGTAATTACATAAGTTTACATATATATTTTTTATTTTTTAAGCACAAGGGTATTTTATTCATTTTAATCATTAAAAATGACAAAAATATTCCTACATTTAAAAATTTTAAAAATATATAAACATCTCCAAAAATTGTAAAACTTAATTTATATATTAAATACAACTAAATTAACAAGTTTCTTGAAAATTAAAAAAAAAATTTGTTGGCCTAGGCTAAAAAATTCATTTCTTAGCCTTGGCTAATAACTTCATGAATATATATACATAAATTTACCAGCAAAAACTATACATGTTAGATACCACCAGACTAATTTTCATATTATTTACAACAAAATCTCACACTACTTTGTCATCCAAAAAAATCGCGCTGGTTTATATTCGCTTGCAAATAGTGATATTTGGCTATAAATAACATTAAATCTTGATCGTATATAGTCAAAATGCAAATAAAATTGAAATTTGGCGGCAAAGAAGTGACTATATATAATATAATATTTTATTTTTTGTTGTGGTGGCATTGCATGGAAGAGTGAAGCAGCAAGTATCCATCCAACGGCAGTCAAGCATGTTGAAGCAGTAAGCCTTAAATTCCTTAGGAATTCCTTTTGGGAGTTTAGTCATCTGTCAGTCAATGTACAAGTTTACGTCGGATTTCCTCTTTTGGGACCTCATTTGCATGTCGTTGCATGCATCAAGCTAAGGTGCATTTGGTTGCATCGAGGGAAAGATGATGGTTAGGCCACCAATATTCCATCTAAGATGTATGCCTCCATTTTCCTTTTTCAACTTAATAACTGGAAAAGAATCATTCAATCTGGAGTCCAATTTGTCTCACCCAAAAGGGAGAGTGATTTGCTCTCACCATTAGAATATTAGTATCCCGAGTTTGAAAAGCTTCTTCCGTTCAACTGAAAGTTCTTTTTATTGAATTTTAAAAATTAATGAAACATAAAAGATCAAACAAACTTAAAAAATTGACAAGTTTAATTGGAAGAAGATATAAGTAGAACCTATATATTTATTAAAAATTTTTTTAATAAAATTTGTGGTCGGACTGGCAACATAGTCGACCCACATCATGATATCAAGGTCCCATGTAAGTGTTGGTACATATGATAATAAATTGAATCTACTAGTCTACAACCTTATTTTCAGCACTTCAACAAATCGATATTTATATAAAATTTTCCGTTGGAATAGATTTGATGCTAAATGTGTAGGAGTTAATTGCAATATGGCCACTTTCAGCAACAAACTTTTTATCAATTTCTTTGTTAACAAGATTTTGCAACAGGTTTTTACCAGTGAATTAACTGATAATTAACCAAATTTTTCGTTGAAGAACTTTAAAACCTTATTAGCTTTTAGCTATGAAAGGATTTTTTTTGGCACAAGAATAATATTCTTTTAAAGTATACGTGTATATTAACCTCTTTAAATTTAGGACGCAATTTTTTTGATTGGTATGTATTCAATGTGACAACTTGATATTAAAATGAGGCACATTCACAACACTCACAATATGGAGAGACTTTTCTGAAGATACCTAAATACTTAGGGAGAAAATCTTAAAACCTCCACAATTAAGAAGGAAATTGTAAAACCTCCCATTTTGGGGGACCTTTTTTTTTGGAAAAAACCCATTCCAAAGCAAAGAGAGGGAGATGAGATTCGAGCCATTGACATAGTCTAAGAAGCCCAAGTCTCCTTTTTAAATGTAGTAATTTTTATTTTTAGCAATCATATTTATATATTTTCAAGCAAGGGAGAACTTCAAAATGATTTATGTTGATGAAGATAGCGGCACAAGCAAAAACTTGACGTTTCTTTTAATAAAATAGCCTTTTTTCCAATTAAAACAGGCTATTTTACATGCTGAAATCATTCCCTAGCTATTACACGTTTCTAATTACTACGCTAGCTTTCACTACACTGTATCCTGTTGCTTGTTTCTTTGGAGAAGTCCCAAGTAATTAGAAATAAGCATTAATTTCAGGCCTAGCTAGCATTTGACGTGTTAAGAGTTCAGACTAGGTAGCCCAACTCAAGCTAAGGAGCACTGCTAGATGGTTCTCTTTTTAGAAACTGAAAGAAATACAACCCCACAAGATGCATGGACGGCGTAGATCTGCCCAGATCAAAGTCATATCCATTCAGGCACGTCAGCCAATAGCGACATGTCCTCGATCATCACATGACTGCACATAGCTATAGCCTAGAGGCATATGCATGCATCCTCGAATGAAGATGGATGACGAGATGGCAATTGCACAGGTGATCTGACTCCAACTGAGGGTGGCTATTCAATGCTCTCTCCTCCCCTTGTCCATATATGTTTGATATATAGGCAGCAGCATCTGGCCCAAAACCCCTCTCTGTCTACATTCCCACTCTCCAAAATGTAACTACCCCTTTTGGGAAAATGCCATCATGTCCCTCGCTGACATCTTTACTTCGGGAACATGCATGCAAAGATATATATATAATGCACATCACAAATCCGATGAAATCATTGTAAATATGGGCCCTTCGCCTTCTCTGCACTACATCACAAATCCCCATGAACGAGTGCTGGTTAATTTCCTTGAATTTTTTGTTCTTTTCCAAAAGAACCCTATCATTAGATTTATTATGAAAATTGATCATGTGGAGACATTTGAGTACGTCTATATATAAGACTCGATCATTACACCTGTGAGTTAATCATGGTATGCAGAAAAGATTCTAACAATCTCTGTTAACATGTGTTTAGGGTTGGGTTCTGCATGCATGGAACCTCAAGATTTCATACTCTTTGGAATTGTCACCAGTCTCGTGTTTTCTGTAAATTAATAAGCCAATTGCAAAATTCTCAGGATTCAATTGCCGAAATATATGTCTATTGCCAGTTTCTTCAAAGAAAGGAGCAGCTGCATATAGATGGTAGTTTTGTGACATTCAGCGTCTTCAACAGGAGCACGCAATCATACAGCAATTAAAGAAACGACATCAGGCGCTCGGAGGGTTAGGTTAGCTAAAATGTCAAATGTTCAAAATTTAATGATAGCGAACATTTTTCTCTTTTCGATTGGCCAAATATTCGGACCATGTCACCACCTTCACAAGAAGAAATTTAATTTTTTGCAACTAATTCACTGTTTCAAAAAGTTAAAATTTCTTCCTCGCAAATACTTTATGCTATATACTCATTTATTTGGTTGCAAATAGTTTGTGGCAAGAGGTGCAACTTAGGCATATGAAACTCAGGTGCACCTTAATTCTAACTCTAACCTTAATCCTATTTTTAAAATTCGAGTTTGGGTTGAATTTCAGGTTGAAATTTTTGTTCATAAATTTAAATTTTATTTAAGAATGCTAAATTTAGAATTTCATATCTGTATATAATAATAACAAATCATGTAAGTAAATATAATAATATATGTGTGTGGTTGGTATAAAAAATGTCAACCAAAAATTTTCAATTTAAAACTTTTTACTCTCCGTAACTATCTTATTTTTTAAATTTTTTCTTATTTTTTATATAAACTACTCTACTTTTCAATCATTTATATACAACTACTCATATAACTAACTTATCTATTTTAACTTTCTTATCTTGATGTTTCATCATTATCTTTGTCATTTCATATTATTTTTCATTAATCTGACAACTTTTATACAAAATTTTTTATCAAAAATTTTCACTTTAAACCAAACACACCCTATATAGTCAAACTACAGATTTTTTAAAGAAACGGCAATATAAAGAATGTTCTTAGAAAAATTTAACATAAAACACAAGATAAAAGAAAAAATTATTTGATATAAAAGTAAATATAAATGAAAATAATATACTTTATTTATAATATAATTACAATATGCCAAATATGTATTCAAATATAAAAATAAATAACACAAAATATAAAAAATATTGTTCAAATATTATGTATATAACATATTTTATAATAAATATAAATAAAAAATCAGGCTCGGATTTATTCGAACCCCAACCTTATTATATTTTTGAATTGGGTTCGAATTAAATCAAGTTTGTACTCAACCAGGCTAAGTTGCATCCCCTATTTGTGGCTTATGTGCTTTAGCAACAAAATTTACCTCAAATAGGTACTTAATCTAAATACTTAAGTTTATTGCTTATAACTGTTATATGAAATAACTAGTTCATTACATATAATGAAGATTCTATTGCTAATACTGATGGTTCGCTATAAATAATTAGTGGTTAGAATCGAGTTTTCTTGTTGTGATTTGGAATGTTTGATTTCAGACATTCGTTAAGAGGGCTCCCCCAACATTATCACGTCGCTCATTGCGTAGATTCTTATCAGTCATGAATACATGAGCTATGTTCTTCGTGGGCTTCAACAGGTTCATATATTTTTAATCATATTTCTTTGGAGCCTTTCCCTAATTCCTTTTATAGTGCTTTATGTGAGTAAACTCAGGTCTAGCTCCTAATCATTGTAATTTTTCGTCTCTATTTTATACACCATCGTCTCTCTTCCAGTAAGGCGGCATATAAAAAAGCAATGCCACAGTTGGGCTGTAGCACTACCTTTTGGAGCTGAATCACACACGCAAAATCCTTGCACATTTCGATGGATAATTAGGGTTGTTTAGTTTGGTACAAAAGACCGCGAAAAGCCTTTCCATCTTTATTCCGTCCTCTTAGATATGACACTTTAAATGATATTATCCTGTGTCACGATGCTTATTGCATACTCCCCACTCAGGTCAATAAGGCATAGATGGCGCCTTTTCCTGTGATTCCATCTTGGAACGAGGCAGTGTTTGGATTTACCAACATGCATGAATGCAGATGATATAAACAAAGAAATTAGCTAGCTAGCTTCTCCAATTTGCAAAACCTATTCTTTTTGGATTCAAACAACTCAAAGGAGCTGTTGCAGCGGGTATGAAGAAATTTCTATCTTTCTTGAACGGATATCTTATCAAATAAATAAATAGATAAAAAGGAGAAGCAGAGAGAGAGAGAGAGAGATCACGTCTTAGAGAAAAAATCAGAAATTCATAGATACATGCATACATGAAGTACAATAGCTCATCACCTTCACATATACTTTTTGTTGAAATCAAAGAACACTCAACAAGCCTTGCCATTGTCAAAAGAAAAGAAACGAAGCCCAGCCATTGTCACCAGTGATGGATATATTTTTTGCTGCATCTGCAATTTATAAACAATCTATGATGCAAATTAAGCTGATGTATCAAGTCAGATACAAGAGGTTTGGGCGTTGAAGGAAGTGCTCCCAGCTGAAAAACTCCATCGAGCCAGGTAGCATCAAGAAGCACTGCACTTACAAAAGGTGTATGCATACATATATATCAAGTGAAAATCAAGAGTACCCAAGACGAAGCTCCAAATCCAGATCGCCGGTCGCTGGATTCCCACATAAACCGATCTCCAAATCCAACTTAACAGGCTCTACAGCCTCCTCCCTTGTTCTTGAAGAGTGGCCTTGGAAAAGCAAGGTGCCCAGTAGAGGCGCTGAAGGTGGCAAAACCATTTCGGCTATCCGGGCGTCGCTTGCGGAAGAAGTAGAAGGTGGTGATGGGGAGATGCAAGCAAAAGAAGAAGGAGAAGAAACTAGGTTGGGAAATGCACGAGTGATAGCATAAGGCCTTGAACTTGGGGAAGAAGATGCACAGCTGGGCTTAGGGTTATTGGGGTTTTCAGATTTTGGATTAGGGTTTGTGTTGGGAGTGTTGGAATCTTGGGCAGCCCAAGGTGGTGATTGTCTCAACCTGGCTCTATCTCTTCTGTGGACGTTCATGTGGCCTCCAAGAGCTTGAGCTGACCTGAACTGTCTCTTGCAAAAGCTGCAAGTGTAGGATCTTGGGGGCCATGCAAAGCCGCCTCTACCAATGCACGGCCTCTCACAGTACGCCCATGGGATTTCGAACTTGGGTTCTGTAGAGTTTCTCCCAACACCATCATCTTTCATGTGCATCCCATCTCTCTCCATGAATTGGAGGCTGCTGATCGATCTTGCTTCCATCTATCCGAACAGGAAGCATATATGATATAAAAAGAAAAAGGGGAAATTACTGTACATGAAAAGATGCAAACAACCAAAATCAAACCGCTTTTCTTTTGGGCAGCTCATTGTATGAGTTCACCAGCATTATTGTCAGAAAATTCTTACTTATCAGGAAAATTGGACAATTTACTCACGATGAGTTTTCAAATGCATATCAGTAGTTTATTGATCTTCTTCATCTTATCTTTCGTTTTCAAATTTAATAAGTTATTTTGCTATTTATTTTTCTTTTCTTCTTTGTTCCCTGCTAGCACGACCCTTAGGGATGAGTTATCATCGGTATCCTAAGCCCTTTCTTACCCAAATAAACTTCAATTACATGGATCATATTCTATCTTTTTTATCATTAATTATTTTTTCTATAAAATTTAGAATTTTTATGATTTTAATTAATTTTAACTCTTTAAAAAAGTTAATTTGATTTTTTTAAGTTAAAACAGTTAATTTGATAACTTTCTATAGTTGGTGGTTGAAAGTCACCACCATTTAGAAACACAAAAAAGAGGTGAAAAAGAATGAGATATTGGATGGTACATTTACAAAAGTTAAAAAAGAGAACTGCACACGTCCAGACCAAGGAATCACAATCTGGGGGTGCAGTACTACCTTTTCTTCAACATGCCACTGGCGCAGTGTGTATCAGTACCATGAAATAGTGGGCCCCACCATTAAAATTATTCCTCTAAAATCTGGTTGACTCCAATTGACAGCTGGTGGCCCACACATACAAGCACCTTTAGTCAGACTCATCAATCATCTTCTAACTAAGTGTGCGTGTATATAGAGTTTTGATTATGTACATTTATATGTACTTTAATTTATATTATATTTGGGTCAAAAGGGTTTTATATGATTATAAAATTATAATATACTCAACCCATTATATTTGAGAATTATTTATTTTATTATGATAACAATTTTCATCTAAGAGTGTGTTTGTTTGGGACATAAACATGTCAACCAAAACTTTTCAATCTAAAATTTTTCACTCTCCATAACTACTCTATTTTTTAATTATTTTTTCACATTTTTTTATACAAACTAACCTATTTTTCAATCATTTCTACACAACTTTCCAAACAACTAACCTATCTATTTTAACTTTATTCTCTTTACTCTTCATCATTATCCCTATTATATCACATCATATTCTATCAATGTGACAACTTCTACTTTCAAAACTTTTCATCAAAAGTTTTACCCCCAACCAAACACACCCTAAATTGGATATGTGTACAGGACTCATCAGAAAATGATACAAAATCAATGTAATAAAATAATTTGATATAAATAAAAATTTTAAAATTATTTTTTCAACATATAAACAATTTAAGATATAATTTATAGATAGATAAATAATTATATAAAATACTATTATATTTAAGTGCATGTAATACCCTTTTTAAGCCAAATTATGGTAAATTATGGTACATGTAAATATACTGGATAAGGTATATATAAAGGTGCTGCTTTCAAACCAGGCTAGTATTGTCGTGCCCTTTAAGCTTAATTGCGTTAATATTTTTCCGTTTAGGGCATGTTTGTTTAGATGAGGTAAGGGGAGATTGTAAAAGTAGGACGGTGCCATTGAAAAAATTGTAATATACATGTGATAATTCCTCTAGAGTTTTTTTGGGTCAAGAAAGTAAGCAAGAATATTAATGAAAAATGTAGAATTGTTAAGATGGCTTAGGATAGTTAAAAGACTTAGAGTGTCACGTTACTCATGATTAATTTGTTCTACTTATTAAAAATTAACATGATATGCAACCTTTACCGCAAAATTAAGATTAAAAAGCTTAATTAGGATATATCTTAATGGAGAAGCTATATATAGAACAATGTTCCGTTTTCTTGTCTTAATGGAGAGGATGTATATAGAATAGTGTTCTGCTTTCTTTATTCCAAATGATAATTAATCATACACGGTGGGCCGCCGCCACCAAGTTCATGGTGTGATGTTCTTCTTCAAGAGTATACTAAACAACTTCACGTCGGTATATACTCTAGAAAGATATATAACTCGTGGTGCATAAGGTGTATGTGGTAAGGTGGATGAGAAGCGGAAATTGAAAGGGAGAGAATTAAAGAGGGCATATTTGAGATGGCCCCAAAGGCCAAAAGAAAGTATAGCTAGACTGACGGTGGAGTAATGAGGGCTGTAGCCATGCCCATCAAATTCCAAACCCGAAACTGAAAACCCCATTCGTGGTATCCACCTGCAAATGTCTCTTTCTATTCTGGGGCCTTCGTTAGCCAACTTAGCACCATGCCAGCCACCTTATGCTCCTTCCCAGTTCTAGAGTAGAATTTAGTTGGTTTTTTCTTCTTCAAATCCTTTTATCTGTCCACAACCACACCCATTCATCGATTGCAACATATGACAATGTGTTATGTGTTCTAGCTAGCAGATTGAGTAGGTCCTACACATCTCACACACAAAATTTAAATCGTTTTTTGCAATGCCGTGAATTATGTATCTATATGAGTGTGTTTGGTAATGAATAAAACTTTTGATGAAAATTTTTGAAGAATAAAAGTTGTCAAATCATATATATTGTAGGGGTAATGACGAGGAGTAAGGAGAATAAATTTAAAATAAATAGGTTAGTTGTATTGGTAGTTGTGTAGAAATGATTGAAAAGTAGGGTTGTTGTATTGAAAGATGTGTAAAAAATAATTAAAAAAGAGTAGTGATTGAGAGTGAAAAGTTTTAGATTGAAAAGTTTTAATTTGACAACTTTTAAAGATTGCCAAACGCACCCTATATATTTTTGATGTTGTGAACTTTTTTATGAGATGTCGTGAATTTTTGTGTTGCTGCAAATGGTTTAATTGGTTGCATATATACACATATAAAAGCATTACCAGAGGTTTTGCTGCATATAAAAATGGGTCGATGATTACTGTTACTAAAAGATGAATTTTAACACCAATCAAAATAATTACGTTGTGTGGTTGATTAGTATCTTTCGTAATAAATGAATTCAGTGGTTGCTGATACTTATTTGCTGAATCTCCTTTTTCCTTGAAGTCTCTAGCTAATTAGTACCTATATATTTATAATTTTGTATCCCATTTGAGTACGTGTGTCATTTTCTGTTCTCTTATGGTAATACCCATTTTCAGTGGATGGCATGAATTTCCGTACAACCTCTTCGTGAGTCCGATATGAACTTGGTTACAAATCACAATAAAATGAATCAGTTGCGTTTGCAAAAACCTACAAAATTAATGGTTACCCCATCAACACAGCAGCAATATGATCCATATATACCACAGCAAATTCACATTTCACAATCATCGTTACTTCTTCGGTAAGCATGTATAGCTCAACATGTCCACTTAACATGTTCTTATTCAACACCTCTAATTATGTTCAAATAGTTCGTTCCAACACATTACATCAGTTCATTCGCTTCTAAGAAAATTAATTCTCAACAATTCACTCTCTCAAATCATCTATTTATGTCCACATTCACATTAGCTGTTCCATGAATCAACCTTGTCATCGATACATCAACTCATGTCATCCTGACATCACCAAAACATATTCATGTCCAGCACATAAAGTTTACAGTAATTGGTCTTTGAAAGGAATTAGAGGATTTTTTTACACCGGATTAGGAAACTTTGAATATAATAGTGTTTGTTTAGGGGTAACTATTACGAAGCTTTTTTTTTAATGGAATAGCCTTAACTTTTTTATTATCATTAATATACAATATCAATAACAATAATAATAGCCATATAAATTATCATGGCTAGTAGGAGTTCCACCTTAGGTGTAAGAGGTCTAGGTTTCAAGTCCTAGTTTGGAAAGTTTATTTTCTATTTTCTGAAGTAATGTCCCGTAACTACTTGGTTAGCAACATCATTATATTTATACTCCGGGAGTGTGGATTGAATTATGTATTTGTGTTTAGTTGTAAAATAAAAGAATAAAAAACCATCGGTGTGATAAAACTTTTGATGATAGTTATATATGAAGAAATTAAGAAATAATTTAAAAATATTGTAGTTGTGAAGAGTTAAAAATTTTAGATTTAAAAAGTTTTATGTTGAAAAATTTTAAAGGCAAACAAACACTCCCCATATAAATTATAGGTTATTCATGATTAGAGAAACTTGTCCATACAGTTTAAAAAGTTTTAGTAATCCTCGTTATATATGGGGCTGGTGATATTATTTTGAAAATCTTTTTTTACAATATCACTTATATTTTTTTACCATGTTTAATTTATGTTACAATTTTCATCTTATATATTTCTTTTACTAATAATTACCAACAGCATACAGTAGTAGTGGAGGAGGCTAATTCTCCTCAAATGGAAGAGAATGCTCTCAGTGGCAATCGAAAATCCTACCACCTAAGCACAAACTAAAACTTTCACCAACCGGATTAGACCAGTTTTGGTATGTTACTGGTGATATTTAAGTAGCGGATTTCAGTGATAATTGAAACATAAAGACGACTAAGAAAGAAGATTGAAGAGGTGATAAAAGTCTAGTAAAAAAGGCTACAAAAGTGGACTTTACTTGATTACATAGCACTGAGCAAGTGTCATGTCTATACCCGATTCAATCCATTCAAGTGACATTACAAATGAAAATACATGACCGCAAAGGGCCCGGCATGCACATGCACATGCACTTTGTGTTTTCTAAATAACTAAATTACTTTAACTTCGACTGAGGTGCTTTCCACAGTTCTTTACTATTTACGAATTTGAGTTATCGTCCAAGCAGTTGCATGGGAGAAATCCTTGCATATATTTTATTCATATTTTTAGGGTGGTGAGCCATTTTCACCAGAACAGAAGTCACATGGCTGCGTGAGTTCATGGGCATGAATATTGTCTCATTCATGACTCATGAGGGTAGGTTGCCATATTCCACATGCATACAGCATGCGCATTTCCAAGCTTACCCAATACCCACTAAATTCCCAAATGCAACCATGTGTTTGATGATGAATAAAGTGCAACCCTTTGTCAACCATCAAAAGCAACGTAAGAATCGAATAGGCTGTAAGAAGTTCCACTAATTTCTTGACTGAGGGTCCCCCCTAGCTGTGTAATCGTATCAGGACTAGCTCCTGGGCCAATTATGTTTTCCATGATATAATTATGAATCAAAGACATCAAAACAAACATTTGAAGCCGATCTCATTCTACAGGCATTGCGGACCTCTTGGGCCCTACTTTCGGGGAGGTTAAAAATGTTTTCTTTCCCCACATGGGAATTCATTTTTTTTATGACAAGTTTACAATGGAGCACAAACCCGGATAGACGCACACACTCCGAATGTGCTTACCATGCTGCTGAGCGCTGGTGCACCATGGGAACTCATTAAAAACCCCAATTAAATATGATTTGAGTTTATTTCTAGAATACCATTTAGACTTTTTTTTAATGGTGTCACACGGTCTACAGCCCTAGACTTTAGTTGTCACAAAACTTCAAATCCTGAACCTCAAGACCTCATGCCCGAATATGCCACCGTTGGGACACCAATGAAAAATGGCAACTTCCGGCAAGAGATTATTAACAAAATTGCAGTATATGGCTTAGGACAATACCATGTGATACTTTTTTTTTTGATAAAAAATACCATGTGATACTTTATTGGTAAGGATATTGCAATAATTTCGTTACTAAACATAAATTTTAAAATTTGTTGCAATGAAATTTGCCGTTCTATGATATGCATGCATAAAAAATTATCAAATGGGGCCAGTCAGGCCCTTGATCAAATGGATTGAATCAACGTTTTGTTTATTCATTTCAAGGTCTAAACATTCATAGTCTGCCATAATTAAAGCAGCAAGTGGGCCTCCATAGCCAAAATGACGAACATGCATGAATTTCCCCTTCAACAAGGCATAATAAAGCATACCCATGTGGTGATTTCCATTAATGAAAAGAACAGCCCAAGTGGCAAAAGATCCCGCGTAACTTACCTTGGATTGAGTGGAAATGGCCCCCAATCAGGTGCAAACATTGGTTGCTAAATGCGGTTCAGCTTTTATAGACTTGTGGAGCTGAAGCTGCAGATGTTACCCGCAGCAAAGAAAGGCTGCTTTTTTCATCTGCCCACTCTCAATTCAAAAGCTTTATCAAGCCATGGGCTCTCCTTTTGATCTAGACGAAAATTCCTCAGACATACACCATCTTCAGTGAACCTAATGACTTCCTTGACCCTATGCAAAACAGCCAAAAGCATACATGAATGCAACTAGCTAGCTAGCTAGGATGATGTTAGATCCCACCAGCACCATGCATCATCATCATCTTCTTCCCCCACACTCCTTCCATAATTTCTTCTCTTTCTTTCTGGTATATCCATCCGGCCGTCGATCAAAGAGGAAAATATGCAGATTGTTGGGATTTGTTTACAAGCTAGCTAGCATGAGATGGTTGAACCCTTTTTGGGTTTTGATCAGTGAATGGGGGCCTACGGAGATGTGCGTGAGCATGCAAGACTGGGAGGTGTGGCTTGTTGGGGTGTTTGAAGTGGGTGGTCGGCAGGGTTTTGAATATTTTGATGCTTGGGCGTCACGTCCACATTCGTTTTAGTTCCTATGAATACATTTCGATCAATCTCGCTTCGGGGCTTAGGAGTTCGATTAAATACAAGCAGAAAAGAAAACAAATTTTGACTGCATATTGCAGGGACTCAGCAAATGGATAAAGACGTACCTTGTTAGACGGTTTTAATTCCGAATATGACTATATGACGATATGACCATACATTTTAAAAAACGGTACAATTAATCACATATTTTACCCTTAATACCAAAAATGACAACCTCATTAGATTCTACTACATAAAAAAAAAAAATTTTAAAACCACCAAATTGCAATTGCCATTTCTTTTAAAAAGGGTAGTGCTTGCGCATATGAGAGGTTGAGTTCACTATACCTTTGAAGGAAAATGTGCTCTGAATTTTTATTTTTTGTATTTTTATATGATTTCATTCGTTTTTTAATATTTAATTACAACAACTAATGGTGATGTCATTTTTACTTTCACTATAGGTAATTTTGTAACTTCAATCATGTCTAACATTAGCCTAATGGTATTGTCATATTTAGGATTAGGGGCACGATGCATGGTCATCTATGCCATCTATATAAAAAAAAAAAGTGTGGTCATATCGTTAAACATAAGGAATGGTCATACTTGGAGTTGACCCCTCCTCATTACTTCTAGCTGTTTTTTTTGCCACCTAAAACCTAATCTAAGACGTAGTGAAAATTTCAATACAATAAATATTGGTGTAAGTAGTTGAATTTTTTTTTATGTAATTGATAGTGTAATGTTGACGAAATGTAAATGAATTTAGTTACCCACACAAATATATATATGTGTGTGTGTGCATATTTGTCTACCAATGTAGGACTACTTTGTAGGATGGTGGCATTTGCTCAAATGCAATCAATTTTTTACATGCATGCAATAAAAAGTAATCAATCATTTACTTTTACATTTAGTTACAAGTATAGAATTTTCAGCCCCAGAGAGTAGATAAATTGCTACATTTGATATTAAATGTAGTCAGACATAAATTTGGCAGCAAAAAGTAGCTGTATTTATCAACTTTTATTGGAGTGTTTTACCCGGGCAACATGCATGTTCTCTATAAAAATGCAACTTTTATATCTATTTTTTAATCGTAAGTAAGACATCACAAAGTCTTTGTCCAGCTAACCATGATGCTTGGGAAAAAAACATGGTCACAGGAAGGACCCTTTAATTACTTCACAGTAACGGGTCAAAAAGGCCTTCATGAATGACTAAGAAAAAAAAAAAAAAAAAAAGATACATAGGCCTGTGGGAGCTTTATCTTCTTAGTGAGAGCTGTTATCTCATGTGCGCTTATCAATAAAAAAAATTGACCTTTACTTGTAATATCAAATGAGATGAGATGTAATAATGTAAGAATGATAAATTTTTTTTTTAAAAAAAAAAAGATGTATTGAAGAATGTTGGATCCACCAGCTCAGAGCCAGCATGTATAAAATAAACTTTTGAAGTGTATAGGCGACTTGATCGATATCTTTGCACGTTAAGGCTGTGAATGCATGCATGCAATTCACTGTTCAAGGCTTCAAGCCCCCACCCACTATGATCACAACTATTCTTTTCTTTTCAAGTGAAGGTATTGGCTGATATACCTTTTTTCCAAGTATTTACATAAAAGTGTTTATAGTAGTGTCGGTTTTAGTAGAATTTAAGGGATCTTGACAATTTTTTCAAATGTATATGGCCAGGTTGTTTGTTACTTTAAACAAAAAGGTTTTGGAATTTTTTAAATATTTTGACAAAACCGCAATTTGAAGTAAAAAGCAAAGTACTTATGTGAGGAAATGGTCAGCCTCAAGGTTTTTATTATTTTTTACTTTTTCGTTTTGAAAATTTTATAAAACGTTCTACTTACCAAGTTAACTTGATGTGAGGTCAGTTTTAAAACTAACAAAATATTGAGACTGGAAGTTCGATAGGAAATGCTTTAAACAAGGAAATATGAGCATAAATTTTTGCATTTTTAAACTTTGTATACACCATGATATGATGGTGTGATTGAAATAAGCCAGCTACTATATAATTTCCTCAATATATTTATTTGACTATAAACTCGAAATCATCTTAAATTTATACTACCAATCCCGATGGACACATATTTAAAGTGTTTTCCCTGAATTGATGAGCTATTGTACCGTATTTTAAGTGACTTGAAAATTTATAAAAGAAGAGCATGTTTGGAAAATGATAAAAAAATTTATAACAAACTTTTAGTGTCAAAGTCTTTGATGTGATACAATATAAGTAATAATTAGTAGAAACAATAAAGTTAAAATAAATAAGTTAATTGTATGAGTAGTTGCGTAAAAATGATAGAAAACTGCAGTTGTCGTATAAAAGATATAAAAAAAATTTTAAGGATAATTGTGAAAAGTAAAAAGTTTTAGTAGGAAATTAAATAAGCATTTGTCTTCAATACATGATATCATTTAATTTTTAAAACTAGCAAAAGAAATGCAACTCAATAAATTACTTGGATCCAACATTAGTATCATGGTGGGTTCCAAGATAACGTAAGGCTTGCATCATATGCATGGAGTAACACCATCTTGCTACTATCTTTTAAAGATTGTAGATGATCTCAGCTGACAAAAATTGCAGCAATATATGAGGAACAACTCTGCCGGTTTTCTGTTATTATCTTCTCTTTCTTCTTATTTTATTCTGTAGAACATCAAAGTTAAGAACAGTATCCGCATTTGAACCCAGAAAAAAAAAATGCATGTACAAACAAGCTTAGAGCTCGGAGATTTGGGAGTGCTATAGACTGAAAATTGGGTGTCAGCTGAACCATGTGCGTGTGCATTTCATGGTTATTCAGGCTAACCAGAAAATGATTTCAAAAAACTGCTGATTTCATGTTATGGTTTATTGATAGCTCTGAACTTGGACATACAGAGGTGCTTTGTACATGAATGTACACCACAAAGGATGAATGCGATTACAGGAATGTGACTGAGATCTTGGAACATCTTGGAACATCGTCTTTTTTTGTATGAAATCTTGGACAGATTCAGACTCCGTCACCTCCTCAGCCTGAAACAGCAATTAATAGTGATGGAGAGATGCTGGTGAGAAGTAAAAGAGTCCTTGACGCAGGTCAAATTCCTCCCATGACAGCTTCGCATTCTCACAGTCGCTGGGAATGGAGGTTGTTCCTTTCATTGGTGTGTCAAAGATTATTTTTCTTGAGATTGGATTTTCCACGTCAATTCCAATGTTCAGGAGAAGTTGATGACGAAGGCCAGCAATTACAGGGAACTCCTACAGGATTTTCACAGAAGATTAGGTTTCAACAAAGATTTGCCTTTCCGTGGTAAAACAGAGAAATGAATGGAAAGCATCACCACCAGTCCATAATAAATTATGCACAGCATTTCCAACAAATAACATGTCAGGCACTGACTTTTGTTTTCAAGCATTTTGGTTCAACACGGATACCATCTCATAAACGGCAATGACCTGGGGCAGAAGCAGTAACAGTACCTCTGTGATATATTGGAAGGTGTCATCCAGTATGGCATCAGGAAGCCTTTCCTTCACAGTCTCCAAACCACTGCAAAGAAGTGTATCAAAAATACAGTCCCAGTTGAAAACAGAATGCGAATACCGAAGGCAAGTGTAGGACTGGCATTTTCCAAATTCAGCTAGTCCGTAACTGGGAGGCACATACTTTGGTTACACAGAATAATACTCTAAAGCAGAAAAAAGTGATTTGATAGTAGAACCACAGGTCCCATGTTACGAACCAGAGACATGCTGGGACTTGCCAAGTCCTTGTAACTATCATGTCGACTTGTAGCTTACACAGCATGGTTGCAAAGAAGGACATAGCATCTGATAACGTGAAAAAGTAGACGGGGGGAGAGATCTTGGTACAGAGCAAGGATGGAAACCTGGTATAAGAACGTAGGTTAATACACAGAAAAATATTAGAACTCAAGATGTAGACAGTCATTCACATGTGGAAATGCAAAATGAGGTGAATGTACCAAATTCATCCAAGTCTCCATCAGCCCCAAGAGGTGATCACACAAGGGGTTGCAGATATGTGATAAACCTGAGCTATCTTGTAGCATAGATTCAAGGATATGCATTGCAATCTGCAGCACAGAATTTATCCCTTAAAATATTATCCTCCATTTTCATTCCGGCCTAATAGAAACGTGGGAGACAGAAGGGGTAAAAGAAGAAACAAGACAACTGCAAACAACATCAGCATATCGTGGTAACAACTTTTGACATGGAAAATGCAACTCCATGTGAATATCACTGAGCACACAGATACATCATGCTGCCCTAATCATGTCTCTGGTGAGGGAAGATATAAAATGACATGGACAAAATTAACCAATGAAGTCATCTTTTGAACCTAGAACCTGTAATAATGGGACAGAAGTGGGTTAAAGGTCTCTGCAATTAATGGAGTGAAATAGTAGAAAAATACTTAAACCTACAGTCTAAATAAGCATTTCAATTAGTTCAGATGGCTTTTATATGATGGTGTCAATAATAATAATAACTATTGGGAAGGTAAATTGGTGATGGTGGCGAGAGTATTATTCACAAGTTAGATGATGAAAGGATAGCAATGATGAATAACTGGGAAGGTTGGCTGGGTACGATGGTCATGATAATAATGAATGATTGATGAGTGAATATTTGGCTAGTGTTTTCAAATTCAGGACCAACTGTCTATGATATATATATTCCACATGGGTCCTGGATGGATTGTCCTGATTGAAGACTACCAGTAGAATTATAAGAAGATTGATTGAAAAGGTGAGGAGGTATTTAAGACTTATTAGCCACTGATTAAAAAACTATTGATGACCAGTCAACAGTCTGAATGTAAGGCTAAAAGTCCACATAACTCCAGCAAGAAAAAGATGCAGAATAAACAAAATGCATTAGTTACCAAACACGCGTTCAGGACAGTGCCGCTAATGTGCATCCTACCATGAGAAAAGTCAAAAGGATTCTAGGAAACTGAGGAATAAAAGCAAAAGTAGATTAACTAGAATCAGTAATGTCCAAATTTTCAGATGCTATATCCAATATAATAAATGGAGCAGGAGGGCCGACAAACAAACAAGTGAAAAAGAAGATAGAATACCACTTTGGATAGTTCATTCCCAATCTCCATAGTTCTTCGACAAACCCGAACCATATTGCTCTCAATGGCCCACTGAATTGCTTCAGGTTCTTTAGCCTTTAACAGCATGTGATTAAGTTACATTTCAAGTCATAGCTACTTATACATGTGAGTAAAGGGTTCAAAAAGGTTCAATGTTTATTACTTGACACAGGATTCCAATGATAGACAGAGAAATTGCTCGAAGATTCTCGCACACCTCTTCTGTGCTTTCCAAAACTATGAATGGCACTAGGAAGTTTGGAACACAAGCTGAAACATAGAGGAGAAAGTAAATCAATTTTTACGTAAGAATTGCTGCAGAAGTTGCAGGATTCAGTGGGAAGTTATTCATCAGAATTTCAAGAGAGAGAATATAATATATTTACGCATTTCAATGAAAACACAGACAACAACAGTTGAACCCCCAGGATGCTTATCATATCTATGACATGTTTGGCAACATTTTGCACAAAATGCAACCCTAGTGATCTGCTGTTACTAATAAAAACCAAAAAAATCAAAAAAACACCTAGCCAAACCAACAGAACCTCCCAATGAAATATAAAGCTGCAGAGGCTCAGAGTTTACTTGAAGAGGTGCTAAATTAAAAAAGTAAAAAAAAAATAAAAAAAAAAAAAAGAGAATAAGAGAGAGAGAGAGAGAGAGAGAGAGAGTCCATGCACCTGCAACTTGCAACTTGGCCATTTAGAATGCTACAGAGGGTAGCTATCTCCAGGTATTTACCCCAGAAGAATGAAGAAAACAACAGTATAGCATGATTTTCATGAAAAGCCTAGAGTATCTTTATAGATTATATTTGTCAACAAATCTCATAATTGTCTAACCTCTATTCTATTAACTAGGGTTATGCTATTTGGTTACAAAATGGACCCAAAACTGATACTCTAAGCCTTTCTTTATTCACCCCCACAGGTCCACATATGTTCTTGTGCTCCTTTTTCTCTTAAAGCCTTCAAATATAACAGTTCGATCCCCACTGCAAAACTGTGAAAGATCCAGGTCTGGATCCAAGCAACGAAAGCTGTATAAAAATAACACCTGTACACTGGGCTAAGTGCATCTAATAGGATCATAATCCTTGTTTAATTTGTTCCATGCAATCAGGTAGCCTGAGAATTAGCATGTAACAAGATTGTAGGATTTCATGACAGAGGCTCTGTTAAGCAATAGCTAGGTTAAAATGTTAGCAACGAAGCTTCCAAAACCTACAAATCGAATCAAGTCAAAAGCCATCTTGGTTCTTCAACAATTTGATTATAAATCTCACCAACCCAACGGAGCTGAATAGCAAAAGCCATTTCTAAAAGATTTCCACATTCTGATAATTTTCAGGAAGATGACTACACGGTCTGATGGTCCACATCAAACTTCTATTAAAAATTTATTTTGAATTGCTACTTCCATACCACTTGGTCCACTTCTAATTTCAGACAAGCTAAGAATCTTAGGAGATCAAAATGCGACCTGATCCAGCTATGGATCTAGTATTCATTTGTAACTGTGCTAAAATTTAATAGGCCGTTATCTCTTACTTCATGCCAATCATAAAACAATCAACGTTTACAGAAAAGAGTCATGATAATTCTAGGGAAAATAATCAGCATTCCATGAATAACACCATTGGTAGTTGAAATTCTCTAGTTACTTTGGTAGTTGAAAAGTGATTGAAGTCTTACAATCTATGAATTTCTTCCTGGTCTCATTGTTGGCAGCAACACTCTGCCACATAGAAACGGTTTAACTGCCAAGGAATAACACCACGAATAAGAGCATCCAATAAAAGCAGTCAAATAGATCACCTGTAAAAGGGTGAGCACATTGATGACTCGCTTAGTGCATCTCACATTGAAAGTCACATCAACCATTTTTCTGTAAAATGTCACCACCTCCTGTTTCCAAAAGGAAAAGAGCTTTTCCTATAAGAAAATGCCATATGCTATAGAAACCACACACTCACACACATATATAAAGAAAATGATAGCTAAGAATACAAAACCTGTATCAAGATGGTCATTGTAGCACAGGAATTGAACAACAAGAATCCAGTTCTGTAGTAGTTGTCGGGATCTTCTTCCCTTTTCTGCCATGAGAAGCCCAAAACCCAAAATCCAGTTATAGCACGTTACCATCAAAGGGTGATATGTCCAAAACGGGCACTAAACAGGTCGGAAAATGATGCTTAATTTTTCTGATGAGCGTTTAGCCTGAACCATGATCTAAGCATTCAAAAAAGAAGGTAAATAATTGTTAGCGCCTGCCAACATATGGATGGCTTGGTCTGCCAAAACATAGGCCACATCAGTCAGTTGATTGGAAAGAAACAAAATTGTGCATATTAGTCATAAAAGTCATTCAAAACTATTAAATACCATTAAATCAAAGTAGAAATACTATTAATGTAGTAACCAAAGAGCAAATCAAATCTGTCGAAAACCACATGGTTACATCCCCATAACAAATAATCAGGTATATCCAAAGTAAACGTAGAAATGACATCCCCCAATCCAAGCCCCAACTTGAACTTACCGAAAATTGGGACATGGGCCTGGGCCTGTTTGATAAACAGCCCTGCTTTGCATTGTTGCAATTGAAGCAAACAAGGTCCAGAACAGAGAAACGTAATTGAAGCAATTCTTGAGATGACCAAAACCCAATTAGCGAAAAAATCAGCCTGTTTAACACACGATTACACTCGTAGAGAAAAGAAAGAAGATGAACAAGAAGAAAAGAAACGCATTTGAGACCTCGATAAGGAAGTTGCTGAGGCATCTGAGCGCATTTTCTCTGGAGACTTCGTCTTGGAGTTCGAGGATGGTTTGAGGGATTGCCATGGGCCTCTTCATCCATCTCATCTTGTGCTTCTTGCCACCCTTTTTCCTAGCCTTCTCCCCCGAAAGCTCTACATCGAAGAAGAAGAGAAGAAACCCAAGAAACAAAAAAGAATAAGTAGAAGATAGCAAGCAGAGGATGGAAAGGCGGGGTTTGAGGTTGGGAGGAGGAAGAAGAACAAAGGAAAACCTTGGTCGATCTTTGAGTCTTGGAGAAGGTGGAGTGTTCTTTCCTCCATTGGATGCTCTTCCTCGCCCTGCATTTCTTCTTTCTCCGCCATCTCCCTCCCTCCCTCCCTCCCTCCGTCTGCTAGGCACGTTACGTATCAGTTAAAAGAGACGAAGCCTTTTTTAAAAATTTTATTGAGGATAGTTTGAGTGTATTAAGGCATTGTAGTAAATTATAATTTATGACTATAGTCTTTTTTGCGACAATTTATTAATATATTTTTAAACTAATTTATAAATGTAATTTTTTATTAGTATTATATGCGTCGTGACAAGTTATGTTAGGCACATTCACAACCATCATATTTTAAAGGACATGTTGTAAATATCCTCACTTCGGATAAGACACTTGTAAATATGTCAAAACTGGAGTACAAATTCCATACTCCCACGCAGGTAAGATTCGACGCCCTGGCTGTGTGCCAGCATCCATGCCTTGTAGATTTATAGCTGTAATTTTAATCAAACGAATAGTTATAACATAGGTGGGTTGAAAATGGAGTTCGAAGTTGAGTTAGGTTGAGTTAAGATGGGTTGGGTTTGGGTTGACTAAGTTGGGTTGGGGTGGGTTAAAATTGGGTCCAGCCCACTTTCGCACCGAACTAAACTAATTAATCATTTTTTGTCTGAACTAATTAACCAATTTTTATCTAAATTAATATAAAAATGAAATACTAGGTTTTGATCAACTAAAAAAATACGATGAGAATCTCCAATTTTCAGTGCGTGCAACCGGCTTGATCATATTTACCTTTTAAACCTCTTAATATTTATTTGCATAAATTAATTTTGTAATGCAAAACGACTTATTCGCGATGGACATTAATTTAACTGGACAGTTTAGTAGAACAGAAGGAAAACATGTAAATACGGCAGCTTCTACAGCCTGCTACTTCTTAAATACAAGTCCTTTTCAACTTGAATGCTGTAAGAAATTTTAAATATTATAAATCGAGATAAAAATATAAGTAGTTAAAGTAGATAAAATAATTAGAATATACGGAATATGAGTTTTTCTTTATTTCCTCTCTCCTAAATTATGTTCCCAAACGCTCCCTTAATATTTTAAATTATTTTAGGGTAATAAATAACATATTATTATATTATCCATTAACTATGTAAACCATGAGGTACATATTTTCAATGTGAAAATGAATTGTAACAAACTCTCACACACATTAAATAGGATATAATGTAGGAATTTCATAATAAATATGACATATAAATATCTGTATGGTTTTTTAGGGGTTCGACTCAATGCGGTAAAACATACGGAGCCGCTCGACAGACTTTTTTCAATTTTTATTTTTTGTGCATGAATCTATGCCCATTTATAGTTCTAAAAGTTTCAACGAATTTAAAAAATTTTCAACTTTCATAATGTGAAAGATTTAGATGAGTTCTAAACATGTATAAAAAAAATTTTAAAAATGAATTTTCTGGCAATTAAATCAGACCCCAATTTTTTATCATTAATAAAATAAATTACAAGTAGATTATATAAAAGCAAAGTCATGTATCTTCCTTAATTTTTAAAATTTTGATTTTTGGTGAAAATCTTAATTTATTTATTATATTCAACATAATCTATCTATCTAAAGACAAGTTTTATTCCGATCAAGTATATTTGTAAGTCACATTTGTTGAAAAATATATATTCATACGTAAATTATGAAAAATACTTAAATTCATTTACATATGTGTTATAATATAATAATATTTTATAGAATCATTATCCACATAGAAATGATATTTTCAAACAGTTTAGATGTTAAAAAAATAATTTTAAAATTGATATTTAGTATTAAACTATTTTATAATGTTGATTTTCAATAAGGCCCATGTATAATGCCATTAGATAAATAAAAGAAATTTTAAGATATTATAAACAATGCTAAATATAATAAACAGAATGCATTTTTTTAATCAACTGTCAAGATTTTAAATATATAAAAGCTCTCGTAGAAGACAAGTTTCATGAGCTTGGGGCCCCAAATTGAATGGCGGGCCTTGCCCACGAGTGCTTTGTATTTCATCGGGTCAAATCGACCTGCAAACGAAAGCATCAAATGACGATATTGCCCTTATGATGGCGAACATGATAATAAGTAATCATTTTTGTCCGCTATTAGGCAGTTAATTGATTAGCATAATGACTGTCATCGAGCAATTACTTAGCGGGGCTCGATCGATAAATTAAGCTAGTGGGCCACCGATGGATAATTAGACAATAAACTATGGATGCGATTGGAGTAAAATGCTCGGTAAAGATCGTCCAAAAAAGGACAGCCATCATACGTTAAAATCTTTTATTGGATGCGAGTATCTACCCATGGCTCATCTTCAATTAAGAACAATTTTGAACATAGTTTTTTTTCAAATTTTTTATATTTTTAATATAATTTTTTATTTCACTTTATTACATTCTTATTCTAGACGTAGTTTTCATTCAAGAATATTATATGTTTTGAAACAGTTCGTCGCTGGATCACGTAGCACAACTCAAGGCTAATCAAGCTAATTTGTTTTAAGTATAATATTGGAAAAATTTTACTAATATTGATTTATAACGTAGAATGGATTTGAAGGAGCTGGTGAGCTGCTATAAAAGGTAGATTTTTTTTTATTGGTATTATGTATACTACAACATTTGATTATACTTACAGAGGACAACCGTGGATACTCTCATTATGAAAAAGGAGGAATGATTCAACTAGCTCACCTTAAAAAATTCATTTATAATATTTTTTTGTTTTTTTTCGTACACTTATTTTTAGATATAAACATATAAACTTAGTTTTACTATTTTTATATATGTGGATATATTTTTTAAAATTTTTAAAAATCTCAAAAAAATTTAAACATATCTAAAAATGGTAAAACTTGATTTATATATTAAATACACTTAAATAAACGAGTATACAAAAAAATATAAAAAAAAACTTATTCTAAATATACTTGATCGGAATAAAATATTATTACTATTACGTAGATAAATGATATTATATGACATTAATGCATTCTAATATAAATGTAAATGGATCTAAATATTCTTCTTAATTTGCAAATAAATTTATTTTTTTGGTAAAGTTACTTATTATACATATTTGATTTGAGTGAAACTCAGTCTCTCAGTTCAACAAATCATTTTAAAATTAGAAGGGGTGAAATGTAATTCCTTCTATGTACATAACCTTGTTATATAAAAGCGGGACCATTGCAATTTATACCCAAAAACATTTGATTTTTCAAATAATCCCCTATTTTCTTTATTATTATTATTTGCAAAAGACTCCCATTACTACCTACAAAAGAGCGGGCGTCTTCCTTCTTTCCCATTTTAATCTCTCTTGCAGCCGATGAGTTGCAGGATTCTGGTGATATTATCCAAGTGAGCCCTAATCATGCTGGATAGACTACAATTTGACCACCCACCGACTTCCAATTCTCCTGCCAGAATTCAACTGCGAACTATACTCTTGGCCGGCTGTGATGGCACCAATATCACAGGACAGGAGGGATCACTTACTAATTTGCCAGCATGCATGCAGCAGCAGCACCTGTCCAGTCGCGGGACTACCCGTAGACGTTTTGAGATATACCCCAAAACTTAAAAAAAAAAAAAATTTTAAATTATTAACTATTAGGGGATGGTTACTGATTTATTTAACTATTTATTGGCTGGTGTTGATTTTGGATTCAACCCCAAATGATACCTGTGTTTGGTTGGAGAGTAGTCTCTGAATCTCTCTGTACCTTGCTTGTTGCTGCAGAGGAGAGGTTTCCTGACTTTGGATTGGATGAATATGGATGGAGTTGTGGGTCGGAAATAAAATAAGTTGCATGAGAATTTTATGTTTTGGAAATAATTAAAATGTCAGAAATTTCACACCATTCGAGTTGGAGTACCACCTTAGATAAGAGCTTGGAAAAAAATAGACAAAACATTCGGGATATTACTGATACGTGATTTTTGGAAATGGGCATGCAACAGAATCTCCGCTTGTTTTTGCGGTCCGTATCGCTATTCGGTGTTTTCTACGCGGCCTTCGTAAAGAGGAGCCCATGATGTATATGTATTTTGAGCTCAAATATATTATTCATTTTATTTTATTTTTTCATTTTCCTTTATAAATATATTTTACTGAGTGTATTTAATCCATATACTAAAATTTGCTATTTTACAGTACTTTCAATTATAATTTTTAAAAAATATCAATTTCAGGGGCATTTAAGTCATTTTAACAGTATGAAAAACTGAATTTTCAAAAATTAAAAATAAATAAGTAAAAGTATTATAAAATGGCAAAACTCAGTATAAGAATTAAATATATAAAAAATACAAAATAAAACTAATTGTTAAAAAAATATTTAAACTAAAATAGATTTTAGTGTATATTATTGTTCTCCTTATAAAGGAATCAATAAGGATAATTTGAATATTTTTAAAAGGACGCCCATCTATGCGGTTGGGCGCATTGTAGTGCCAGCAACGAGAATTACATTTTTTTTATTTTTTACAAATACGCAAATTCCACCAATATTTTCCTCTTTATTCGTTTATTTTCGAAAATAAAACGAACTATTAAAAAAATATCAAATTTCACAGGAAGAAAAATATAGGCGAGGCATATATTTAAAAACAAATAGATATTTTATAATTGAACACATTGCTAGCATAATATGCTCGACTACATAGAATCGGTGCTTTTTTTCCAACATATTAACATACACTCATTTTAGTGGCAAATCATGTTGGTTGCTATGGATCCAAAATCTTTTCTTGTGATCCACGTGTAGGTATACTCTAAAAGAGAAACAACAAGGTCACTACATTTACTTAACTTCCAATCCTGAATTTTTCTATCTTAACATACGGTATATACTAATGTAAGACACTTGGCTTATATACTTGGCTATCCAAGCGACGGCAACTTTTATAACTACTTACATACTTAGCGAGAGGGAATAAAAATTTGTCATTACGAATGCAATTATTTTAGTTTTTACTTGGCATGAATGTAAATAATCACAATTTTATTGATCTCTTAAGATAGAAAAAAAATATATCATTATGAGATACTTTAGTAGGCGTTAATAAATATAAACTCATAAGCTTGCCTAAAATAAAATTTATTAGGACTTAGTGACTCACGTAAATGTTTATAATTTAAAAATGTTTGTTTTAAGCGCAGTAATTTAATATAGTCGACAATACCAAGCCGGGCATGCATCCCTTTTTTTTAAAAAAAAAAATTTTAGAACATCTTTTCAAATCTAATCCATTTATTTTCTTACGTTACTAAAAAACCATTTCCATTAAAAATTTGTATTTCGAAAAGAAATTGACATTTTTTTATAGTGAAAAAAATGTTAATCTTTTTTAAAACGTATAGTATATATAACATTTAAAATTCTGCAAACGAATATGGTAAATAAGGAATTGCGAGACCAACCGGTCCTATTGAATCAAGGTCCTTTCTTCATTAGGCACATAAGTGAGCAGAAGGCACTGGAGTTTAAAAAATATAAATAAATACCAACCAAGGCTAGCTCAGTTGGTCGCTGTCAGGGGCGCAGAATGCGCGCGGGCAGGCGGGTGGTGCTTCGAATCGCGCGGGCTGAAACAAACATACGTGGGAGCAAAAAGTGGTCTCCCGGATGAATGGCATGTGAGAGCGGGTGGTCTCCCAGGTAGTTGTTGGAAGCTGTGTCTTCCTTATTTTTTCGTGGAGCTGTGTCTCCAGATTTCTTTGGGAATATGTGTCCCTTATATTTGTAAGAATGTCTCAGATCTTCGAGTATAATATGTGTTGAGATATATATAATTGTACCCATAAAAAAATATATAAAAATAAATAAAATATATAAATACCTTAGGTGGACAATATATGGTTGAGGATCCGCAAGAAAACCCAGAGGCTTTAATCCACGAATGTTGACTTTACAGATCTTGGCCCAGAGGCCATCAAATAATTAATCGGGCCAGCTTCCCATTGGTTTACAAGGTCGACAATATTCTGGCTAAGGTGGGCCCACAAAAGAAACTCAACTAAAATGACAAGAATGCCCTTCCCCTTTTTTTGGGCATATTTACAGAAATGCCATTCTTCCCCTATTAGACTGTTGTTGTCATTGCCACCTCGTCGTATATACGAAGAACAACAGAGATAACCCACCCTGGGATTGATGGGATAGGATGGATGATGTACGTCTCTGAGCTCCATACACGTGTGGATACGTGCCGATCGTGCAGTGGCCCTACGCATGCAAGCCGTACAAGTGCGACTTCACGTTGGAATCGACACGTGATTTGGGGATGATCATAGCAGAGTTTTGAGAGAACGAGCTTTCACCTTTCTCCTCCTACCACCTCCTCCTCCTCCTCGCTTCTCCCTCACCTTCACTTCCATCTCCCATTCGCCATCCCCACCGTCCACATCATCCACTTCATCTCTCCGTCTTTCGCCTTCGTCGTCGTCGTCGTCGTCGTCAAGTTCCGATGCCGCCGACATCGACGAAGAAGATGATGGGGGGACGATGATTCTCACAGAATTTTCTCCACTCTCGCCTCTCTTCTTGCACCAGAGAGGCCCAAACCCAGAGTAGTAGTAAAAATCCATGTTGGGTGCGAAAGCTCCACCTTCCTCCTTCTTCCTCCTCCTCCGCCGCCACCCGGGTGGCCCCCTCGCGCCGCCCCCGTCTTTGGGTTTCAGCCGAGCCAGATGAGTGGGAGGCTTGTAATCGTCGTCGTCGTCTTCTTCTTCTTCTACTGCTACTTCCGGCTTCTTCTTCGCCGCTCTTCTCACACCTACAACTGCTGCTACTGCTCTCCTCCTACCAATCTTCATCTTTTCTTTCTCTTCCTCCTGCTCTTGCTTCCTCCCTTCCTTTCCCAACCTGTAAAACATCCAGATTTTATATATATATACCAGCCTCCCTTCCCCTCCTTTTTTTATAGTACAAAGCTACTTTTCTCCTTTTCCATTTTTTTTACCCTTTTTCAAGTGTTCCTACTCAGGCCCAAAAAAGCTACTGCTGACTGCTGCTCGTGAACGTCCATGTCCGCATGGAGGCGGCAGCAAAAAGCAGCGTCTAAATTGCAATTCCACCCTCGCCGCACGTATAAAAGATCCAAGGCCGAAATCACGACGTGGGTCTGGCAGGCCAAGAATATTCTTGGGGTACGTGTGTTGAGAAAAAATCAGTAACGCGTTACTATATATATCTTTTAATATGATTTTAAATGTTACTTAACAAACTCTCCTATTTTTCTTATTATTATCTCTACCTTCTCATCATTCTTCACATTTTTATTTATAATTATGCTATTCATTTTACTTTATCTATAATTATTAATACTCTTATTACATTATATTACTTTTATTTTTTAAAAAAAATTCCCACGAATCTTTTCACGCTTTTTTCTCTTAAGCTCGATGACAAAACAGCCACATTTATAAATATAATTAGGCCTTTGTTCTACAATTACACTTTTACTATATTTTAAAATATCTACAAAAAGTGTAAAATGTCATGGTGTTTATAGATTGGAACTGGAAGTACTCTGCTTGAAAACTGAAAATCTTAACCTTATCAAAAAAATCTTAACTTTTTTTAAGGTCTCTGATTAAGAGAAACATATAGATATTATCTCCCAATGCCCTTGTTTTAAAAACGTAGAAAGTGGCTTCCCATGTGGGGCCCACATAACGGACGGCGGATGTCATGCTCGTGCGGCTTTCCGGCACGTGCGGCGGGTAATATAAGGACGACATCCCGCCGCAGCTTTCTTTCTTTTTCTAGCGTGTCTGGCGGCACGACACGACCCCCCTTTCCACATCCCACATGCGGAGATTTTCAGACGATCCCAACCGTCCATTTTAGCAGCAAGGTACCCGTCGTTGCAGCCGTGCCATGCGACGCATTCCAGTCGTACGTCGCGCAGCCAAGCTCATTCGAACTTGACCCAGACATCGATTCCAAACATAAAACTACGATTGAAATCGCACAAAACAGACGGCTCAGACCATGTGATGGGGCACATGTTTTCTGCCGGTATCTAATGTGACTCATGGTGAGAATTAACTGCGCGACGCACGAGAAAACAACGAGGAAAAAACCTAGTGCGTATTTCCAGCTAGGAAAATGTCGCGAAACAGCCCAGCAGAGGAATGATATTTACATACCTGCCATTAGCAGTAGCCGCTGCGGCGACAGTAGCGGCTGCAGTAGATGAGACGACGACGCCATTTCCGACGGCAGTGTCTCTCTCTTCCATCCCCACATCGCCCTTATTTTCTCGCATCTGTAACACCCCGAGACAAAGTACAGATCACCAAACGAACGAAAAAGTATAGGCAAAACCAATAACACCCTAGAAAATCTTTTCCATATCGAACCCAGAAAAGAGTGAGATCTTTACAGATGTTGATTGTCGGCAATTGTTCCTATTCAAAACGAATCTGGATCGCCCAACAAAGCGAAAATAGTGGAAACCCAACAAAATGAGAGATCTTATTTCGACAGAAATGGAGATTTTCTCCTGGTCGTCTTCTTCTCTCTGCTCACGTAACCAAACAGAAATGAACCCTAATGCCCCAACAATCGAAAAAAAGCGAATGTGGTGGCGAACGTCAGATTGCTCAAGCAAAAAGCTGTGATTTTTTTTCCTTTCCTTTCCAGCTTTAGGTTTTTGGGACTTCTTCCAGCAGCCATGTCGAGAGAGAGCTGCCAACCCCAAAACCCTAGAGCAGAAGCGAGCCAAGGAAATGAAACCCACCCCCAAAATCCCAAAACACTAAGCAGCGGAGATGTTGAAAACAACGCCAAAAGGGCGAAAACCCTAAAACGCGAGTGGCAGAAATGCCGGAAAGCATCGCCAGAAAGCCGGAAAAGACGAGCAAGACAGACCTTTTCTCGCTCCGTACATGCGGGGCGGAAGAGATTGGGGTGGATGTTGCCGTCGAGGAGGAAAGGGAAGGGATCCAAATCCCAGGGCGACATGCTCAGATGGCACACATGCTGCTGGACGATCTCGCTCGTGCGTAAGGTCGCGAGTTTCGCATGCTTCCTAATCCGCATACGTGCGAGCGAGGAGAAGGAAGAACTGAAGAAGGAAGGAGGAGAAGGAGGAGAAGGAAGAAGAAGAAGAGCTTCAGATCTCGGCCAGCACGAAAATGAGGGTTTTGGCTGGAGCCGTTCGCTCCGATTCTTTTTATACACCGCAGTAATCATTGTTGCTCTGCCTCGCCGTCACACTCCATGCTCAGGCAAACTTTCCATGATATGCTTGTCGTTCCCGCAGTCGCTTTATTAACCTTCAGCCAAAAATCTTATTGGCCTTTTAAAAAGAAAAGGAGCCAATCGTCTCTTGGCATTTCCTATGTGGATATCGACGTTTTGAACCGTCCAATTATCTTATCCTATGGGATAATAATCGTAATTTACATCTGCAAATGCTTCCTGGAAGTTTATATTTACATTTATTTAACGAACTGGTTGCGATTTTAAACATTTTATGTGGCGACTGGAATATGCACGCCATCCACCGAACTCTACCGGACTATTGAAGGGTTTTGCTTCCGTTGTAGGCTTCCATACTCTGGCGATGCATGGGCATTCATAGCCCGGTAGTCCAAAAATGAATTTTCAGATCAATATAAAAAAATCCCAACCATGAGAAATTCAAATTTTATATATTTTAAACCAAATTTTCATTATTATTTGTAATATCTTCTACTTTTGGTCAAACAACGGAAAGTTAATTTGGGGAACTGAAAAAGAATCAGGTATGGATTAGTGTGTTAGCCTTGACAGGAGGTTAATTTCACGTTACAGTTGTATTGTTTACCATTTTTACCGCTTATTTTTAGAAAATTGGTGGCAGGAAATGAGAAAAAGAAAAGGTGTGCCCGTGTATCGATTGTGGAGGTGGGGCAGTGGAGCATGCAAGGCCGGCATTTTTGTAATTTTACAATACCTGGCTCAACTCCCCCTACACCGTGCCTGCACTGGCTCCGTAACGTGCAATGCTGGTCTCCTTGCATGCCCAAAATCCAGCGTGTCAGCTGGTCCACCTAACCATTGCAACCGTCGTATCTGAACCTTTTAGATATTGTACAATAGATATATGTGCATAAGAATTAAATAAATTCAAATATTTATAACAACCTAAGCAGCAGCTAATAATCAAATATTAACTGCCACATCTATAAAATATTAATTTCTTATTTTCGAGAAGAACGGGGAAATTATTCTTTTTCTTTCGATTGAAAAATGCAATAAAGCTGAATATCATGATGGCAGTGCGTTGGAATAATATTTAATTTGCATCAATCTAATAATTTCTTTTAAATATCGGATAACGAAGTAATTAAGGGGGAACAAAATTTTATGTTTAATGTTTCTTTTGAAAAATAGTCCCTCCCAACGTTAGTGTCAATTTTTAAGTCTTGGCGCCACAAATACGTGTAGAAGTTTTAGGGTTTTGTGCAAACGAAGTCTGGTGTCTCTTTTAATCAAAAAAAAAAAAAAGAAGAAGAAGAAGAAGAAGAAGAAGTGGTGTTTTGAATCCCAATGTGAGCTACTTTGCCACATGATCTGCTTTTAAATGTTAGACAGAGAATTTCTCCCTTCTAAATATTGCATGCCAGACATGTTCTTAACGTTTTGTTAGCTAATCATTTGGCTAAATCACGGATTGTCCCTTTATTTGTAGAGACCTATGATTTTTAAATTAATTACTTTTGTACCTATGACTTAAAACTCATTGCAAATATATCTATGAATTTTTAAAATATTTGTTATGGTGCTTATGACAAGTATTAACCTTTCTAAAAAATCAACATGCTTTTTGATAAATCAAAATCATCCCTTGTATTCATTGATGCAATTTTAAATAATATACCAAAATTACCTTTACTGGATAACTTCAGTGGGCCATAATCCATCTTAAAATTATTTACATTTATTAGTGCGCATACTAAGGTATCCAATTAAGTAATTTTTGATATAGTAACTAAAATCGTAATAATAAACACGATAAGTTGTTTAGATTTCTCATAAAGTATTTTAGATTTTTCGAAAAATCAAGAGATTGAAATTTGTTACAGGCATAACTACTATTTATATATAAAATCATAGGCATGAGCACAAATACCTCTATAAGTTATTAATTGCCTAAAATATAAATTAAGTAATTGCCTAAAATATAAATTAAGTAATTGTAAGGTGCTTGATTACAAATTTTTGAGAATATGGAAAAGCGATGGAAAGTTTTGTACCATTCTCAATGCTAATTTTTTACACATTTTAACAGATTTTTATCTCTTAATTAGCTAATAGACTATTGTACCCTTTACTAATCACTACTTATATTAAATCATTATATTTTTCTTGTTAATTTATACAGTAATGTTTTTTATTTTGTTTTGAAACGTATATTTTACTTTTTAGACGCAAATATTACCTATATTTTTTTATGATTTCTTTACCCGTGATAAACTAGCATCATTCTACCTATTTTCCTTACATATATGTACCATGCTGAATACATATTGTTGGTAAAAATAAAGGGTCCTTACCCTATGCAGCTGTTGTATTGCAGGCACATTATGGGTTTTTTATTTTAAAATTTTTTTTATTAAATATGAGGGGCTCCATCTAGATTTTTCTCCCTATAAAATTTAGTATTTTTGAATTTACTTTGTCTTGTATTTTTATTTTAAAAAAATAATTTTAAGGGCATGGTGCATGCCTTTAAAGTTGATTTTAAAAATTAAAATAAAATGCTAAATAAATTTAAAAATATCAAATTTCATGAAAAAAGATTTAGATAAAGCTCACATATTATGAAAACCTAAAAAATAAAAAAATTATAGTTCTTCATATTGCACTCAGAAAATGGCTAATTATATAGAGAATGTGGATCAAGACAACTAGCAAACTGTCCTAGGGTGTCAGTCGTGCCTATTGGTTATCATGCTTACCGGTACTATGCATTGTTGTAACATACATCCATGTATAGAATCACTCACTATAAATAAGTTATGATTTTTTGTCTGTCTGAATCATCGAAAGAGATTATGCGACAAGGAAGAAGGGATTTCTAACTAAATTTAGCATGTTATTTACTCCAATAAGACAAATCCAACCTACAAATATGACAACAATTATCATTAACGTTCCTAAAACATCACAATTTTTTTTCAAAATTTTACTTTCATCCTCTCATCGATATTCTACTACTGATGCAAATTAGGTAAACTTATTTAAACTCAAGTGTAACTCAATCTTGAAAGTTTAACAGATTAAACATATTAAATTAGGTTGTGTTTTTTAATCAAAATATGATTGTAGTTGCCTATGCAATAAAAGACTACAAACTAAAGAGTTATTTTAGTTTATTTATGAAGAGAAAAAGGTTAAAAAGTAAAAGAGTACCACCTACTAAAGAGTAATAGAAATTTCATATGCTGAGAGAAAGGGTTAAAGATTTGAATATCCTGAATTATTAATTATATATTTTATAAAAATTTATATGTATCTTTATTTTATTAAAATATTGAAATTATTTTTATGAATGGTAACATAATTTTGTTCGATAATATTAAAATTTTCCTATGCAAGAAGCATTTTGACCTAATCATTGAACTTAATTTACATTAAATTTAGAATACGTTTGGGAAGTGATAAAAATTTTAGGATGAAAAATTTTCAAATTAATAAAAAATAATGTGATATGGTAAAAGAAATAATAAAGAGTAAAAAAAATATAGTTAAAATCGATAGGTTAGTTATATGAGTAGTTGTATAAAAATAATTGAAAGTATGGTATTTTTATAGGAAAATGTGAAAAATAATTAAAAATAAAATACTTATGGAAGCGAAAAATTTTAGATTGAAAATTTTTAATTTAAAAAATTTTTGTTATAAACAAACCTACACTTAGATTAATAAAATATTGTTACTTGATTTATGATTATCCCAATTTAAAATGCAATAAATTCAATTTAGATTAACAAACCTTCAACACCAACTTATTGTAGTTTAAGTCTTGCATATTAATTTGATTAATAAATCTAACTCATACCCTCTTATGTACAGTACAAACAAGAATAAACAAGAGCAACTCGTAAAAGCTATAGCCATGACAGGACATGCATATGATAATTATTAAATGGATTATTTGCAAATGATCCCTTGTTTTTGAAAACTTACAATTTATACCTTGTAACTATTAGTTTTGTAAATAATCTATCACTTCAAAGCTTATTTGCATAATAAAGTCAACATTTAGATGATAAATATTGATTCTTTTTAAATTAAATGAATCTAATTATTCCATTAAATATCTCATTTTTGTGATCCATATCTACATGTAAATGATTAGGGTCCTCGTTTTGCACTTGAAGCGTTGAAATTTGGACGATGCTCTCGTAGCCTATGGGGTTGCCAACGATCAGCTTGCTATCCCTCCGACTTACATCGAAGTTGTCACAGCTCTCCAAAGTCCATGTGTTTTGGGAGTGGTGCCACATTAGCTTCGCACCTGCACCAAGTGTATGGAAAATTCAGTGGAAATCAGGAAGATCAAAGCTGTTCATCGTGGCATAAGAATGATTTTACTATAAAATATTTCTTTATAATCTGAAATATTGGTCTTAAAATAACGATAAGATCTTTCTTACTTTCTTCAATGGAGATCCCAAATGAGTGATTAATGATTATTTCAATATAACCTCCACGAAACCCTTGCAACACCTTGCCTTTTTATTTAAATTATTTTTTCCACATTGCATTGATTTACGATTCCAAAAAAACATATTATGGAAAAATTTTATATACTACACATCATAGTTTTTTTTTTTAAAAAAAAAAGAAATTACTCTAGAAAAGATGTCACTTTTCTTTTCAAAAAAAAAGATGAAAGTTTTTAAAAATATAAGTTTTGGATGCAAATTATTTTCGGTAGAAGATAAAATAAAATTTTTAAAAAATATAAGGGGCTCGTAGAGTGGGAATCTATTAAATCATTGCTCTTATGAAATAATGTCTTATAAATCTGATCTAACAAAAATAAAAGACGAATCATGAATATAAACAAAAATACCCTAATAGGTGCCTGACAAATACCGAGATAATTATTATTTACCTAATAATGAAGTATAAAAATTATAATTGCAAATATCACAATTAAACTGATAATCTTATTAATTTACTAACAATGACAGTTAGATTTTAAATGGTCTCAAAAATTAATTAGAATACTTACAATGACTTAGAATTGATAAATTCAAATTAATAAAAAAAAACAAGATGTGAGTGCGCAGTCATTATTGTGGGCTGTTGTGTTTGCTGTAACTTCTGATCAGAAATCATCTGTGACTTAGGGGTGTAACTTGACCTAGTGAAGCCTAAACTCAATGAACTTGAAAAACCCGTCTATAAATAGGGTTATAGTTAAAGAGTTCCACTTCTATGTAACCTGTAATCCCTTCAAAATCTATGATTTTAATCTTTGACGAAAAATTTAATTCATTCATTATATTCAACATCATTTGTTTATCTAGGAGATCAAGTTCCATCCTAATCAAATATGCTTGTGGGTTATATTTCTTATAATATATATTCATATGTAAATTATAAAAAATGTTTAAATATCAATTTTAAAGTAGTATTTTCGATATCTAAACCGTCCAAAATATCTTTTATACGTGAATAAATGGTTCTATAAAGTATTATTACATTTTAATATATATATATAAACAGATCTAAGTATTTTTCATAATTTACATATAAATATATTTTTGAACAAACGCATTCTATAAACATACTTAATTGGGATGAAACTTAGTTCCTAGATAAACAAATAATATTAAATATAATGAATGGATTGAATTGTCCATTACAGGTCAAAATCTTAGATTGCGAAGAGTTACATGGGCTCCAGGTCGATAATTGAAATTAAGCAAATATAAATCCTAGGAACTTATTTTTTTACTTATACTTAATATAAAATTTATTATAAACATAAAATCATGCATGTGTATTTTATATTTTTTATATTTACATTTGAATGAATGTTTGTCACGCTGAAATTATACTCAAATAAATTATATCATTTTCATTTATATTTATAGTATTACCTAAATATTTGTTATTTTTCTTTTTTCTTTTTGAAAAAGCTAAAATTTCTTTTATAAATATAATACATTGTTGTGCTTTTCCCTACGTATTAGTCTTTTCGTTTATTCGACTTGTTAGCCTATTTCTATATGAAATTTTAATATTGCTACCATTAACTAACTTAAACCTGAACCGATCCTCATAAACACGATTAGTATTTATGTTTTACAAATAAGGCAGGGGATTAGAATTAATATTAGGATTTAGATGGGGTTTTTCAAATGTACCAACGATGTTTGAACTTATTCTAAAAAATACCGATTATTTTTCAAAAATTCTAAATATATTTAATACATTTGCATCTAATTTTAAAAATGATAATTCTGTTAAAGTGTAAGTTAACAGATCTCCATTTAAATGTTGGTTATATTTTCATAAATGCCCAAAATACACTTAGTATAAAATAGAAAAATATGAAAGTAAATGGAGAGAAATGCAATTAGAACTCTTCAAATTTAGAAATCTTGTGCAATTAAGGTGGCGGTGAACTATAATATTCACATCTTTCAATATAATCCTAAATTTAATGAAAATATTAATAAATTTACCTAAAGGGCGTTTATTAATGATTGCAATAGAATAAATATTTTTGCAATTAGATGCAAATGTAGTATGTATATTTGGAATTTTTGAAATATAATAAGTATTTTAGAACTAGGGTCGAACACAACGTACGAGACATACTTGAGACAAACCTGAATTTCGTGAACTCTGAGTTATATCCTTACACTGCTGGTAATTTAAAAAGTGAAATAATTGAATGGTATAGATGATAATCAGAGAGTGGGCCTTCATGTGTATCTGCGGAATTCTTCTTTCTTTGTTAATCCTCATGGTCCGACGGCAGGAGAATTATGAAGGATTTGAATGCGGTTGCCCGCATTTGTGGAGGCCTGTGCCTTCCTTCTACTGCTTACTTCCGAACAGGAGGCATATATTTTCAAGCAGGTGGTCCGAAAGTAGACTATTATGAGAGAAAATCTACATCATTTTTCAATTTATCAAACAACATTAGCCAAATTTATTTTATGATTCCTAGATCTACATAGACTCTGATTTTCAATCATGTTCGTATTTCTTAAGAGTAATATATAATGGCCGTAGTACCAGCATTGTTATGCCAAACATAAATATATATGAGAAATATTCGGGTGCAGCTTACTGCACCACAATTATTGTGCAGCTACTTCAAAATAGGCCCCACATGATTTTAAAATTGTAATCTACTCCTCTCATTGTATTTAGAATTATATATTCTATTATCATCTGATTTTCATCTCAATTGAATATGTGTATGGGCTCCATCTGAAAATGGTACAAATTCAATATAATAAAATAGTTTGATATAAATAACAATTTTAAAGTTATTTTTTCAATGTATAAATCATTTACTATAAAATTTATATATAGATAAATGATTGTATAAAATATCAATATATTTAATTATATAAAGTATCAATACATTTAAGTATATATAGGGCCCATTTTGAGTCAAATGTATCGTTTATTATAGTACAACTTCACTACACTACACACAAGAAGGTTATATATATATATATGAAACATATTTGGGTGCAGATTTACTACACAAAAATTACAATACAATTATCTCAAAATGGGCCCTACATGATTATAAAATTATAATCTATTTCGCCTATTATATTTAAAATTACATAGTCTATTATCACACAAATTTTCATCCTAATTGAATATATTTATTAACCCCATTTAAAAAAGGTATAAATTCAATATAATAGAATAATTTGATGTAAATAAAGTATCAATATATTTTTTTTTGATGAAAAAGTATCAATATATTTAATTGTATAAAGTATCAATACATTTAATCGTATAAAGTATCAATATATTTAAATACATGTGGGGCCCATTTTGGGCCAAATGCATTATTGATTATGGTTTAGCTTCAATACACATATTGAATTTAGATAAATTAATATGCTAATAAAGTGAATAGTTCTAAATATAATTAGTTTATATCATGATCAAGTGAGCCCCATAGGGCATGCAACTATACGGTATAGTCGCATGCCATAGTTCAATTTCAATTCCAAGTTTTTGCTATTTTTCAACTTACATCCAACAACAAAATAGGTTTAAGAACGATGCAATATAATGTGGAAAAATTATGTTTTGCATACATAGCCAATTTATACGTTGATAAATATCCAAGAATGTAATAAACATTTATGGCTAACTTTACTTTAAAAAGTGAATATAAAATTATTTCCACCTAAATGATATTTGAGACTATAGAAATTAACATAATGATATATATATATATATATTTGTGGCCCATAAACATACTTGATTGGGATGAAAGTTGATCCCCTAGATAAACAAATAATAACAAATATAATAAAATGATTAAATTTTCATCAAAGATCAAAATCTAAGGAAAATCTATTCTATTCACTGTATTTGATATCATTTGTTTAGATTTTGATCATTGATAAAAATTTAATCCATTTATTGTATTGAATATAATTTGTTAAAGGATCAAGTTTCATCTCAATCAAGTATGTTCATGGACCATATTTGTTCAAAAATATATATTCATATGTAAATTATGAAAAATGCTAAGATTTATTTACACATGTATTAGAATGTAATAATATTTTATATAATTATTTATTTACATAGAAATGATATTTTAGACATCTTAGATGTCGAAAATATTACTTTAAATTTGATGTTTTAGCATTTTTTATAATTTATACATGAATATATACATTTTTTAACAAATGTAACATATAAACATATTCGATTAAGATAAAACTTGATCCTTTAAATAAACAAATAATGTTAAATACAATAAATGAATTGAATTTTCCATCAAAGATCAAAATATTAGATTATGAGAGATTTTCAGGTGCGGCGTCACTGCAGTGGCGTCAAAATGAGCCCTATATGATGATAAAATTATAAATTACTCCACATATTATATTTAAAATAATGTATTGTATTACCATATCAAATTTCATCCCAATCGGATATGTGTATGGATGAACCTCATCTAAAAATAGTTCAAATTCAACATAGTAAAATAATTTAAAGTAATTAATAATTTTAAAATGGTTTTTTCAACATGTAAGTCATTTGCTATAAAATTTATATATAGATAAATGATTGTATAAAGTTTCGTCGCATTCTAACATATGCAAGGCTAAAAAATAAGTATATGTACCGTTGTTCCGGTGCAACGCAACTACACCGAAACGGATTCTGCTCTTATGCTCTCGTTGCATGCTCCCGGGCACATACACCTATTTTTTTATTTTTTTGAAAACTTTTTCATAAAGTTGTTAGCCCAAGTGTATTTAATCTGTATTTAGATTTTTACCATTTTTAGAATATTTTAGATATTTATTTTTATTTTTGAAAATCAGTGGCATTTTATATAATTTTAAATTACTAAAATCTCATTGATTTTCAAAAATCAAAAATAAATATTTAAAAATATCCAAAAATGATAAAAATTGATACGTACATTAAATACGTTTGGGCTAACAAGTTTATGAACAAAATTTTAAAAAAATAAAAAATAGGTGTATGTGCCCGAGAGCATGCAGCACTGTATACTCTCGGGTGCATGCAACTAAAGTCCCGGTGCGGTTGCCCAAAAAATGAGCCCCACACATTAAAATGCAATGATACTTTATATAATTATTTATTTATATATAAATGGTTTAGATGTTAAAAAATCACTTTAAAGTTATTATTTACATCAAACTATTTTATTACATTAAATTTGTACCATTTTTAGATGGACTTGATATACATATCCGATTGGCATGAAAATTGATATGGTAATAGAATAAATTATTCTAAATATAATGAGTGGAGTTGGTTTTGATTTTATCATCATGTGATGCTCATTTCAGCGCCACAACACCGTAATTGTAGTGGTGTAGTGTCATGAATCGAGACGTCCATATAGTCCTTACTCTGGGATCTTGTCGATTGGTAAATGTAAGTCAGGATTATTGTCTTGATTATACGGCGGGTTCTTAATTAGATCTCATCTAATTTTTTTCTTTCTTTTTCTTTTTCATCACATAAACATACATTCATTATCATTGGACTTATCCATATCATCATAAAATCATTCATATCTTCTTTTATTGAAATAATTCACATAAATACAATCATGTTGTAATATCCATAAAACATATCTTTAACATGATTATCGTACATTTGTCTCTTTGGATGCATACATAGAACTACAATTAAATTTGCAGATTATTTCTACCTGGCATCCTTTATGAGTCAGCTCCATAGCCTGTTTGTCATTGTGAAAACACATATGAGTAATGATACTCAATAAGCAAGCTTTTTTCTTTGGGTAAATATTTTTCTTTCATTTAAATTTATTTTTCCCCATTTTGTAGTAGAAACTTATCAAGTGATCAATTACTAATGGGACAAAAACCTTTTCATGCATTTCATGATAATGCAATACATTCATTCATTCATGGCTTTCCTTGTGCCTCCAACCTCTAGGAGGACGCCGCCAGCACACAGCCCTTGCGACTTGGCAATAGTGAAGGGGAATCCTTGATCCGCTTACTGCCTCAACCAAAGCCTCTTCCTTGTGCACCATGAACATACACATATGCAGGCATGACATGCTCCATAAAACTTGATAAATCATTTAGAAAGTAATTTAACAAGCAGTTAGCAAGCATTTCATGTAAAGCATTATAGGAATAACAATCCTTAAATATAATTCATAAAACATGTAAGCAAACAATTTGTAATCATTTAGAAATATTTTAGAAAGTATATAGCTTGCTTACCTCCTCAGTCTATGTCCTCCACCTTTTCCTTTCCTTTTCTTATACAAGAAAAAATGATATTTTATTTATATCATTTCATGTCTTAGTTTACTTCCCATGCATGCTTTATAATCATCCATTACCTCATTTCTATAGAGGTTGATCTTATAAATACACTTGGTCATTACCTCCTCATATGGATTTTTATCCATAAATCCTTTAAAAATTCTCATAAATATATAAAAATAAATCTTAATTTTTTCCAAAATTATGTTGTACACTGTTCATGACAACGTGGGTTACTATTTATAAGTTCCAAAAATAAAAAATACTATGACATAACTTATGCTTAGTATATCATGAAAATTTTCATACATTTTGAATTCATCATCATTTACTTGGCTAAATAAATTATTTTCTACATATACTAAAAATCAACATAAATTCACTTAAGCATAATCCTTAATTTCAAAAATTATGAAATTAATGTATCATCATTCCAACATCATATTTATCATATTTATTCATCTCAAATCATCATTTATCAATTTTGGAGCATTATTTACACATATCATATGTTATCTTCTCGACTGCTCTATCTTTGCTCCAAATTTTTGATGTTTCGGCATAATTTCAATTAAGTATTATAACTTTACTTATTTTCTCATATTTAGGCATTATCTAAATATGATTTTACCCTACTTAACATCTAAAAGAAATTTGAATAAAAATCACTTACCCGACGTGGAGATATCCCTCTTTTTCTCACACTGTCTCTCTAACTTTCTCCTCTTCTTTCTCCCCAAGGCTAAAACATGGTGGGGGTGGAAAATATTCAAATGGAGTTGGGTTTACTATGCTTTGGATGTCCCCCCTTGGCCTTTATTTATAGGGCTTAATTATTCATAAAATTGGATTTTACCCCCTTGCTCAAGGTGTTAAATTGCAAACGTATTTTTTCTAATTTCAAAAGGCACATGGAGCCTTGTGCAGCCACCCTACAACAGCTCAAGCCCCCCTATGGCAGCCCTAATTTTCATATTTTTGATTTATTAAAATTAATTAATTTAGGCTAATTCAATCCTAGCTATTGATTTTTTATTATGATGAATTTGGACTATTGATTTTGGTCAAAAAATCTCAACCACCCCTGCACGTCCCTACCACTTGATGCTTTTCATTCATTATTTTTATTTTTTAATTATTTAATTTAATAAAAAGTCAAAAGTAGCATTAATGAAAAATTAATCTACTTTCTGATCTCCTTTTAACATTTCATCTTGACCTTTAATTTGTGATTTTCATCACATCTTAAACCATTCATCATGTCCATTATGGATTTTTAACCATCCATAAAAAATTTCATCGAAATCCGACGCCCGAATTGCAAATTATGAATTTTTCTTTAATTTTTCACTAAAATCTAAAATTGAATTAAAATATCAAAAAGAATTTCGTCCTATAGTGATTAAATCTCCTTTTTGTCTTTTTGTAATTAGGTTAATCCAAGTGATTAACTATTAATCATGTGTCTTAATCTCACGGTTACTATTCACGTGCATTATTCATCTGAATTTCATAAATAATTATTTTAACCTCTATTCCCACATATTTTATAGTCATTAATGTATATTTCCAAATATATTACCTTGGGTTTACAACCCTAGGATTTTATATACATGTCCAAGATTGGGGTTTCACAAGTGATGTTGCACTTGAAAACCTGTTCTGGTGTGATTTCGCACCGAAACAACAATACGTTAGCCCAAAAATAGGCCCCACATATATTATAATGCAATAAAACTTTATACAATCATTTATCTATATATAAATTTTATAGCAAATGGTTTACATGTTAAAAAAATCACTTTAAAGTTGTTATTTACATCAAATTATTTTATTACATTAAATTTATGTCATTTTCAGATGGGGTCCATACACATAACTAATTGGGATGAAAATTAGTATAGTAATGGCATACATCAGTCTAAATACAATGAGCACAGTAGATTATAATTTTATGATCATATAAGACTTATTTTAACATAACTGCACCATAATTATGATATAGTTGCATTGCACTTGAATATAATTATATATAAAAACTCCAGTATTTAGTCCAGTGTAGTAGTAAACACGTATGCGATCTCAACCTCATTTTCCATTTTAGGACTATTAATCAATAGTCAATCCACTCAATTGGTGTAACATTGTTTCTTTTATCAGTGCATAAAGATAATTTCAATCAAAGTTTTAGGTGGGCTATAAATGCTTATAATAATATGTAAAATATGAAATCAATTATATTCGCAAATTATATATCCTCATGTTATAATAATTTATCGATAAAAGGGGCTCCACTTTTATATAATTAGATTAAATAAAAACAAAGCCATATAACCTCCTTAATTTTTAAGATTTTGAACCTTAATGGAAATCGAATCCATTCATTATATTTAACATCATTTATTTATAGAAAAAATAATTCTCATTCTGATCAAGTATATTAATAGGCAGTTACAAAAAAAGTATGTTTATGGGCCACATTTATTAAAAATATATATTCATATGTAAACTATGAAAAACATTTAGATCTAACATTTATTAGAATATAATAATACTACTTTATAAAATTATTTATCGACATAAAAATGATATTCTAGATGATTTAAACATTGAAAATATAACTTTAAAATTAATATTTGGAGTTAAACCATTCTATAATGTTGATTTTTAATAAGGCCTATGCACGGTAATATTAAAAAATAAAAATATTTTTAGAATACTATAAATGATGTTAAATATAATGAAAAAAGTGAATTTTTCATCAATTATCAAAATTTTCAACTTGAAGGAAATTACATAAAAAAGAAGGTTTTGTATAAGCAGAATCAATTTATAAAATTATCTATTATCCATAAAAATGTTTAAAATGAAATAGGCATTTATTTATCAAATGGGTCCTATTCAAATGTTTGATTAGATGAAGTGGCTCCATTATATACATAACAATGTATTTTAAGCTCAAATACATTGTTCATTTTTATTTTTTATAAATATATTTTTCTAAGTGTGTTTAATCTATATACAAAGTTTTGTCATTTTATACCTTGAAATTAATGATTTTAAAAAATAAAAATAAAAATATTATAAAATTACAAATTTTAGTATATAGATTAAAACACTTAAGAAAACATGTTTATAAAGAAAAATTAAAAATGTAATCAATTACGAAAAATGAATAATGTACATTAATGTAAAAAACATCCTCGGGCTTCATAGCCCAACTCATCCTAAAAATGTTTAAAATATTTCATGTAAATTGAAAAGGGACCAGTCCAAGGGAATCAAGTCATCAGCTGATTTTTTGGAAAAAATTTTAGACCAAGACTTCTTCACCTTTCTGGATTTCTTTTAGTGGAAACAAAACTTGGATTATTTATTCATTTTAAGAAGAATAAAATTGAAGAAAATTTCTTTTTTAAGGAAACTAATAAAGTATACCTAATTCGGGGATCAAATCGCCATAAAAATGCTCAAGAATATTTTTGTGCAAACTATAAATGGTTGTTTTGCACATAGGTATCTGAAGTTTGTAAAATTTACTCTTTGACCCTTAAGTGTTATATTTATACAAGATGAGTATTTACACTGAACTAGTTATGACATGAAATGGACAAAATTGCCTTCAAATAAATCAAGTACCCATCAAAATCACCATTTAAAATTTAAAATATTCTTTGCTTAAAAGAAGCCTAACGAAGAAAGTGACATGCAGTTATCAGCTATCGAATCTATATATTCAACCTTTGTTTCATTAGTTTATGAAACTTGAAGTCATCTATTAAACTTAAGGTCTAAAGTGCAAATTTTGCAAACTTGAGGGAAATTCCCTTTTTTTCTTCCCCACACCCCCACGACACCACCCCGCCCCCCTTCTTGCTCATGAAACGGCTGCAACTGATTACTGAGGGATAGGAATTTGATTTGATTTTAGTGAAAGCTGGACAAATGGCCAGATGGGGAGAAAAGGATTTTGGGTCTTGGATGGTGGCGGAGGAAGGGAGGAAGATGCATGATATATGCTTGTGGAGTGTAGTGGAGTGGAGTGGAGTGATAATGTCGTAATTTCTACGTTTGGTTCCTCACAACAGAAGTGAAATGGGAGAAGAAGAAGAGAAGACAGCAGTCGACCTTCACCACCATCTGATAATCGTCCCCCCCCATTCATGCCCTCCATGGGCTTTTGTCTACTATTGCAAGAATTGAGCACCATTTAGTTGCAATTTCTATGTACATGAAAATGAATTCAGTAGGCCTCTTGCCTGATATATATATACACACACACACATACCCTCAGCATGTTGCAATTTTGAAAGGTGGAAAGAAGCCATGAGACTATTTTACAAAATGGTGGATCTAGGGAACTAGGGGGATATTTGGACCTACGATTCTTTGATTGATGGATTCCCTAGTTTGGGGGAGTAGAGAGAAGGACTGAATATATTCCAGGTGATGTCGGATCAAGGATGCTTGCCCAATTAATGCCATAACCTTTACAATATTGGTAGTGTCGTTTCCAAAGAAGGAAGGATTGTGAAAAGCCCATCAAATATTAAAATCAATGATTGCAAGAGATTAGAAGCCTGTTGTGGTTACATTTATTGCTCTGATTCATGGATACTTTTTAACAGAAAATATGGATGCTGCCGTCAATTTATTTGATTTCATGGTAAACAATGATTGTCAGCCTACTGTTGTTACTTTCAATGTCACATTAATTAATGGATGCTGCAAGAATTTTAAGATTGTGAAAGCTATACAGCTTTATCAAGAATAGATTCGCAGAGGACTAAAGTCAGATGTTGTCACTCACTATCATATCATTCTCATTGGTGACCGCTTGTGTGCTGTTAGAGAGGGAGAACCTGCGTTGGAGCTTTTCAATCACATATAAGCAAGCAGACTCAGCGTCTTGTGGAAGCAATCTTGCGGTTGTGTTATGAGGTGGAAAACAATGGGTGTAAAGCGGATGTTTAGAAGTTGGGCATCCTTAGAAAATTTTGTGAAGTTGGAAAGTTAATCTAGGGGTGTGTTTGGGAATAGATAAAACTTTTGGTAAAAAGTTTTGAAGAATAAAAGTTGTTAAATAATATGATATGATAGGGGTAATGATGAGGAATAAAGAGAATAAAGTTAAAATAGATAGGTTAGTTGTATAGGTAATTGTGTAGAAATGATTAAAAAGTAGGGTAGTTTATATGGGAAGATGTAAAAAAATAATTAAAAAATAAAAGAGTTGTAGATAATGAAAAGTTTTAAATTGAAAAGTTTTAGGTAAAAAGTTTTCGTTATTACCAAACACCCCCTAGGTGTATTTAACTTACATATTAAGTTTTAATATTTTTGGTGAGGCATATATATATATATATGATTTTTAAAATCAAGGGTATTTTAGTCCAGAAAAGTTACTAAAACCTTTCTTTTTTTAAAACTAAAAAATATATCTTAAAAGTAGTAAAATTTGGTTTATAAATTAAATATACCTTGATTAATAATTTTATAAAAAAATTTAAAAATTTAAAAAATAAGTTTTGAATCCAATTTAATGCTGATGACTGCAGTAAATAAAACAGTTGTTCTCGCAGATGTAAAATGAGGGTTGCCACACAAACAGTGCTACCTATAATGTATTGAACCGTGGCTACTCGCAAAAGAATCGATATCCTTGATGCATCGACTCTAACTGTGGCAAAGAAGCTATGATGGTAGGTTTTTTTTTTTTTTAAATGGAGAGCTATGGTGGTAGTTAGTATGCCTTATATGTCAATAAATTCAAATATAAAGATCAACTGGTGTTCGAGAGTGTTTTTCTGCTCATTTTTTCATTTTTTTAATTGTTGACTAATAAGTAAGGTGAATGATTAAATGCACTTAACTTTAGTGCACCCAAGTGCAATTAACCCATTTTAAAAAAAATTTAAAATAATTATTAATCTGAGCGTATTTAACATATGTGTCAAGTTTTATCATTTTAAGATTTTTTTATTTTTTTACAAACAAAGGCATTTTAGTCATTTTTAATGACTAACTACTAAAATGCCCTTGTTTACAAAAATGCAAAAAATCTTAAAATATCCAAAAAATAATAAAACTTGATACATAAGTTAAATATATTTAAATTAATAATTTATTAAAAATTTTAAAAAATAAAAAATAAACTTTCGCACCCAAGTGCACTGAAGCTAAGTGCATTCGGTTGCATAGTATCAAGATCCAAGTAAAGAAAATATAATGTGGTCATATGCGATGACTTAGCTATAGTTTATATTTAGAATTTTCAAAAATGAAAGAAAGAAAGAAATCAAGCAAATTTTATAAAATTATCGTTGTTGTTGAAATTTATAAAATTTATAACAATTCCTATTGATGATTCTCATAAATGCATGATTCCACTTCCTATTGTTGAAATTTATAACAATTCTATTGTTTCAATGGAGTGAAATTTGAGATATAATATTTTCTATGCTACCAATTAAATCAATTTTTGTTTTTTATCTTGTATAGCCTAGCTAAGAAAATTTAGCAATTTTTTCAGTTATATCAATTAATATTTATGTTATGAGCATTTAAAATTATATATATGTATATTGACTCCTCTTCTATATAACCAGATTACATGGAAGTGATTTCATATAACCCCCTTAATTTTTAAGTTATTCATGATTAATTCAAAATCCAATCCATTTATTGTATTTAACATCACTTGTTTATCTAAGAAATCAAGTTTCATCCAAATAAAGTATGTACATGGGCCGCATTTTCTCAGCAATATATTTTCATATGTAAATTATAAAAAATGCTTATATCCATCCACACATGTATTTAAATGTAATAATACTTTACATAATCATTTATCTACATAATATTAATATTTTAGGTGATTTAGATGTTGAAAAAATTACTTTCAAATGATATTTACCATTGAACTATTTTATTACATTAATTTTACACATTTATATATGGAACCCATATACCATATAATTAAAAAAATACAAAATACTTTCAAAATACTATAAATAATTTAAATATAATGAATGCAGTGGATTTTAATCAACCATCAAAATTTTAAAAAAGGATAGGGTTAAATAGAAAAGGGGATCTCACTTCTATGAAACCATCTTTCTATGTAATCCCCTCCATTTTTAAAATTTTGATTGTTTATGAAAAATCTACTTTATTCATCATATTTAGCATCATTTCTAATATCCTAGAAACCCTTATATTTTTGTAGTTTCACTGTATATGAGTTCCATCTATTAATGTGTAAAATCAACGTAATAAAATGGTTCAATGTTAAAACATCAACTTTACAGTAGTTTTCTCAACATCTAAAACATTTAAAATATCAATAATGTGTGAATAAATTATTCTATAAAATATTATTACATTTTAATACACGTGTAAATGAATTTAAGTATTTTTTCATAATTTACACATGAATATATATATATTTCAACAAATGTGTCCCATAAACATACTTGATTAAGATGAAACTTGATCTTCTAGATAAACAAATGATGTTAAACATAATGAATGGATTGAAATTTCTATCAAGAATCAAAATCTTAAAAATGAAAGGGGCTACATAGGACCGCTCGGAGCCTTATATATATATGGAAAATTATCAAGTGCATTAGGGCTCGAATGTGTCCCATAAACATACTTGATCAAGATGAAACTTGGTCTTCTAGATAAACAAATTATGTTAAACATAATGAATGCATTGAAATTTCTATCAAGGATCAAAATCTTAAAAATAAAAGGGGTTATATAGAACCGCTCGGAGCCTTATATATATATATATATATATAGAAAATTATCAAGTGCATTAGGACTCGAAGCTGTATATCTGCACCGTGGGCCCACATGATCATGAATGAAAAATTCACCCCCACACATTATATTTAGAATTATTCACTTTATTAGCATACTAATTTTCATCCAAATCCAACATGTGTGGTCCCCATTTTAAAATGGTGCAAAATCAACATAATAAAATAGTTTAACATAAATATCAAATTTAAAGTGATATTTTCACCATCCAAATCATTTAAAATATGATTTTTATATGGATAAATGATCATATAAAATTTCATTTTATTCTAATATTTATATGGATAAATGATCATATAAAGTTTCATTTCATTCTAATATGTGTGAGACTCGCATGAATGGACCTCTATATGTGTGTATATATATATATATATGTATGTATAGATTTTGATCAAGTGCAAACAGATTGCATGGTAATTACCAAACAGTCCGCAGCAAATGGGCCTCATTTGATCATAAAATCAACATCTATTTCACCTATTGTACTTAGAATTATCAACTTTATTAGCATACCAATTTTCATCTCAATCCAACATGTGTATGTCCCATATTAAAATTGTACAAAATCAACGTAATAAAATAGTTTAGTATAAATATCAATTTTAAAGTGATATTTTCGACATCTAAACTGTTTAAAGTATAATTTTAATATGGATAAATAATTGTATATAGTATTATTACATTTTAATACATATAAGGCCCTTTGAGGACTGCATAATTATGGTGCATTCCAACTGCACTAGATCATATCTCTATATATATAGCTACGGCTTTCAATTGCTGGACTGCTTAGATAATAATGCATCTAGTACTCATTATGTAAGCTTTAAAAGTCGTCTGCATAGATGCAATCTATTTTATATCGTTGGTATGAATACAAATATTTTATTTTTGATTTGACATAGATATTGCTAAAAAAAAGCTAATCTCTTGCTTATGTTTACATTGCATACGGCTGGACACGCCAATTGTGTTTCACATAAAATTTCAGCTTTCTTTTTCTAGGAAAAACACGAAAAAAATTCGGAAATAAATAAGCTCTCAGGTCTCAAGGAATCATTGCCAGAAGCCAAGAAATGGGCTTTTCTAGTACAAATTCGGCTGCTTCCAGCAGACACGCGGCAGTGCCAGGCAGTGAGAGTTATAAATCCATTATCGGACAGTCCCAAATGTGGCGGAGTTCCAACCTACCCCAAAAATGTACACTCGTTCCCTTTTTGGGTACGTTTGGTTCCCCATTTCTATTCTCTACTAACATGTTAGGGTAGGTTCCACTCAAATGTTATCAAAACCAAACGGGTTGGCGTCAAGAAAACCAAACGGGTTAACGGTGGATCGACCGGCCCAGATCAATTAATTTCATCTCGGATCATGTGTGTAAATCATGATGCATTGATAATTAATTAGTCCTATATGTACTTTTTATTACTTCATAGAACTGCGCCAACTTATGGGTAGCGTCAAGGCTTTCAATAATTGGGCTACAAAATGGTCCACCAACAACGGAGCCTGAGCAAGCCTGATTGCATCCTTAGTACCAAATATTCCTCAAAAGGAGCACACAAAAGCTCAACCTCGCCGACTCTTTATTTGATTTCAATCGTGAAAAATGGAAAGTTTGAATCAAGAAGGCCTATCAAGCTATCTACCATCACGATGCCAGAGTGGGCCAAGGAGACATAATAATATGATGCTAGGTTTTAAAAAAATTCGAAACATAAATCTAAATCAAGTAAATAGATTCTTTACGAATAAATCATATTGTTTCCAGCATGCTCTTCTTTAAAAAATTGATACGATTGTGACCTATTCTGTTCAAGCATTTGAACCGGTGAATAGAACATTACTGAAACCTACAAAAAGGCCCACCATGCTTGTGGAGAGAGGCTTCAACAAACAGGCCTGGGTAGTTGAGTTGGCTTGGCAAAAAAAGGTTATGCAAAGCATGCTGATCTATCATTTGAACAAGATAAACAAGGAACTATAGGCAGTCAGCTCAAACCAAGACCAAATCCATTCCAGCAACCCCTTCCCCACTCTCTTACCCAGTGTTCACAGACAACCACCTTCCTCCTCCAGGTGAAGCAGGAAATGACCGGAAAGAGCAAGTAGAATCAAATGTTTCAATAGCTACAAGCTGATGTCTTAAAACACATATTGGCTCAACCGTGAATCAAGAGTAACAATCAGAACATCTTTATTGATGGAAAGTCAAGGCGTGATACCGACCGCATTAGATATCTCAAGCATCCTCATCCTCCTCCATGTTCAGTAAGCTCAGAAGTTGACAACTACCCAATAACTTACTTGGAATGACATGCTTGAAAACACACAAAAATGAGCAAATTTGGGACTCGCTGTCATATTTCAACAAGTAACTGCACTACAATGGAACACAATCAATGCATACTCATTCTTTCTAGCAGTGAAAATAGTAGGATATGTCAGGTCATGAAGTGTCCATAAACAGAAAAGGAAAACGAGACAGGAAAAAGCTAACAAATTGGTCGCGCTAGGAGGAATACAGCATATTATACATTACACGTCCACACGGCTAACTAGGAAACACAAGTATCACCCGCATCAAACAAGCCAAGCGCATAGTCATGAGATGTGTATCATTTCTTCAAGACACTGGAAGGAAAATAAATAAATGAATCAGGGAAAGTGAGAGCACAAGCATAAACATTTGGCTAAGCAGAAGAGATTCAACAATGGCAACTATCAAAAGTCACTCTAATTACTTCGAAATGGAAACAAGGCAAAACTCTGTCACAACATTGTCGCAGTGCATGAATAAACCTGGAAGCAGTAAAAGGTTTTAATTTTGGAAATCCAACAGTGAAAAGGTGTAAGCACATTGAAGCCAGCTCAAAATGAGAAAGGCATTAGCTCACTTTAAGCCAGCTACATGAGGCATCAGTTATGGTCCCGCCTGTCATTATAATGCACCATCTAGCATGAAGAATGATATAAAGTACATAGATCAGCATATATAATGGGGAAGCTCAACTCACTTGTACAAATAGGCAGCAATTCCCAGAATAATGCACAACAGAATGATATCAATACAGAAGTTGCGACTCGACCTTAGCTGGAGGCAGAAAAAGAAAAGAATAGAAAATAGTTATACAGCAATGTTGGCATAGACAAAGAATACAGTCATAATCAACCTTAGGATAAATATGTAACAAAGTAATTACCTGATTAACTGTCTCCTTGAGCCTGACATTAGTGTTCTTGAGATCAGAGGTTGCCTTGTCCACCTGCAATTATAAACAACAATCTTTTCTACTTTTTTCATCTTTTCTATGGACAATGGGTCTTCCCATAACAAAAATCACACTTGCACTCTCACACACACACAAAGGAAATAGGACTAGACCTCACCTTTGTCTCAATTTCATCAATTAGAGGTACTTGCCTGTCCAATTCCTACATGAGAAATACGAATGGTCAACAAGGCATCCTACATTACCAATGCTAGAAATAAAAAGTAAAGCCACTCACCTCATTCATGTCATGAGCCATGTTTTTTAGTGTATCCAATCCCTCTGATATCGTGTCCAGACCTTGATCCTGCGCATTGCTCAGCATAGATGTTATGTGCACATTGATCAATTTGTTTAAAGTAAAAGCAAAATTAACTTTGTTAAACTGCAACTTAATATAAGGTGGTTATTCAACCTTTCTTCCTCTTTTTTTTGAAAGATTGGTCTGGCCATACATTTAAACAAACATCACATAGCATAAATGACAAAATATTGGCTGGTCCCACACCTCATCTGTGGTCATGTTTAAACTCATCTGTAGTTTAGGCAAAAGATCAAAATCACAGCGAGACTCACCTAACTTGGCTGGTTACGATCAGAACTACATACATTTCCCCTGGAAGCATATGCCAACAAGCAAACAATGGTTCACCATTTATTATGTACAAACAGCAATTTTGTGCAACAGTCTGGGATCCAGATTCCGGACTCAATTAATCTAAAATACATAGGACGTAACAGCTGTCTGATGTTGGACTTGGAAGTCAAGCATCAAGTTGATGTCATCAAGTAAATCATCCAGGATGGGCAGATATGCCTATTTTGAATATGTAGTATATCAGTCATGTCCAATGCTAATGATCCGAGTAGCTGTGCATGAAAAAGATTGAAAATCTGACTGCTTACAAGGAAATAAGGTAACCATCACTATTTACTAAACCTTTATGAACCATCACACACAGATATCTACTGGCGCTGGGCAGCATGCTCTGCACATCAACTAAAAATTCTGTAAAATTTGACCTACAAACTGCCAGCCACTGCCCAAAGGGCATGTGCGGGATTTACAATCAATTGATGCAGTCACTATCTTCAAAAAATGAAATATTCATATAGACTACCTAAAAAAATCTGAGAGGCATTTAGTAGCTTCTTAACCATTTTTAACAAAATATAATTATTAGATATCAGGTATCAATGGCTTAAGAACCACCGCAGAAAAATTGATTGGCTGAACATCACATGTTTCCTTTCAATTTCAAAAAAAATGAAAGCACCATCTAGATATGGGGCACTCTAATGACACAAGAGGTGACACAATCGGTTGGCAAGAACATGGCTATAGGTAAGAAGTCCAGATGATCGCTAAGGAATCAAAAATCTCTGCTCACCTGCTTCATTTTCCTCATTTCGTACTCCTGCCTAAACTGACTTGATTCTTCAGATTGGTGAAAGAACTCATCATCAAATCTTCCATCTGCCATAAATAAAGAAGGTAAGATTATCACAGAGCTAACTGATTCATAATAAAAACCAAAAGCAATGATACTTTCTCATCCAGTCGGAGTTCACTAAGTTGGATGGATCACCTGCACTTGAGTCGAATTTTATCTCTGTACGAGAACCTGAAGCTGTCCAACCTCCACCTCCACCTTGCTTGGCTGCGGTTGAGCTCCCATCTGGTATTGCTTGAATCCTCTCCGGCAGTGCAAGAACCAAATCACTACGGGTAGCAAGTTCTTCTTTTGAAAGCCCTTTGACCTGCAGTTACTCAACTGTTGTAAAATTGAACTGCATGCATTGGCACATATGGGCATCGCTTTTACAGGTAATGTTCACCACAATTCTACAATCATGACATAGTAACTAGCATTGGCAACAAAACAGAAAATAAATGCATTTTTGTTTACTCCACAGGTTCAATATGAAATTCAGATCACAACGTGTGGTAGTAATACTGAGTGAGACTTTACACGGTCACCAAAGCATGAACCATGATGACAGCCAAGGGGAGCCAAATGATCCACAAAGAAGGTCGGTTGGTCACTAAACCTTCACCTGCTTATTTTTCACCCACTTTCTTGTTGCTTTCATATTATTTTGTGTATGAAATACAAGAAATTACCCATTAAAAAAATATACAAGAAATTAATACACTGATTTGTGATTACCAGAGGCTCAGGATGATGAATTTTCCTAAGTATTCTAATCTGAGAAGCTACAATTCTGTGTGCCTTGGTGATAAACGGGAAGAAAAGGAGTGTGAAATTGCAGGCTAAGTAAGAGGTAGATGGCTTGTACTCTTGTCCACGAGTTTTAGGTGCTCTGAGCCAATTATATAGCGAAATAAATGAAACATGTAGTAGAATTAGGTTATGGAACTGCTTCAGAATGAAAATTGGGTTAGGAATCAGGATCAACTCAATCCCCACCAAACGGTGAAGACAAAAAGAAAACCCCCATAAAGTAGCCATTTTAACAATCCTGAAAGCTTAGTTTCATAGGATTTACATATTTTAGGATAGTTCGTTGTTCTCTTATGGATCATTTTAAGCTGTAAACAAATATCAATAGTTCTCCAAATAAACCCCAGTTTTTAAGGCAATCCCAAAAGGCAAAAAAACAAAAAACTAGCCATTCTACTTCATGCTACCTTGCTGGTTTTCTCAATATGAGATTATCCTGGATTAACAGCCCAGCCCAACCCAGCCAAATTGTGAAATGTGATTAGTTTTGGTTGAGGCAAAGGAAACTCCACCTGAATTTCAATCAAGTGTGTATGGTACTTGTTGCAGTATAAATACAGGTTTTAAACAATCATTCCAATATGCATAATAATCTGTTTTGAGACTCAGCCATTACAGTGAGGAAAATGAGTGGAAAATTTCCACCACTTTTGCCTTTTCTTCTCTTCTTTTCTTCTGTTGAGTATAAAAAGTCCATTTTGGTAAGTCAGTCTCAAAACTCTAAGATCTTGTAACCAAGCAACAAAGCTCACAGGTATAGAAGGATAACATAGTTAATGAAGAAAAATCAATCTATTATTTGAAAATACAAATGCTTTGTGATAGAGTAGAATTGCATAACATGATTCATGTACTCAAGGCACTTAGAAAAAGCAACTTCCCTCAACATTTGTTCTATTATGCATAAAACTACTCTCCTTGAGACGAATTATGATGAATACAGAATACCAGCTTCTACCAAAGGCCAACCAACTGCACAGTCTGAGCCTCTGAGGCACCCATTCAAGTTCCATGACAAGCTTGACCCAAAAGATGGGCCCACTGCCAGGACAAGTGGTGGCCTAAGAAACTATCAACTGCCCAGACTAAGGCCTTCTTTCAAGTTTAGGTATAAGCTTGGCCCCGAATATGGACCCAATTCCTGGGTCAGAATGGAGCCAAGGCATCTGGTGTGGACAGGCAGCAACTAAGCAGATGATTAACAGAAGTAGATAAAAAATTAAAATTAAAAGACGGTTTAAAGTTATAACAGGGTACAGAACCATGTGACTGTGTCTCTTCACCAATTTCGTTATGTGCAAATAAGACCACAAACCAAACTGTCAAGTAACAGTGTGTTTATTAAAAGGTTCTGAAGGGAAAATAGGAAGCCCAACAAAACATTACAAAACAATTTATGGACCAACAACGTCCCAGCTTAAGAACTACTGAGTCAATGATTTCACTAAGTTATAACATATTGTCAACTAGGATGACAAGATTCATCCAGTTGATCGAATTGCTAAAGTCAGAGAAATACAGAATGAATTTTTGAATGATGGAAAAAAAGGTGAAAAGATGTCAGGACTGACCTTTTTAACAGCTAGCCTCTGCAATTTTGGCACTTCCTCAAGCAGTCGAGCTTTAGTTCTTCGTATCTCTGCATTCATTGCCACAGCTGAAGCCCTATTTTTCTCCTTGGCAGCAACCTCCGATTTCTAATTTATGAGACAAGCATACAAATATAAATGCACAATTAAATGAACGTGAATAGCAAGAACTCTCCAGTGAAGTAAGAAATAGTTAATCGAGTCCATAATATTGATCTTCCACAACCATATGAAAGCACCTAATGTTTAGTTCTACAGAAGATGAGATCGGACAACTTAAAACTGTCAGGGCATTTGGTAAAGAAAGCATGCATCAATTCCATCCATCAACCAGACATCCTGCCTTGAGTTCACACCTCCACCGCCACTTAAAAACATCATTGCAAAAGATGCACAAATAAAATCTGGTGACCTCAACTGATTTTATTTTTGCGTCTCTGGTGCAGAACACAAAAATGCATAGATCAATCAGAATAAAATCAATCAACAGATCCTTAATGCACAAATTGAGATGAGTTAATGGAGGTGTGTCTATTTTTCCCAGCCAATGTTCGCTATGGTCAGCCCTTCGAAGTTATCGTTGTTCATGGGAATAATAAAGCGGGCAGAATAACAAACAGATGGCGCTGGAGACACATGCATTATCATGTCATTTGGATGATTGAAATCAAAGTTCCACTTATCATATTCATGTAAACGAAATTCAAGCTGTTTCACGGTGCATAAATTTTCCTGTAAGTCAATTACAACTTGAATCTGAAACTCTTCCTTCAGAGCGACAAGCTCAAGAGCTGAAAATTTCTAATATACGAATTTGAAATTCATGTCTTCAAGAGTCTAGTCAAACAACCAAATGCACCCGAGTTTTATAAATAAGCGGAGCCTAGCAATTTTTCTACTGAATCCAAATTAAATGAATTTAAAACTACGGTTGAAGCTAGACCAAACCTCAGAGGTTCATTCACAAGAATTTCACATTGAGCTCATCCTACATTCACGCATCCAATGGATCCGTAGGCCATTCCGACACAGAAATCGCCATCATTTTCATACATCTAACCAACCTCGCATTTCCCACTCCCAATCTATTTCCTGGAAACCAGCAAGAATACATATGTAATCGGGATTATTTCCGAATAACCCAGATATCAGATAAACCGATTCCATCGGCCAAACAGCGTTCCCAATTCCCATAAAAATCCACCAAAACGACACAACTCACACACCAACACGACATTCCAGAACACCAGATCACAGCATTGTCCGTAAATCTAACCACGAAGAAGAAGATGATGAAGATGAAAGGTTGAGATGATTTTCCCAATAGACCGACCGTGGGTGATGATCGCAGGACAAATTTATTATAAAAAACCCTATAATTGAACATATAGAAGAAGGTGGAGAGGGAGAACCTGGAGAGCGGCTTCGATGTCGGCCTCGACAACGGAGTAGAGTCGGGCGAAGGCATCGTCGCCGGAGATGTTCTGATCCCGTTGCTTCTCTACATCATATTTCTCGTATTTCTTGCATATGGAATCAACGCGCGTGAGAATGTCGATCACGCTCATCTTCTTCTCCGACAGGGACACGAGAGAGAGAGAGAGAGAGAGAGAGAGAGAGAGAGAGAGAGATGACAGGCTGTTTGCAGGAACAAAGAGGGCAGAAGCGGGCTTTTGATGCTCCACCGTGGACAATAGACGATTCGCAGGCGTGAGGACAGAAGCGCGCTTTTGATGCTCCGCCGGGGACGCTGGAAGGTACGCAGGCCTGAGAAATTTTATCAATATGTTATCCTCATTGAATACTCAAAAGCTAACAGTTATGTAAGAATGATCCTATTATCCTAGGCTAAGTAAATATTTCACTTAACACACCTCAAAAATCATATTTTAAAATATTTTTTAAATTTTTTCTTCATATACTTTTTTATCTAAGTATGTTTAACATATAAATCAAGTTGAGGAATGATCCGGGCTAAGTAAATGTCTCACTTAGCTCACTTCAAAAATCCTATTTAAAATCTATTTTTTATTTTTTTCATACACTTGTTTATCTCAGTATATTTAACATATAAATCAAGTATTACCATTTTTAGATATGTATATATATATTTTTAGATTTTTAAAAATAAGAGTATTTTAAATACATGTATACACAATTACACATAAATGTTTAAAATTTTTTTAAAAAAAAGATAAACATATTCAAAAATGGTATTCTATATGTTAAAGAGGATTAATTCTGTTAGTCCGGGTTAAGTAAATACCCCATTTAGCCTACCTTAAAAATCCTATTTATAATAACTTTTTTTTATTTTTTCTTCATAAATTTATTTATCTAAGTGTAGTTGACATATAGACCAAGTTTTACAATTTTTTAATCTGTTTAACTATTTTGTGAGATTTTTAAATATCTCTGTGTATATATGTATTTAAAATACTCTTATTTTTAAAAATCTAAAAAATATACATACATATATCTAAAAATGATAAAACTTGATTTATATATTAAATACATTAAGATAAACAAGTGTATGAAGAAAAAAGTAAAAAAAAAGTTGTTTTAAATAGGGTTTTTGAGGTGAGTTGAGTGAGACATTTATTTAATCCGGGCTAACAGAATCATTACTCAATTAAGTTTTATCATTTTTGAATATGTGCAGATATTTTTTTAGATTTTTAAAAATAAGGGTATTTTAAATAAATATATACACATAAATGTTTGAAAATCTCAAAAAAATAAATAAACATATTCAAAAATGCTAAAACTTAATCTATATGTTAAATACACTTAGATAAACAGGTGCACAGAGAAAAAAAACAAAATTTTTTTTATCGTAAATAGGTTTTTTAAAATGAGTTAAGTGGGACATTTACTTAGCTCTGTGAGAATAATCTTGTTAGCATAGGCTAAGTAAATATCTCACTTAATCCACCTCAAAAATATTATTTAAAACAATTTTTTTTATTTTTTTCTTCCTATACTTATTTATCTAAGTGTATTTAATATATAGATAGATGTTATGCAACCACTAGTCAAGGAATATTTTGATGTTAGTTCATCATCATCTTATTCATCAAGGACCCAAAACTACCATTTGTTTAATCAAAGACCCAAAATCATTCTCATCAAAAGGTAAACTTATTGATGTGACAAATTTGCTTAAAATATCTATAATTATGAAAATACTTGCCTAGATCTATTTACAACTGCATTTGAATATAATAATATTATATATAATCATTTATTTATACAAAAGTGATATTTTACCCTATTTAGGAGCTGAAATACAACTTCATATATAAATCGAATTATTTTATTATATTTATCTCGTTGCATAATACTTTTATAATCAATTTTTCATATAAAAGCAATATTTTATGTGATTTAAAAGTAATATTTTAAACTGTTTAGAAGTTGAAATACAACTTCAAAATTGATGTATAAATTAAATTATTTTGTTACATTTATATGAGTGCATAATTACCAAGATGGACTAAAATAAATGCATAATCACCAAGATGACAAAAATGCATAATCACCAAGATGACAAAAATAGACATTCTTATTGATCATTCGTTTTTTTTTTTTTTGATAAATTATTTGATCAGTCATTAAAATGGCCAACAATGTAAAAAAAATGCGCATCCGGGGAATCGAACCCCGGTCAGTACCGTGGGAGGGTACTATGATACCACTACACCAGATGCGCTTCTTCATGTCAAATGTCATCTTATTTACTTATTGATTGAAATATGTCTTTTTAATTTTAAAATTTTATTCCTATTTTTTAATCATTCCGAAAAAATAATAAACCAATTGCTTTAGTAAAACACTTGAAGTGTGTTTGGTAATAAGTAAAAGTTGTCAAGTCAAAAATTTTCAATCTAAAATTTTTTACTTTCCACGACTATCCTATTTTTCAATCATTTCTTTACATTTTTCTGTACAACTACCATACTTTTTAATCATTTCTATACAACTACTAATACAACTAACCTATCTATTTCAACTTTATTATATTTATTTCTCATTATTACCCCTATCATATTGCATCATTTGTTAACTTTTATTTTTTATAACTTTTTTATCAAAAGTTTTATCCATTCCCGAACACACCCTTAATGGCCAAACCCACTTAAAAATGTAAATAAGACTGCAAGCATGTTTGACAATTAAAAAAAAAAACTTTTTTAATTTAGAACTATTCATTCTCCACAATTATCCTATATTTTAATTATTTTTCATATATTTCAATACAACTATCCATATAATTAACCTAATTATTTTAAATTTATTATATTTACCACTCATTATTGCCCTTATTGTATCATATTAATTTTTTTTAGTAGCCTGAGCAACATTAGGATTTGATCTCAAATGCTGGGGCAAGAAAGCCCGGTGAACCACCAACTACCTTAAGGCAAGCACTCATCATATTATTTTTTTAATTTCAAAATTTTTTTATTAAAAGTTTTATCATTACCTGACACACCTTTAATAACTATAATGTTCTATATCATTATCTTTCATATCAAAAATTTACTATAAAAATTCTCTATAAGAATTAAAATGAAATACAAATAAATTCAGAAAATGGTTAAATTCTATATAAAAAAAGATATGGGCCAAGAAGCATATTTATATATAAAAAAAAATAGTATAATTTTTCTAACGTGTCCAGCCCAGTAGATCATGGAGTGCGATCTTTGGTAGCAGGCTGCAAGCCCCAAATATATTTTTTATTTTTTAAAAATTTATAAAACTGTTAATTAAATATATTTAATCTAAAAATCAATTTTTTACCTTTATGAAACATGGTATTTTTTTTATTTTTCAACAAAGGGGTATTTTAGTTATTTTGAATGGTGAAAAATGACTAGAATACTTTATGATTGAAAATCTAAAAATCAATTTATAGATTAAATATGCCTTGAATAACAGTTCTTTTAAAAAAAATTTGCCCCCGAGATCAGGAAGCATACTTAAAAGCATGTACCAAGCGCATTCATAACTCTGTGTGAGTTCTAAAGACTCCAAATTACCCATCCAAAAGGCAGCAGGCTCCATAAATCAAGTCAGATTGCAAGGTTACAATTAACTAACTTCAGACAAGAACATGGTAGTGTTAAAGTGTTTCACATTGAACAGCTGATACCTAAGCTGAAGAGTCCACTAGTGTTCTTGGAATGAATGAGTTCGGCCTTTGGAATGAATGCCCATGTTAGAATGTTCAGCCCAACTCAGGTAATGAGGCCTTTGACATAATGGAGTTGGGCTCTGCAGGAAAAGGCGCATTGCTGGCCCTTTTTTCTGGCATGCTTACAATGACAAGTGCATTGTTAAGAATTTTTGTGACGCTAATTTATAAAATATTAACTCTAATTCTAATCTTAATCTTAATCCTATCTGTGCAACTTAAATTTTAACTTTATTTTTGAAAATCAATTTTGAGTTGAGTTTCATGTTAATGAATTTACATTTTATTTAAGAGTAATAAATTTATAATTTCATATAAATATATAATAATAACAAATCATATAAGTAAATATAATAATATATAGTCAAACTATAGATTTTTAGAAAATATAGTGTCACAGAGAATATTTCTAGAAAAAATTTAACATAAAAAGCAAGATAAGTGAAGAAAATTAATGGACATAAAAGTAAATGAAAAAAATAAAAGATAAATAAAAATAAAAATAATATATTTTATTTATAACATAATTACAATATGCTCAACATGTATTCAAATATAAATATAAATACTATAAAATACATGAATATAAAAAAATATTGTTTAGATGTTATGTATGTAACAATTTGGCTTTTATGAAGTTTCCTTTTCTATATAACTTCCATATTTAAAATTTTAATGGTTAATGAAAATTTTATTTTATTCATTATATTTTGCATCATTTATACTATCATGAAAACCTTCTCATTTTTGTAGTGTTATTGTGCATGGGCCTCATTGAAAATCAACGCGATAAAATAATTTATGTTAAATATCAATTTTAAAGTTGTATTTTCAGCATCTAAATCGTCTAAAATATCATTTTTATATGGATAACTTATTTTCTAAAATATTATTACATTCTAATATATGTATATGAATCTGAGCGTTTTTCATAATTTACATATGAATATATATTTTTCAATAAATTTGACCTATAAACACACTTAATCAGGATGGAACTTAGTTTCCCTGATAAACAAATGATTTAAAATACAACAAATAGATTAGATTTTTAAACAAATAATTTTAAAAATTAAAGGGGTTATTTGAGTTCGCTTTTATGTAAATTAGTTACGTGGAAGCAGAGCCTTATATATAACATATTTTATAATAAATATAAAATGAGAAATCAAGCTTAAATTTATTTAAATTGTATCCCTATATATTTACAAATCAGGTTTGGGTTCAGGCATAAAGCAGTCCAAATTGCACCCTTAGTTGGAATAGTGGGAAGTGTCTTGACTTTACTATGTTCATTAATATATAGAGTGAAGGGATGAAATTTTTTTTTATTGGTATCTACATATTACAGTCATCCCAAGCACTGTCTTAGAATCAAGCTTTTTGAGCACTTTTTATAATTTTTCTTACACGATTATACAATCATCTAACCATTTCTATTTTTTCCACTAACAAATAATTTTCCTAAACTGCCTACTGTGGACACTCTCACGTGCTGGGAAAACAGATGTCATAAGGCTCCCACGGTGATTTAAGCCCACCACAGCACATGCGTCTGAACGGTGAGTTGCCATGATGGCACTGCCATCGTAGCAAAGGGATGAAATTTACATGTAATTGAGATGAGAAGTTACTATTACATAGTTTTAAAAAATTATATTTAGAGTAGAAAAAATAGTATTAAAAATCAAATTATTATATATTGAAAAATAAGAAACTACATTTTAAATGGCAAAACTTCTTTTGAGAATATAAAATTCAATTTTATTCATATCTCATTTCACCCATTCTGAATTTCTAATGCTCCCAACAAGCCGAAGGAACAAAAAGCATTCTTGGTTTTTGACTTGTAGCCGTGCTCATCAAGTTTGTGTATTAATGCTTACTAGAAAATGAAACTTTTCGGTTACATTGCCATGTTCACCACTTGGATGAAATTGAAACTTTTATTTTAAGAAAAATAATTTTCCATCCAAAAAGATAGCAACCTCTTTTCCTTCTTTTCCGTACAATTTTTCTCAACTCCCATACAATTTTGGTCATTTTATTTTCATCTGATCCAACTTATGACTTGGCTAGGGCTGGTTTTGACAGATCTCAGATTAGGATGCGATGGGATGAGAATAAAATAAATTTACTTTCTCATATAATTTTTCATTTTAGAATATAAATTTTATATTTTCAATATCATTTTTCCATTCACAATACACAACAACCATTCCTCGTCACATTCTCATCTTATACTATGATATTGATCTATTTGAATCATTCATAGCGAGCCTTCAAGTAGCTATATATTTTACCACCTGCGGCCTACGTAGCTGGCAAAGCCGCAGCTGGCAGGGGCGTTGGGCTCCTTAGACTAAGTCAATGATTCAAGTTTCATCTCCCTTTCTTTGGTTGGAATGACTTTTTTAAAAAAAAAAAAAAAAAAATTCCTCCAAAATAAGTATTTTGCAATTTCCTCCCCGATTGTGGAAGTTTTAAGATTTCCTATCTAATTGTGGAGGTACTGTAGAAAATTCCTTCCATGTGTATGGGGATTGTAAATGCGACTCGTTGTAATAACAATTTATCAAGTTGTATACCATATAAATACCGATCCAAAAAAAATATAGCTTTATATTTTTGAATTAATTGCTTGCTGCACGATGGATAATTTGTAAAGTCATCAAGTGCTCTGTCTCTCGGTGTGTGCTGTGATGTGGGGATGTCCTGAGAAGTCTTTTTTGTTACATTTTTACTCGAATTAAATTCGTTATTTAATTATAATATTTGAATATAAATTAATTAAAGCTATTGAATGTGTTGGAGTAGCTCGGTTGTAGACGACAAGTTCGGAGGTTGCAGCCCTCCAAATACAGTCAATCCTTTTCCATGGTTTTCATGAAAACTATGATCAATCCAAGTCCTATTCCTGGCCTTAGTTTTAGGCATAATCCTATGTTACTGTTTAACTGTTTAATTATTAGCGTCAATCTTTTTCTACAGTTCACATGAAAACAAAGATAAGCGATTTAAGGCCTATTCCTGCCTTAATTCTAGGCATAATTGTGTGGTAAAATCTAACCCACTCAATGCTTTTAAAATTATTTCTTTATTTGGGAAACTAAAAATGTGCACAAAGTCCCATTTAAAAAACGTGTAAAATTGTCGGCATGAGACTAGTGTAGCGTGGCGAACAATGCCGACGTAGGGTGTGAGGAGCCGGGGCTTTGATTCCCGTACTGAGCTTATCTTCCATTTTCGATAGCCATGTTTTTATAATTACTTTTTTTATTTCATATTTTACATTATCTCAATTTAGTATTACTGTCGGGCTTCAGATATTCTTACAATTTTCTACTATTCCTACAAATATTTAATTAATAAACTAATTTTTCCTAAAAACCCACTCAGAGAAATCCAAGAAGAACAGTTGTTATCACAGGCTCCCCATTCGAAAATGCGGAAGCCACGTGTCAAAACGGAGTTGCCCATGTACTTGGGCCACAACTCTGAGGTCTGCCCATGCGTCTTCATAGTTAATTTGTTAGCAATATTATTAAATTTACACCTTGAGCTAGGATTGCAATATATACTTAGGTTAAGATGTAAATGCAAAGAACAAAAAAGTGTAAAATTAATTTAATAAAATTATTTAATATTCATATTTATTTATAAGTTATATTTGCAATGTCTAATGCATCATGGATTGTGACGCAATGCATTTGATCGCATTAACTCTTCAAGCGTGCTTCATATATATTTTCATGTTGTAAAATCTCGTGATTTTTAAATATATTTGGTATTTTATTTTGATTTTTTGTCTTTTAATTTTTTTAAACTTCAGAATACTAAACATTTTAAAATTTGTTAAAATTTTCAAGTTCAATATTAAATAGGCCAACATGTCTAACAAAATAAACTAAAATAAAAGGGTCAATGCGTGTTGAGCATATCATTCATACATATTTTAATATAACTTTCATCCGAGTGGGAATATAACATTTTTACGTAGGGTCTTGATAATGTGCACCCAGGTGTAGTTAGTTTCGGTACATTTGGGTGCTTTAATCCATTTTTTTAATTTTTTTGAAAAATTTTGTATGCAATTGTTAATATAAATATATTTAATGTGAGTATTAAGTTTTACCATTTTTTGAGATGTATAGATATTTTTTATTTTTGAAAATTAATGACATTTTAGCAATTTAAAATTTCTACACTAAAATTAACATGTGTGTAAAAAAAATTTAAAATATTAAAAAATGAGTTAAATGCACCTGAGTGTAATGAGTGCGTTTCAAAAGCTTTAAGAGTTCTTGGCATCATACTAAAGTATATTTTCTCCTATAAAAATAGGCAATTGTGCGGAAAATTTTCACATCGCTTTATTTTTCCGCATATAAACATGGATTCTAATCTTATGTTCTTGAGAGCATGCGGTACTGCATGCTTCTGGGCGCATACACCTATTTTTTTTATTTTTTAAATTTTTTTTTACAATAGTGTTAATCTATGTGTATTTTATATGTGTATAAATTTTTACCATTTTTTGAGTATTTTATATATTTATTTTTTATTTTTAAAAACCAGTGACATTTTAGATAATTTTAAATTACTAAAATGTCACTTATTTTTAAAAACTTGAAATAAATATCTAAAAATCTTCAAAAATGGTAAAAATTAGTATATATGTTAAATACACATTGGTTAACAAGTTTATTAAAAAAATTTCAAAAAAATAAAAAAATAGGTATATGCTCCCAAAAGCATAGGATTAAAATCCTACAAATAAGAGGCCAACACAAGCCCTTATACATTTTTTATTTACATGATACTTGGGTTCTTCTCCGGTTGAATGTAAGCTTTCATGGGAATTTTTTGGATGGTTCACCTTGACGATGAAATTAAAATTCAACCCACAAATCAGCAATATTGTTTAATGTTGTGTTTTATCATAAGTATCTAATCAACTTATTTTTTCATTATTTATGCTCTAATATCTTTTCGTCCTACTGTTTTATTTATTTTATGCATATGAGCTTTACTAATGAACAGTACTGTTATATAAACACATCTGTTTTTACTTTCTAAAGAATTTTCAGAATATTTTTCCTTAATTTTTTTTCCATTTTGATTTTCAACAGCGTTTCGAGATTTAAACTTGGTGGGGGCAATTCTCTCAGTGTATTATATTTGTTGTATTTACATAAATTGATTTTTATTTTTATTTTTTTTAGGAGGCTCTCCACACAATTTTTCTCAGGTGCAGTGAGGCAGGTTATGGAGATGTTTGGTAACATATGGGTGTGAAAATCATGATTTTTTCGTAACATTTAGTTTTCCAATACTAATTATTATTCCATCAATCAAATTATTTTTTCTGCTTTTACCCTAAATTTCAATCATTTTCCTTACTAACTATGTATAATAAATTAATTTATTTCAACTATATATCTATAATTTCTTATCAATCATACATTTATTAAAATATATTTTTTTTATTTTTCATAATTCTACGATTTTAAGCATTACCAAATGTCCCGTGTCGCATAAGGCGTATAAATCATAATACATTTTTATAAGCAGGCAGGAAGAGGATGAGTGGAAAGGAAAAAATGAGGTGGGGTTCACTTTCCGTGTTGCCCGAGAAACCGACCAAGTTTCAGCTGCAGTTTAATATTTAATCATCGTAAGGCGACGTGGCGAGTGCCGATTGGTTGGGCACCGTTCGGTAGTGGGGCCTCGCATGGCTGGTAGACAGCAGAGACAGTTTGTCAGATTCAACGACTCCACCGATTCGACGACCGACGTGGACGGCCCACCGTAACCGAACTGGAAGTGCGGACTTCACGAGTTTCTCTTTAACGGCTTGGATCTTCCCAACTAACAGATCCCTTGATTTTGATCGCAATCTCCACCGCCCATCGCTCCGGTCCTCCTGAAAAGGAAACGGGCGTCGCCTGTGTGAATTCCAGCCAAGCCAAATGCTCTTGCTTCTCTCTTTGACAATTTCAAGCCCAACTAGAAGGGCTGACTGACCTATTATAGCGGGCGTCGACTTTAAGCCGGCCACAAAAAAGAAAAACTTTTTTTTTTCTTTTTTATGAAATTGTTTAGCTAAGTCCATGCAATTTATACAAAAGTTGTCCATTTGCGGAGATGTGTAAGTATTTTTTTAATTTCAAAATCCATGTATTTTAGTTATTTTTAGTTGTCGAAACCTCAAATGATTAAATTCTTCTAATTTTGAAATAGAAACTACTTACAAGGGCTCCTCTTCTACGTAACTATGCAACCAAATTACATATAAGTGATCCCATATAACTCCTTTAAATTTTAAGTTATTAATGATTAATTTGAAATCAATCTATTCATGTATTTTATATCACTTATTTATTTATGAAACCAAGTTTCATTTAAATCAAGTATGTGAATGAGCTGCATTTGCTAAAAATATATGTATTCATGTGTAAATTATGAAAAAAATATTTAGATCCATTCACACATGTATTAGAATGCAATAATACTTTATAAAATCATTTATCTATAAGCAGTGATATTTTAGATGATTTAAATATTGAAAAACTATTTTAAAATTAATATTTTAGAATCAAACCATTTTGTTATGTTGATTTCACACATTTAAATATGAGACCCATATATAGTGAAATTAAAAAATAAAAGAATTTTCAAGATACTGTAAATAATACTAAATACAATAGATGAAGAGAATTTTCATTAATCATTAAGATTTTAAAAATAGAGGGTATTACATAAAAGTAGGACTGAAATTACATACGCTTAGCTAGATAGTTTTATAATTGTTACTTATTTAAGAAACAACGTTATGTATTTTACATTTTTAATATTCCCTTTCATTCTCTTTACATTTTCATGTGGGTACGAGTGTGTTTAATTTGTATATTGAATATTATCTTTTTAGCTTTTTGTATGTTTATTTTTCTAAAACAAAAATTTTCACTCATTTGACACTTCCTTGCACATGAAACATAGTAAAAATTTAATTTTTAAAATTTTATAAGAAATATACATAATAATTCAACATTAATAATTTTTGACTTTTGAAGTGAATATAATTGGGCCCGCATAACAATGAAAAGAGAATAGAACAAAATATTAAAAGATATGAAATAGACAAGATTGTTATTTAAGTAAATTACAAGAGCATTATAGTATCATAATTCTTTATTAAAAAATTAAAAAATTAAAAGAAATTTTTTTTATGCTAGCTTAAAATCAACTATAGAGTTTCATTAATCCTAAAATTTAGATTCCATGTTTAATGACTTGTAGCTAGGTTTGATAACTTTCATAAGTTGAAAGTGTATTGAAATTATGAACTTTCATAAGGTGAAAGTGTATTGAAGTTATGCATGCATCTCAATAATATTAGTTAATTTATCAAAATTGAACTGATTTATCATAAACATGAATTACACATAAAATAAAACCATCAACCTATAAACATCTTAGCAGTTAAAAGAGAAAGTACAGAGTCATTTTATTTCCTTTTCCACCTCATGAAAATCCACTTCCAAAGTAAACGAATTCTTTATATTGGTATCAACTCATTGAAAAGATTATTAAGAAAAACAAAATCATGGGATAAAGCAGTTCGCCGATATTTTTTCCTTTTTAGGACACTCAACAATCATTGCAAACATAAAAAACTACCTTCTATATTATTAAAATATGAAGTCCGATAGAGGTTGGAATTAAATTCTTCAAGTAACGACGAAGTGAGTAATTTTTTAATTAAATTCCGTGAAGATTTAATGCTGTCAATGGGTTTGGTCGTCGACCCGACTACGCTAGCCGAGCCGAGCCGAGCCGAGCTGAGAAATAGAAAACGCCAGGAGAAGAAGATTCGCACGCACCGGTGCGAAACGCTTCGCACGCAAATGAACGTAAACGCCGAGCAGTGCCTGGGGGGGACCGTAGGCTATATTTAATGGCGGGAACGTCCGTTCGCCCGTGATACGTCAGCTTCGAGTCGTAGTCCTTGTCAACCAACGCCCCAACGGTGCATGTTAGCCTGCAGCAGCAGCCTAAAATCCAAAATCTTTCAAACGCGCTGCTGCAGTTTTTTCACGGATCGACGACTCAAGCCCTAGAAATTTTCCCCAAAATGCGGAGCCTCAGTCCCTTTTCCGGCAGCCAGAAGTCTGGTTCCGTCTGCCGGAGTTCCACTGGCGGCCCGGATGCTTCCCCGTTGTCCGACTACTCCGAGGCGTCCGGTAGCCGGAAGGCTTCGGCGGGTCGGAATCGGAATCCGGTCAGGCTTGCCGCCCGTGCGCTTGGCGCCTGCTTTGCTCCGTCGGAGGTGAGATCGTCGATGAGCGACATGGATCTTGATTTCTCGCAAGCTCCTTCAGGTAATTTCGTCTTTGATTTTTTCTCTAAAATCGAAAAAGCTGGAACTTTGAGCTACGCGGTTTGGTTTTGACTTTGTTTTTCGAACTTTTGACTCTTGAAAGGCTGACTTCGTAAGGATTCAGGAAGATCCTGTAATTTTCTGATATACACGGAGATCCGTGATGTGTGGCTGAAATCATTATGAGCAGAGCAGTGATTTCGACCATGTTTTTCACTCACTTTGCACTCTTATGTGTTTGCTTATGGTGAAAATTTTCGGATGTGTTTTGGAATCTTGAATTTGAGATATACTGAATTCGAAATTCAAGATGTGTTTGGTTCTTCGGAAGTTTATGTTTGTTTTCCCAAGGTTAATTGATGAAGCTCGAGTCCGTTGATTAGCTCTGAAGCTTATTCAGCCTAGTAAACGTCGGATCAGGGTAGGATAATTGCTTGGTTTTGAATCAAAGGATTAGCAATCTTGGAGAACGCATGATTGCTGATACTGAAAGACCGCACAAAGAGAATGGTCAAGTGTAGGCCATCTGTGTATAGAAGCTATCTAGGTTAATTGATTATACCTAGGTTAGAATCAGATTGGAGCAATGATTAAATCTTAAATTTGGAAGTAAAAACTCAGAGCCTAGATTTGGTGCAGGAGAAACTTGAGAAAGCCAATGCTCATCATGGATGATACATTATACAAGCTGGCTATTCACTCTGCAGATTGCCAAGTCTTCTTCTTATTTTTACATGACTTTTTGGAAATTTTTTTAGGGGGGGGGGGGTACATTTGCTAATTGGAGAGAGTTTGAAGGAGCGCATGAACAGCTTTCAATAGCTATTATCCTGACATTTTTTTTCTTATTTTTTAAGATCAGGATTTTTTTGAACATGCATTTCCTTATGTCATTAGCGTGAGAATAATGAAGTGGTCGTGAAAAAGATAATCATTTTGATTGGCAATTTGGTTTGCCCTCGTTCAGAAATAGCTCTAGTTGCATGGTCTTACCATGGAACACCTCAAGACAAATGCTAGAATGAAAAATCTGGAGGGTTATTTATGAAAAATCCTCCTCCATAGATATTTATATGATATGAAAATCATTTAATTATATATGTCTATGATCCATGGAAAGTGCAAATGCATGAGGTTGTTTATAATTTTTCTGATGTGTTTATGATTTTATTTTGAATGTTACAAATCGCAAGAGTTTTCAATCAAATTATTTTTAGCTAAGCAAGTAATTTTAAATGCAATGCATGGCCTGGATCTTTAGAAAAAAAATGAGAAACCCAAGGGTTTGCAAATTGCACCCAGTTTCATAAGAGAAAAGCCCTTTATGAAAGGACACTGTATCTTTGCATAATTGCAAAATGGCAATCATTTTTGAATATTTGAAGAACGAACTTCCTAAATTACCAAATGATGTGGATACTTATCATCAGTTGATGTACCTAATGGAGATTGATTATTGGGCTTGAAAACGCACAGATAGGACTGATTTGCAAAATATTCTTGCAAATGAATCTAAACCTTGTAGGTTTCACATCTTTCATTTTAAAATGACTTCTAACCCCAGTCGGGTTGCATCAATCGATCTTGCAATTGTAACTTGGAGAGTTTATTCTACAAAATTTAAAACGCAAGGGCCCATTTGCAATTATATGAATTCGTTGAGTTTATTTTGCAAATTCCCTAAAATCTGGATGATTGTGGTGTTTGTTGATGTATTTTTGCATGCATCACTAGCAGGGCCCAGTAGAAGAATTGTATAGATCAATGACTTGGTTTTCAATTCTCCGTACATCCTGATTGTGCAACAATAGGTTCATAGTGATTGCTTCATAATATTTCCGTTTTTCCATGTTAGCTGCTTTGCCATGATTTTCTAGTTTTCATGGTTGAATTTTCTGTGAAAATTTCACATAGCATTACCCCACCACCCCCCTCCCCTTTGGAATTTGTTCCTGAATAAAATAAGCATTCAAGGAGTTCTGATCTAGCTTTCTGATTGATCCCTGTAGTCACATCTGATTCTTCTAGTACTCAAAGTCGTTCAAGAAGAAACAGTTACGCTACTTTGTACAATTCTACCCAAAGTGAAGCAGGTGGTATGACATTCACTTTGGAGGAGATCTACAAGGCTACTCGAAACTTTTCCCCTTCTTTCAAGATTGGGCAAGGAGGTTTTGGTACAGTTTACAAAGGAAGATTGGCCAATGGAACTTATGTTGCTATCAAGCGTGCAAAGAAGGTTGGTGAGGACTATATATGGATGAACTGATCAATATTTTAAGGCTTATTTTAGTTTATTAGAATGGAAGATGACGAATTGTAGCTTCAACTTTGTGTCCACAGAGTGTATATGATAAGCATTTAAGTGTGGAGTTTCAGAGCGAAATCCAAACCCTGGCGCGTGTGGAACATTTAAATTTGGTTAGGTTTTATGGTTATTTGGAGTATAACGAAGAAAGGATAGTTGTTGTGGAGTATGTGGCCAATGGAAGCCTCCGGGAGCATTTAGATTGTAAGTTCTTCAACAACTTCTCATGATACATCATGTTTAATTCTTTTTTTTATTTTTTATAATCTTCTGTATTATCATTATTGCTGATACTGGTAGAATTATGCGAAAGTGAGGGAACATTTTCAACATTGGCAGATCTGCTGATCATTTCCATCAGTCATATGTGTGATGAACATGCTGACTGAGGTCAAATTATGAGTTAATGTAAAACCTAGCGTATATTTTGTAGAGAGAGTTGATTTGTCTTTATAATTGTTTGCATTCTCTAGAATGTGAACATCGTATGAGGATTTTGAGATGTAATTTCTGAAATGCAAATGTCAACTGAATATTCTGAGAAAGTTCCAGTCCTGTGCAAGAAAGAGAAATTCGGACACTACTTTTATACTTTTCCTGTGAATATCTGAAAGCGAAAATATTTTTCAATGATTGTGTATCACTGCATTCTGGAAAATTCTTATCTAGTCATCCAAAGATATGAAATAATGGTAAAACTTCAATCCATATGTATACATACAGGTGGTTTGAGCCTTCTGTTTTGTTTTTTTTTTTTTGTTTTTTGTTTTTCCATTTCCATTTTTATTTGACCATACATGTATTTAGTTGTATAAAAATAAGGGCTTAAACGACCTCTATGTATTGAGGTTCAACACATACATATGTATAGAATCATTACCCGTGAAATAAACATTTTGTTGGATAAAATAAAATGTTACATTCACATGGTCTAAAAATTAACACGTAAAATTAGACTTCATAAGAAACAATGCCTAATAAGTTAACGTCTTCTATACCATGGAGCTGAGATTTGGTTTGGTTACTCAATTGTATATCACTCGTGGGTTTGTTTGCAACGCAGGCATACAGGGAAATGTTCTTGACCTTGCTGCTCGGCTGGATGTTGCCATTGATGTAGCACATGCTATTACCTATCTTCATATGTACACAGGTACAAATTCAGAGGATACTGGAGTTCTATCCTGCTGTTTGCTTTACAGTTTTGATTGATTTTCAGTGCTTATTGCATAACTATAGGCGTACCATAGAGAGCTATTTGAGGTAGGCATGGACTGGCAACATTTCCAATCTCATTTTGTTGCTTTGTTTTCTCCCAACACATGTACAGAATTTCCATCTTCTGAATAATTGGAAGCAAGTGTCATTTAATATGCTTGTCTTCATGCTTGGCCATGTGTCCCTTCATGCAATCCGTATGGCATATAATTTGTTTTAGGTATCATTAAAATTTTCACATTTAAGAAAGAACAAGGTTTTCCTCCATTTTTGAATGATAGGGGCCATTAAAGAAAAAAAGGTAAAATGGTGAATTTCGAAAAAATACTAATAGATTAAGGCCAACATCTTCCATGAGGGTGATTTTGCAAAGGAAATTCCATAATAAGGGGTTATTTGCAAAATTAGTATTTTAGGCTTTGAATTGTTGAGTTGAAAATTTATGGGGCGGTACATGCAAAAAGCCCTTAAAGTAATGCCATTTGGCATCCAATTCTAGGTGTAGGATGATGACATTCAGTTTTTCATGTCCTTTTTCTAATTTTATACCCAAAAGCTCCTTTTGAATTTTACTGCTAAACACCAATCAGCATCTCACCTACAGCATTTCCAGCAAAATCTCTGCTACTAAAAGCACTTTCCTCAACTAATGAAATTTCACACTTAAGCCAGATGAAACCTTAATCAAGATGGGAGATTCATCGAGAAGCACCAATTTATTGGTCTAGATCAATAAAGAATGGCATAGACATGATGCATACAATATAATGCATTTCATGTAGTCAACACCTACTTATCAATTTTTAAAATGCAGATCACCCCATCATTCACAGAGATGTTAAATCTTCAAACATTCTCCTCACGGAAAATCTCCGTGCCAAGGTGGCCGATTTTGGGTTTGCTCGCCTGGGTTCGACTGAAGAGGGGGTTACACACGTTTCTACTCAAGTAAAAGGGACTGCTGGGTATTTAGATCCAGAATATTTAAGAACTTATCAACTCACTGAAAAAAGTGATGTCTATTCCTTTGGAGTATTGTTGGTGGAACTCATGACAGGAAGGCGCCCCATTGAACCCAGAAAGGAAATAAAAGAGAGAATAACAGCAAGATGGGTACGTTTTTCTATCTCAAGTTGCCTTCTTCTTTAACTCGGGGCCTCTTTCTTGTTCTCTGTTCACAGTTTGAGGTGAAGTGAGCAATATTTCACCATGGATGCTCTAATTGGAACTTGTATCCAAGGTCCAAGTCATTTATGAGGTGTTGCCTATTGTGAAATGGCCTAGCCAGTAATTTCTGCCCACCGGCCACCAGTCAGGTGTTGCCTCATGTATAAGAAAATCATTCTGCTAGAAAAGCTTAAAAAATGGTGCATATGTTCAGTTTTTACAATTATTATATTTCCTTTGGACAGATTAACCATTGTTCAGTCCAAGTTTGGTGCTATGAACTATTAAGTGCCTGTTTGATTGGCTTATTTTTATGGAGTCCAAGATGTCTGTAAAACGTAAATAGAGCGGCTGCTGTATCGACAGTGGTATTTTAAATGTTTGTCCTGTGAGACCACCTTTCAATTGACGGCCAATCTCAGTTGTGGATGGCTTGGACATGCAGTGTTGTGTATCCAATTGTGTTGCTATTTTAATTTTTATCCTTTCCTTCGCCGCTGTTAGTGTCAATTGGATTTGGTTTCACAATAAATGCAGGCAATGAAGAAATTCACTGAGGGGAATGCAATTCAAACACTGGATCCAAGATTAAAGCGTTCCGCAGCAACTAATTTGGCACTGGAGAAAATTTATGAGCTGGCTTTACAATGCCTAGCACCAACGAGGCAGGACCGGCCAAGCATGAGGAGGTGTGCTGAGATCTTGTGGAGCATCCGGAAGGACCACAGAGAGCTTGCAGCTTCAGATATCCATTCTCAGTCAAGTTCCGACATGAATACTGATGTTCTAGATGACTAAAATTTGGCTTCAAAGTGGCTTGGAACTTATCCTAAGAAATGATTGTTGGGAAAAAGCCTTGCTCTTGGAGATGCAGTGTGGGATATTCTGGTTATGTCCAGTTGGAAAAATTGAAGAGCTGGCAAATCTCATCAAAGCGAGCTGTGGGTTCATCAAAGGGAATTTGTTCATCCACATTGATAAATGCATCAGAACTATAATATATGTATAGAAATTCTGTTGTAATCCTAAGATGGAGCAGTTTGGAGCTGCCATTCCATCCTTCTTCAATGTTAATTTTGCTGTTGACTCATGGGACAGTTTGTACCATTATTGTGGATAGTGATGCATGCAAATGCTTGAAAGCGTTTCGCTTGCCTTATATTATTGTCCTCAAGATATATGGGCTCTTAGCAATTCAGGCCGGAATCTTTCATCAACAGCAGCAACTATAATTCTTCAAGTCTTTTCAGCGTCATAATCACTGTAAACTTTTTTTTCACATGAGTGAGGGTTGGTTATATGCATCCTTTTGCATGATTTGCATCAATCTCGATCTACGTCCACAGCCTTCTTTTACCCAAGCTGGAGACTGGCAATGAGAATTTTGTGTTTTGTGTTGTCTTTTTTCTTTTATGAAGGCTAAACAACATGTCCTTGTTTTTGTTGAATTGATGCAATGTTGTTGTTTTGAGTGTGAACTTATGGATGTTGTGTCTCTGTGACTGGCGCGATAGCAGTCCTCTTTGTAACACCTCCAAAGGTATGGCCAGCTTACCAACATTTCGTTGTACCTTGGACATCATTTTACGTTGTTACTGTCCGTCCCGGCTCAAATTCAGTTGAACATCCTTTTATCAATCAGTATATTTTTAGAGAGCCTTATAAATAACATAATTATGTTTAAAATTTTCAATCATACATGGCCATTCTAAATGCAAAGACATCCCATAATTAGGAGTCACGCTTTAGAAGTGACAAAAAGAGAACTCATGGCAAATATTTGCTGGCTTGTTTGGAGAAAGTTTCTCATTTCAGAAAACGATTTTCAAGTCCAATCATATTCTGTCCATGTCCTTCCTTTTGAGAGGTCGAAAACGATTTTCAAGTCCAATCACATTCTGTCCATGCTCTTCCTTTTGAGAGGTCGAAAACGATTTTCAAGTCCAATCACATTCTGTCCATGTCCTTCCTATTGAGAGGTCGACTCCACCAAGTATAAAGGCATTTAAAAAGGGAAGTAATTTTATCAAAAAAAAAAAAAAAGGGAAGTAATTCTTTTGATGGCTTAAATGGATATTTCTCAGATTTAAACCAGACACAAAGTATTAAAATGCACGTGTAACTAAGAATGTATTTACCACATCAACATCTTCCCTTTTCAAGTGCTTAGTTATACGCCTCACCAAGACTTGTATTTTTAAATAGTTTGGACCTTAGACATTTACCCATTAAGCCATTTCTTTACATCGGTTCTGTTAACTTCTAAAATATAACAAAAAGTTCAAAAAATCAATTCATTAAGCCATTTCTTTAGATCGGTTCCACTAGTCTTACTAAAATTGGAGCTGACAACACGAGAGATGATATTAGCTATAAATGAACGCTTTCACCCATTTAACCCATTTTTTAATTACCAAAATGCCACCAACTCTAAAAAAATCCAACTAAAAGTTCTATAAATCAATGAGAATGATAAAACCTGGCGCCTGTGTTAAATACACTTGGAATATATTTAAGCGATAAAATTTTTGATCTGAAAGTTTTTTTTTTTTTTTTTGTTGATAAAATTGATGTAAAAGTTTTTGAAATAGTACAATCAAATATGATAGTGGTAATTGTGAAAAGCAAAGTGAATAAAGTTAAAATAAATTAGTAGTATTAGTAATTATATAAAAATAATTGTATATGAAGATGTAAAAAATAATAATTTAAAATAAAATAATTGTACAGAGTGAAAAATTTTAATTTGAAAAGTCTTATATTTATTTAAACGCACCCTTACATTAACAGTAATTTAACAAAATAAAAATAAATAAAAAATGAATTTTTATTGCTTTGGTACACCCGAATGACCTAGATCAGCACTCCTATAAAACGCACGAACTTCAAAATAAATAAATAATGTCGAATCAGTCTTTAACATTTCATTCGAACTACTTTTCAACCCTTTGTAATAGAGTGAATATTTTTCCTATGAAAATAGGCAGCTGACAACAGCAGACCACATCCGTGGTCAACAATGTAAAACACAATCCAGCATTGGAAAAGCCACAGACATACAATAAATCTCTCATGAGGGTGTGCAAACAAACATCAGACGTGGATCTCTCAAAGAAACAAAGAACCCTTGGATGAACAATCAAGCCATGCCACCTTGAGCGTGTGATGTCACCAGTACTCATGAATCCCTCGTTCCCAATAAATCAGAATCCTCTTCAACAAACAAATCATGACATTCCAATCAATAATCTCCAGCTAGTTTCAATCCTGATTCCTGGAGGCGTTTTTTTTCTGTCATGGAATGCAATCCCACAAGGCCCATACATTACCGTATGAATCATCAACGTGACAGACAGAGACATGCGATTAAAAGAAGTAACTACGTTTAATCCTAGTCGAGTTTCAGCTATCAATTGAATTATACCAGTTGCACTGCAGTAAAATGTGTCCCATTGCAATCGCACTGAAGGCACCGGTAAAAAATATATATATTGCACAAGCTGACAAAGGGTTGGTCTATCATAGTCTTGCCAAGCTGTGTCATCTGTCACCATCTGACAAAGAACGTTCTCTGCGTCTCCTGTGTGAGTAATAATCATCCCTCCGACCATATGGTGAGCGAGATCGATCCCGCCGATCCCTTGAATGGGAGCGACCTCTGTCTCGCCTTCGAGGTGAATAGCTAGGAGACCTTCTATGTCCATGACCTGCAACTTACATGATTGAAATTAAGACTAACAAAAATATTCCTGGCTCAGAATTTTGAGATGACTTCTCATCCAAAATATTGAAAACCATGGACAAATTTTCAAATAAATAGAAGAAACTAATAAAAGGCAAGCATGGATCTAGACCTGATCATGCCTCATGATCAACTCATCAATCTATTTGTTCATTGACTCATCTAAAATATAACAAGCTAGTCAGTCACCTCAATTCAGTTGATCTGGTTGTTTGGGAACATGAGAATGTGAATAGGGAATGCAGAAAGTCAACATATTAATTACCAACAACCCTCTTTTTTCCATTTTTACCCCTATATTATAATCATTTTCTCAAAATTTTCCTTGCACGTACCCTATCTATTTTTTTTTTTCTCTATTTTCACTTTACCTCTATCTTATCGATTTCATTCCAATTCCCCATTCACATATTACCAGAAGGAATTGGAACTTCTGTCAAACTAAAAACTTCCATAGCCTGATATAACTTTTCCAAGCCTAGTACATATTGAACAGATGAATGTCTAATAAATCTCAAACAAACGGATGCTGTGTCTCACAAACATGTGGGTTAGTAATATATGTTGCACAATTACATCCACTATTCAGGGAATTGTCCAACTATTTATCTCCATAACTAGCCAAAAAACACAAATATGACACAATATTTACAAATCGCAATACTTTTTGTTCACTTCTAACACATACACCATACATAGTAGTTCAATAAGAAAAGGAAATGAGAAGCATAAAATGCATAACCCTGTGTCCTCCCTGCAGTAAAGTCATGCTTCAATTGCATCTGAAGAAATTCGCAGAATCCTATGCCCACGACAGACCTAAACTCAGAACCTTTGAACAAAAAAGGAGAAGAAGAAAAAGAAGGGATAAAAAAGATTGATAAAACTTAAAAGCCTTCAAATCTCACTGCCCATAATGATTTTTACAAGAATCCCTCCATTGAACAGCATTCCACAAAAACTGGACTCAACAAACAAGCCACCTATCAGAAACCATCAATTGCTCCCAATTCCCCAGAAGGCCACAAGAAGAATGTGACTATTTATAAAAATCCTAAGACCTATTTTGACAGGGGGAGGGTAAAAACGTAGACTTCATCAGTTGCCCTAAAAAAAAAAAAATCATCCTTACTTTTCCACACATCTTTCCATGCAACTATCTCCTCTCTGATCATTTCTTCACATCTTTCCTATAATTTATCACATCTTTCCATACTACTACCCTATCCATTTCAACTTTATTCCCTTCACTCCTAATCATTACCATATCTATTTCAAAAAGTTTTCCACCAATTTTTCCCACTTCCCAAAAAATCCCTGTACAGAATATAATCAGCACCACATTTTTAACTTTTTTTTAATGAGTGTTTAAGAGTAGCACTCATGTCTTAATACAAAGAGGCAATGGAATGCTTTAGTAATCTTCTAGTTATGGATCTCACTTTGCCACAATTTTCCTCTTATCGAACAAGCCTCGAAGGATCCAGGTTTCCCTAGCGACCACCATGAACGAGTGCATAACGTAACATAATCCTAAGCCTTCAACTAATACTTGGTAATGATAAACATTAGTATTGCAGAATGCATGCATGAGAGATTTCCATATATACCTCTCCTCTCTCTTAGACCTTGATATCTTCCAGGAGTAGGTGTCCTCCCACGCCTCCGTTTTGCCTGCACATGATATTAATGAAGAAAACATTTTCAGAAAATAAATAAAAGTGAGGGAAGAGAGGCCAAAGAATAGGGGCTAACCTGCAGAACAATGAAAAGCAACACACAAAAGGGAAGGGCTCTGAATATGTTCATGTTTCTTCATCACTTTTTACGTTTAGGGCATAAAGTGGCCATGTTATTGGAGGTGTGGATGTTCATGATCCACAATTATACATATGATGGAATTTTACGGACTAAAACAGCACAACAGATAGATTGAAGAATTAAATTTTCCTTCTTAAAAAAGCAAACAAATAGAAAACCACAACTAGGAGCATCTCTAAATGTACCTACAAAATTTTCTTGATGTTTCATATAATGACTATATAGTTTGAAAAATTGCAATTATCATATACATGTTTCATAATATTTTGCAAATATACCATTACTCTAGGGCTCTGCTTTCTTCCACTAAACCATTGTCCACACTGGCATCCAATAAATTTTAAATACCTAAAATGCCCTCCCAAATACTTAGCCTAGTCAAAACAAAATCAGATGAGGAAGGGCAGCAGCTGTGAGCAAAAAACACCTCTAAAGCAGCAAGCTAATGAAAACCATAACTAGGGGCATCTCTGAATGTACCTACGAAATTTTCCCAATATTTCATCTATGACTATATCATTCGAAAAATTGCAATTATCATAAACATATTTCATAATATTTTGCAAATATACCATTACTGCAAGGCTCTGTTTCCTTGTCCAAACTGGTGTCCAATAACTTTTAAATACCTAAAATGCCCTCCCAAATACTTAGCCTAGTCAAAACAAAATCAGGTGAGAAAGGGCAGCAGCTTTGAGCAAAAAACACCTCTAAAGCAGCAAGCTAATGAAAAATGGCAGCAGCTTTGTCTCTGTCACTAGCTGAGAAAATATTGCTGAACAAGGCACAGGTATGATCCTGTGAAGAATTCAAAAACCTCAGATCCATTTCTAACTGCCATCAAATGGCTACAGAAGATACATGGAAGAGCTTCTCCAATACAATGCACCTCTGCAGCATCCCAAAGCAACAGAATTCTCACCAGCACCAGCACCATCATAGCTGCAGCAAGTGCAGAGATAATCCTCTCTAACTCCAAAGAAAATGTCACCCACATCAATCACAATCCCCTCCAACTTCAGGTCAGCCTGCGCTGCAAACAGCCTGAGCGGATTGTAAGCAAACACACCCAGGCCTCCTGCTGCAGAGCGGTGGGTAGAAATTGGCTTCTTGAAAGGTGATATGGCAGATGAGTGGCAGAAGAAATAGGGCTGGCAATGAGTTCTTGTTGCATCAGCCGGAATGATGGTCGGTTTTTTTTTTTTTTTTTCCCCAGAGAGTGCCAATTCTCCTCCATGATTTTCTGTGCCCAGAGATCTGGAATTTGGTGGACCCCAAGATATATGTTTGTGTGCTGGCTGCGAAAGTGGAGAAAGATGGAGACCATGCAATGCAAGATGGTTGGTTGAAAGGAGCTCCCAAATGCCAGATTGAGCACGCTAGAAAGACAGATTGAAGATGACAAAGGAGATAAGCAACTCTTCCTGACCAACAAGATGCAGCTTGAGGATTATTTGTTAGAATGCCTCAAAAATTAGACAGTCATCTCTTAACTTTACAGTGGACATAAACACTACTGGTATACATTCAAATGTTACAGTAATGGACATAAACACTACTGGTATACATTCAAATGTTACAGTACCTTATATAGTTTAATTGCAATATTTCAGACCATATATGTACATCTGAAATATTGAATAGAAGAGGTAGGTCCATCTGCAAATGCCCCTATGAACTGTGATTTTAACAGTCTCCTACACTTCTATAGAATCACTAGCAGAACAGCCATATGCCTCTCATGGTTACTGGGTAGAAAATTAAATCATTTTGCTCACACGAGCCAATCTGACACATCTGTGAAATATGGGCCATTTATCAAGTGTGTCAATCACATTCCTAATTTTTTTTTAAAATGTAACGCACAGATCTTAGGAAGAATGTATATCACTTGCACCTTTGATCTGTTTCTCTTTTCTGTGCATGTGTAGACCTGATGAATAATTTGGACCAAAAAATGAACCATATAATTTACACAGCAGCAACCACCAGGCAAATACAATGGGTCTCACAAACATCATTTAAAGAGCAAACGGGGTCCCCAATGTGCTATTGTAGTTAGCCATTCCATTTCAGAATATAACCATGTCTAGATGTCGTTGTTAACTGAGAAAAAGAATACAGGGCATACAACCCTTCGGAAAATGGTCGGATTTGAATCGATGATTTGAAGATGTCGATGTAGCAATGATTTGAAGATGTCGATGTAGAGTTCACGTCGACATGGGGAAGGTTCGGGCTTTTAAGAGCTCAGTTTGTGTGTTCGATGAAGGTTCGGACTGTTAAGAGCTCAGTTTGTGAGTTCGATGGAGCTATACACACACCAGACGTGCTGCCAAAAGTTACCAGGCAACATTTCTGCAGATGAGCAGTGCTATCAAAAGACTGGATATGAAGAACTTCACAAGCTGATATTTTATAGTCATACAGAGCTGAAATTTTTTTTTGATACCTTCTCAACTGTGATCAATCGACCTTCAAGCACAGAACGGTTTAGGTACTTGATACAACGGTCCGCCTCCTCTACAGTTTCCATGGTGACAAATCCAAATCCACGGGATTCTCTTGTTCGCGGATCCATAACCAGGTGGCATTCAATAACCTGCACAGGAAGGGAAGCAATTTAAGGTGTAGCATTCTCCATCTATAATCAAATAATGTGCTTGGAGAACAGCATAGAAGCTAATCTTGAGAATAATAACATGATCGAGAGGAATTATTCAGGTGATATCACTGAAGTGCATTTTTAAGAGTGCTTAGAAGCTCAAATATAAAAAATCCAATACCTTTCCTTCTTTGCTAAAATATTTCTCAAGGTCGCTGTCAGTAACCCTTGTAGATAAGCCTGTCACATATAGGTTATTTCCTGGATTCACTGCATCTGCAGAATCTTGACTCCTATCATGCAACAGAATCACACACTCGTTTGACCATAATTTCACCAAAAGTTTCAACTAAGCCTCCCATGTAATAAAACAACAGCATAAGTAGATATATTTGGCAAACTCATCAAAATAAAAAGGCTCGAAAGGAAATATTTTTGTTGGAATCATTTTATCAGGTGATTTAAAACCATCTTGAAATCATTTGATTGGGTGATTTAAAACTATCTTTAAATACTTGGGTGGAACAGTTCAAAAAAAAAAAAACACAATTAATGATACACCATAAGCCATCATTTCAAAGATTACCTACCTAGTATTTGCCCCCTTTAATGAAGAAAACAGTAAACTTGGAAGATTTTTTATCTGTGGCATTAATTTTTCTTCTAGTCTCTGGAAATCTTAGGACAACACTTTGAGAATAATAATAATACAATCAGTGATTCAACTCATACCACACCCTCTAGCATTCTTCCTGGATTTTTATGATTTTAAAGAGGTAGACACTTTCAGAAAGCCTGATTATTTTGACTTTTGGCCAGAGATAAATCTAGATTTAACCTTCAATGAGAACTTTGTCATATAGTCTATTGAGCTTCACCAAAAGCAGCTTGTTAGGAAAAACTGCTTGACATGAGGGTGATAAGAAGCTTAAACTTCTCTTCTTATTTATTGCTTGTGATTTTTCTTTAAAAAATTAATAATGAATAAGGATTGTACCTCCAAACCGCAATCAGGAGACATCCTTATTCTCCCGCTTCACACCTCAAAATGCAGCATTCCTAAAGAAAGTGTGCTTTAACATCTTCTTAGCCCAAAATGGATAATGAGAGGAGAAGTTCTTTTTTATGGCACTCCCAGGAACAGATGGAGCCTGTAGCTCAAAAATTTTCAATCCTTCCTTGTCTCAACCAGCCCAAAAGTGAAGGACCTTTCACTTACCTCAAGGGATAGGACAATCATGTTGGAATAGTTCCTTGCATGTATTTATGCTTTTTGAAAACATTATATAAAGGGCTCTGCTTCCATATAACTAGGTTACATAAAAGCAATTCCGGGTAACTTCTTCCATTTTTTAGATGTCAATGATTTATGCAAAATATAATCCATTCATTGTATTTAAAATCATTTGCTTAGCTAGGAGCAAGTTTCATCCAAATCAAATATCTTCATGGGCTTTAATCAAAAGAGATGTGTGTGTGTGTGTGTGTGTTCATGGGCCATGTTAGCTCAAAAATAAGTATATTCATGTGTAAATTAAGAAAAATGCTTAGATCCATTCGTATATATATATTAAAATGTATAATACTTAAGAGAATTATTTATCTACATAGTAGTGATATTTTAGATGTTGAAAAATACTACTTAAAAATTTATATTTAGTATTAAATCATTTTATTTCATTGATTCTATACAGATGGTTTAAATGTTGAAAATACTGCTTAAAAATTTATATTTAGTATTAAATCATTTTATTTAATTGATTCTATACAGATGGTTTAGATGTTGAAAATACTGCTTAAAAATTTATATTTAGTATTAAATCATTTTATTTCATTGATTTTACACATGTATAGATGGCGCCCATATATATATTGATAGTAAACAAATGAAAGAATTCTCATGATAATATAAATGATTTTAAATACAATAGATGGAGTGGATTTTCCATAAACTATCAAAATATTAAAAATGAAAGGGGGTTAAATAGAAGAGGGGTTTAATATAAACATTCCCATTATTTAAATTCCATAAATCTTGACTGCATAAATCTAAAGATATACCTAGACTGACTCCTTGCCCTTGACCTTGATAAGGATCTTGACCTACTTCTTCGTGGTGAGCGAGATAGAGAGTGGGAAGGACTCCTGCAACACAATCACCCAAAAGAAAAAATCACAATGTTTTTTGTTAAAACATTAAATTATTTTTATCATAAGTAAAAAAAGAAACTGACCTCCCTTCCTTTGCATATGACATCTAAAAGCACAAAGACCAGGGTATTAGGAACCTTCCAACAATAACAAAGCAGTAAAATACTATGATATGATTCTGAAATACTAAATGAACACTAAAGAATTACATAATTCAGTCGAACCAATGAAAACGGATTGAAATTAACAATACCTATAAATCTAATCCATTAGCTGTTGAAATTTAAATGTCTAAGCAAACTGATAAAATTCAAAAAGAAAATTCATTGTCCAGCCAATTCTTTCAGATGACAAAATGAAGAAATCAACATCCCATGCAGATGTGAAAAGAAAGATGCGTTTGGCTAAAATGTACAGCCCCAGTAATTAATGATGCAATTACCACAATCCTGCTGAGAAGATAATTTGACTCTCATTATTTTTTATGTTTCGCATAACAGTCATAGCTAAAAACAGTCATGGCTAAAAATAAATGAAAGAGGATAAAACATAAGATAGAAGAAACAGAGATAGGCTGACAAGTGATGGGCTGCGGGCCTTGTGCATCCATCCAACAGAAGAGCTTTATGTTTCTTGGGAAATGTATTCAAACATAAACAGAGGATCTTTGTCAGAACTATCTTGATTCATTGCAAGCAAGAAGAGGCATGAAGATCAAAATCCACGCACAGCATCATAGAATAGAGCCAATAGTTACCAAAGAGCCAGAAGATACACAAAGCGTACACCATAACAGAATCTTAAGATGAAGTCTATCATTAATCCAGATAACTTCAATTGCAAAAATGTCAAGCTTATAGGGCTAGGACTTTCAATTCAATTGTCAAACTATTCCTACATCCCCACTTCCAGAAAAATGAACTTTTTGGCCCCAACACTATTCAATACCATGATGGTCTCTGACTGCAGAAACAATAAAGCTTCTATGGCTAGGCTTTTGAATTCAATAGCCAAATTATCCCCACATCCCTACTTCCAGACAAGTGAACTATGGGGCCCCCAATACTGCTCAATAGCAACATGGTCTCTCTCCTCTTCAAAGTCTAGTGCCTAGAATACAAATAGCAACCAGAAAAAAAAAAATCATCGAAGCTAGGAGTACGAAAATGAGAGTGAGTCAATGTGTGTGTGTGTGTGTGAGAGAGAGAGAGAGAGAGAGAGAGAGAGAGTTGAAGGGATTTCGCTGCCCTATCCCTAGGCGGTGAGGCGCGCGAGATGGGGGCTTGGACAAAGGGAAAGAAAGGGCAGAGTTACGAAATTTATTTTAGGGTTAGCGGAGACACCGAAACAGGAAACCCTAATCCTCACCCAGCATTTTTAGAATCCGACGGGATATTTCTCACGGAAATGGAGAGCAATCAGTGCAATCTAGAGCAAATGACAGAGAAAAATGCAGGGTTGGGATTGAAATCTTACTCCGCTGGAATCAAGTGATTGGAAGCTGGTTGTGCAACGACGACGACCACGATGAACGGAAGCCTCGTCTCGGAACTTTGAAATTTTTCAGAAACTGAGAGGCCAGCTTCGAAACAGTAAAAGGCCTTCGAGAGGGATAGATAATAGATACTCCGGCAAAGTATATCACACTCGGGCATGCTTTTGCTTTCATATTCCGTGCGCCCGTTACTCTCAGCCCAGTGACGTTACCTATGTACAAAAACGTCGATTTTGCGCCTTTACTAGTTATAAAAAAAAATTCCACACGAAATCTCTATTGTATTTCTTGTAAAACAGATTTGATATATATATATTTTACATTATAATAAAGGTATGTTCAGCAAAGCCTAAAACTTTTCACTCTTAACGATTATTTTATTTTTAAATTATTTTTGCACATTATAATTATCTTACTTTTTAATTATTTTTATTTAACTACTCTATCACCAGTCTACCTATTTTGCTTTTACTTTTTTTTACTCTTCATGATTATTCTTGTCATATTAAATTATTTTTTACCCATTTAAAATATACAAAATTTTTCATCAAAAGTTTCATTACTTACTAAACATACTTTAAAAATGAAGTGGAAATTTATTTTATTTTTATTTACATAATAGTGTGAGGTAAAATCTGACATTTTCGTATAAAGTTAATATCAATTTTGACCAAAAGTAATAACACAAGTGTTCGGAGAATTAGCCATGAAATACTGTGAGTTTCAGATGAATCTTTGAAATATCATGAGTATAGAAAAAAAAAGGTCAAATTTTGTAGGTGTTTTTAGGATGTGATAAAAAAATTTGATTAAAAATTTTTAAAATGAGAGAAAATGATATAATATAATACCGGTAATAATAAAGAATAAAGAGACTAAAATTAAATTAGATAAATTAATTGTACAGATAATCGTGTAAAAATAATTAAAAAGTATAGTAGTTACGCAGAAAAATATGAAAAAATAATTTAAAATAGGATAATTATAAAAAATAAAAAGTTTTATTTTGAAAACTTTTAAATGTAAACAAACACATCCATGATTTAATATCTTACTGTCAGCCAAATGTAACTTTCTCTTATTATCTATGCATGTTTCAATATATTTGCATATCACTACCTCATATATTTTATTCTTTTTTCCTTTTACTACTAATTTTATCCGATATCACCTTACATCACTTTCTCAAAATTTCAAAACTTTTTCCTCTAATTTTTTTCCTTACTTTTTTTAACCGGTTGCACAAAGCAAATTACAATTTTACCCAAAAAAAAACCTTATAATTTAAGGCAAAATGAACAGATGAGCTTCTCTATATCACGTATAATCCCATGCGAATGGAGGGACGGTTGGTTGGATTGGGACGGATTTAGATTGAAATTTGATATTACTGTTAGCCGGTTAGCCCCCTTTCCAAAAAAAGAAAAAAGAAAAGTAGGATTATTGGCCATTGGATGAGGTAATATGAAATTATTGGTAAAAGGCCTGATCCAATCCTCACCTGATCATCAAGACTCAATGCTGCATGAAATTTCACTACACCTGGTGCACCATACCATTTTTTATTTACTTTAATTTTTTTTATTTCAAATGTGGGCCCAAACATGATGTTTTTATGTGTAGTTTTCACATTTTATTGATATTTTTTAAAGATTTTATTTTAAACTTAAAAAATAAAATGCCATTTTTCATGCAATTACAAATTTAACAAATACAAATAACCATTTTCATGCATTGAAAAATGACTTATTTTTATTTTTTAAATTCAAAATAAAACCTTTAAAGGCATTAATAAAATGTAAAAACTACGTACATGTAAACACCACCAATGCAGAACTTTTGCATCACCCATTTCATTTTTATTTATTTTTTCTTAATTTTTGCTACAAACATGCATAATCCTATACAAAAAATTACAATTTTTTGATACCTTTTAGTTTATTCTTCGAATATTAAAAATTAAAAAACTGTTCAAGCACCCCCAGTACCTGAACCGTTAAAATTGTTTACATTTTCAATATTCAAAAAATATATATATAAAGGTATAAGAAAAATATAAGATTTTCTACGTACAAAATAGTTTGCATGTTAGTAGCCAAAATTTCCTAAAAAATAAAAATAAAACTGGATCATACAAACGTTTGCATTGAACTTCAATGCTTAGGCCAACACACACACACATATAATTCAGAAAATGGTATAGTGCACCGGGTGCCCAGCATCTAATACATGACAAATGGAAAAAAGAAAAAAGTAACGGCTGGGCAGGATCGCAATTTCGAATTATTTCATTGATTCTACACAAGATATAATTTGGTGAATGAAATACTGTCCAACATCGCTTCTACTTTGCAATTTCCAGCACTTTGCTGTTGTCACATACATTTGCTCATACAAAACATCTAACATCCACCAATCAATACATTTACAAAAACATCAGGGAGAAAAAGGAAGACTGCAAAGAAAAAAAAAATTTGACATTATACAAGGTGCCAAATCAAAAAGGATATATAGCTACATTGATACCTTCTTATCTAAGCTTCCTAACCACACCTGCATTATCATCCTGCATTGCAAGGCTTACATGCTGCACGAATCTCTCTTCAGACTCCACTCTGAAGTCTGAATGCAAGCTTTTTGGAGTCAAGATTTATAAACATCTTCATGGGAATTTCAGTATACCCTAATTTCACCTCCTGTTAACTCTTGCCTTATTGGAAACCCAAGCATGAATGAAATTTTAACCACCCATTAGTTAGCCAGGAGCAGCACCTGCATTCAGCAATATGGCAGACATAGCAGAAATTTCTTATTTCAGCACTTCTCACAAGTCAACCAACCGTGCTGGTTTCTGTCACAGGCAAACTTTATCATGAATCCTACTATTTCCACTACTTGAGAAATTTAAAGCGGGTCTATCATTTCCTCAAGTTCCAATAAAGTATTGCACAAGAGCACGCCTTTGCTCTAATCTACATGTACAATGGCCCTCAGCAATCTGCTTTATTTATTTCACAGGCTTCCACCTCCATGCATGGCATGTCTGAGACATGCAAAAAGAATTGGATGCTACCTTGTAGAGCTGGTAAACTTCTTTAAATAACTGGATATGGGAACTGGCAAGCAAGCTCCGCTCCTAAACCTTCTGTCCCTATTTCTTTCTGTCAACAGCCAAAAATTGATATTTAGCAGAATGAAACAGCCAATTGGTGCTAATTACTGCGATCCATTTTCTCTAACTGATTCTAAATTTTCCACTGAGTTGTCTCTTGGCGAAGAATTTTGCCGTGTCAGTTGATATTCTCTCTGTACTTGTTGAATGTTATCTGCCGAAGTTGAGCAAAGAAAGAAGAAGGAGGATGTATAAATGGTGACATGCCATATACTGCAATCATCACAGGCAGCTCTTGGTGATTAGGATATGTCAAAGATAGAAAAGCAGTAAGGCTTAATGCATTAAGATAGTATTGGCAGATAAGCATGCATAGCATTCCTGACATTGGATTCAGCATTGTCCCCATGGATGTGCCACACCAATTCAAACATCTTTGACATTTTCCAGCCTGATTTAGTACAACTTTCAATACAGGACTTGAGCAAGTGCAGGGCTCATCCCATCACAAGCATGAATATCACTATAAAATGTCCACAGAGGGTGCATTTAGACATTTAGACAACAAATGCGTTTCCTTCTAGAGAAGTGAAATCTGCAATTTTACAAAGTTTGATGCACTAATGAATTGTAATTTGTACCCCAAAATGTTCATTCAAGTTTTCAAAAAGTGGGATCCAATCTGTCGATCCAGAGTTCTAGACTATAGCTGCTGGATTACAACTCAATTGAATTGAATTCAATTCACAGCACAGAAATTAATACTTCTCGAAGTTTGAACATCCAACAGATTTTATTTTCAATTTAGGCCAGCCAAATAGGGCACTAAAGAAAAGGACAAATGACTACTCCAAATTATATCTATTGTAAACTTTACAATTCAACATTGTATAATTTTTGGATATATTCGGTGATTTGTTTAGAGGATACCACCAAAAAAAAGAGCAAAATTTGTACTCATCAGTTACCAAAAGCAGTCTCATTCAATGAACAAATTACACTGACATTAAGAACAAACTATACCAGTGATAATAGCATACTTTTTTATTAGTTTTCACCCATTTAAGTATGAGAAGTTGCGTTTAAAAAAAAAAAAGGTTTTATGGGGTAATTCTTTGAAAAATATTTTCCAAGTACGTTATTGTGAGTTATTTAAAAAAATCATTTGGGTCGAAATTGCCAATTATTTTTTATACATTATTTTGCAAACCACAAATTCATGGACACAAAATGAAGTGCATGGACGGGTGTACACCACCGGAATCAAATCTGGTGCTAATCACTCTCTCTCACAAGAAAAATTCATGGCTGCCATTGGGAAGTTCCAAGAAATTCAAACCCGTTCTCCACTAGCTGATCAATACAGGCCATCACTGGTTGATCTAATGCAAGTACCGGTTCCATCAAGCAGAGCATTTCAACCATTTTCTTTTCCAAATAAAAAAAAAAAACAGAGAAGCCCACGGCTACCACACCGTCCTTCTGGATGGCCAAAGGTACTCATTTGAGTTTCCATGCTTAGCGGCTCAAGCGTCAATTGCAACATCGAAGAAGCAGGTCATCGCCTGCATTGGTGATGACGGCCCACCATAGATCAAGCATCGCGACGAAAACTGTCGCCACTCTGTTCAAAATCAAACCCATCTCGCCCCTCTCTATTCTAGACCTCAAATTTTGGTAGCAGAGCATCGGAAGCACGAATTTGGCCAGCATCAGCATTTGAAAGATACCATTGGTCCAATGCAGATCCAGTTCCATCTTTACTTCACTCAAACAGAGACCGCCATCCTACCCACCGATTAACCAGATGCGTGATGTGTACGCAGTCCAATGCAAGCTAGGAATGGATGTGTCCAGTTTACGCAGGATGTGTGCATAACTAAGATTTCACAGCAGATTTGCTTCTCTCCTCTGCGGTGTTCACTCTATAAAGGGGGTGTGGGCAAGGCTTTGGGGCGTCCAAGTTCTCAATCCAATTTTCCATTCAAGCTTTCACTTCAACAGGTCTGGAGAAGCTACGAAGGAGAGAAGATCTTCATTGCGCAAGCCATCCAGATTTGTTCTATTTCCTTTTGCTTTTTCTTTCTTAGCTTTTGATTTTTATTTTACTTGCTTTATAATTTTTAGTTGCGTTTTGTTTTTAGTTATTTTTATTGCATTTTAATTTTGCTAGTTGTAATTTTGATTTCAGATATTTAGTTTAATAAAGGGTCTGCTTGGTAAAACAGAAAACTCGACCGATTGTGTACAACTTGTCATACCCTCGTGCTGGAAGTAGAAAACATGTCATGTCAAATCATCTACGTCGACGTCGTCCATGCAAATTTGACTGTCACTGATAAAGCTTCGAGTGTGGTGCCGATGAGAGGGCCACAATGCTGCGGGGAGATGAGAGGGCCCCGCCAAAGGTGGGCCCAATAACTGACTGTAAGCTCGTGTACAGAACAATGTGTGGTCCACATGTACATCCTCACCAAGAGTGAGCCCAATAACCCGCTGGAGGCTTAACAACTCATTAAATGCATACAGTGCATTAATGAAGACAGCATGCAATCATCAACCTCAGGCCTACACAATGGATTCAATGCGCTGGAATTTTTCAAGCTAAAAAACATCACAAAAGTTTTACATTTTACCAAACAGACCCAAAATTTTCTTTTTCCAAATAATTCAAACTTTCATTGCTTCTTTGTGGATTCAACCCGTCTCACCATTATTCTACACTATAATCACTTATTAGCTTTAATGTGATTCGGTATAATTTGAGATTGGTGATCATGGGTTCCTAACGACACTCCCGTTGTTGTACACGAACCAGCTTGAGTAGCGACTTTTCATGGATGAAAACAATTAGTTCGAAGGGTGTTTTAGGATGAATTAGGAGACTCTAGTCCAAATAGATGAATTGACAATGTCGATAGATGTGGAAGGGACCCAAAAGCCTTCTCTTCTGTGACTTCTACACTTCAAACATTTTTCGTTTTCATCAGTGTTCTAACTATGGGTATGATCCATTGCTCAGGATCAAAGGGCACAAATTTCCCATGGTTCTGAACAACAGTAGCATGCCTGACTATCAGTAAATTGTATACACATGTCAACTAACAATGATATTGGATACAGCAATTACCACAGCATCCTAAAAAGACTAAGCTACATCTGTAAAACAAAGCTGTATCACCTCAACTATGGCACCTCACACCTATAGCAGATGCACCATTTTAACTCATAGATTTCAACAATAAGTTAAAAATCTAGGTTGCTTTGCAAATGTAGTTCATCTGTTTCATATTATATGACATCTGTCCAATTTGTTTCAAAAATTCAGCTTTATTTATTTGTCTTGTAGTTCATCTGTTTCATATGATATAAACATGACTGTCTAATTTGTTTCAAAAATCCAGCCATATTTATTTGTCTTGTCCACTTTGCAATTGAAGCACGAGATCGAATGGATGGAGACAAGATTGTTGATGAAAAATTGCCATCAAACGGAAATAAGAGACAAGAATTATGTTAAGTAGATATTTTTACTCTTGGCTTTCAAATACTTACAAAAATGATATATAGATGATGTGTAATTTAAGCTTAAGCATAATCCACTCACATAATTGAATTTGGTATAGCTATTAGTGATTTAGACAAGAAAACTTGGAAAGTTGTAGATCTCTCATTTTTTTTCTTTTTATTGATATTTTTCAGAACTTTTTAACTTGGAGTTTTCACAGATAATCAGCTGCATGGATAGATTTTTGGGCTTCTCTCGCTCTAACAGGATCATCAGATTGACAGATTGTTGGTATAGATCATCAAATCGCAAGTCCACATGAAAGAAATATGAGAACTACGGCACTACATACATTACAACGCAGGGAAAAAAATTAATCTAAAAATTCACATAAAATCTAGTTCTGGATAAATGGGATTTTTCATACCTGTGCCAAATCCAATAGCTTCTACTGCTTTCCAGTTTCCAGCTTATTCCAGCAGCAGCAAGAACAACAAACCCCAAGAATACAAAGTGCCATTGGAACCGCTTACGCAGCTTTTGTATAATATTCAAGATCCAGCTCCTCGAGTTCTGCCATCTACAGCATAGAGCAAGGACACGCCTTAGGACTCTTAGATAAGTAGAGGGCATATTTACAACTATGTAACGGGTGTGTGTGCGTGTGCGTGTGCGTGTGCGTGTGCGTGTGCGTGCGTGTGCGTGTGTTTTCTTGAAGCCTCTTTTTCTACACTGCACCCGTGAGTCCATAGGTTAACTAACCAATTTCACAACAAGAAAAAGGTTGTCATTTGCAGTGGATGTATGATTGCCCATACATGACTTGAGAATGACGAATAAAGATCCCTTCTCTAAGCAGGCAGCCATACTTTGCAGAATGCAGATAGTTGTGGGCGGGGCACAAATATGTACACAAGCTGACTGAAATGCTGCTTACATCAACTCAGGGAAGGTCAAATGCTACAAGCCTACAACCAACCCTCAGTCAGGTGGCCAAAATGACCAAAAATGAACTCAAAATCATGCCAGTTTCGGAAAGACATGGGCACTAAAACAAAAATGAAATGATTTGAAGTCCAGCATTAAGCTTTCCCCTTTAAAGGAGACTAGTTTGTACTCCACTCATACAGAAATAAACCAAAGGGTAATCACTGAAAGGGTGGACAAGAGGGCATTCTGTTGGCCCAACAACCAAACCTGAGCAACACCAACAAAATAATTCTACCTTGACAAAAAGTGGTTGAATAGGAGGTTTGGAAATCCAGGGTTTTGATACCTCGAAAAGGAGGAAGTCAGTGGTTACATGGACAATGTTAGTTATAAAGTGAGTAAAGACAAAATAGCCATTCTTTTTTCGGACTGGTGGTTTTAATGATTGAGAATATATGATTGGACGCTTAAAATATAGGATAATTAGGCATAAGTTAGATGTAACACATAAATGAAGAGGGTTCAGACAAATTAGATATGAGAATCTTTTGAACCTTTCACTTCCATATTTGCCTGTCTTTATAATGCATCCAAATATGATAAGCAAAACAAAATTATCTAGCTTCTAGACCATCGATTTGCAAGCCCTGGCCCCAAAATCCTAATTTCAAAATAGATGGGCTCAACAAACTTCCAGATCTATAGCCTACAAAGTTTATCATTCACAATAAGTTCCATCCAAGTATCCAACCGATAGAACATCTCTTTTCTTACTTTTCTTTTTTCATAATCGCCAAGTCTTAAGTCCTGCAAAATATCAATTATCACAGACAAATAATATTTAAGGTGCCTTTTTCATCCCATGGGATCATTCTAGCATTGTTGTGTGTCAGAGATATAGACCTATGGCACCAAAATAAGATGAACTCCATTTAGGAATCTCACAAGTGGGGGGCTATAGTATTTCACAGGAAGGTAGCATAGCATCTCAAACATTGAATCCTCGCTGAAGGAAATCTCAATCCTTTCAGGCTCTTATAAGGGCCCATCGTATTTAAACATTGCATTTCTGAAAAAGTTAAATTCAAAGAGCATCACAGGCAAAGAACTTCACCTTGCAGTTATATCTGTAGGAAATCCCATTGAACAATGTGCAAATCTATTTGCAGTTGAGAACTCTATAAGCCAACCAACAAGAAGACCTAGAACCCCAATGGCAATAATTATCATAATATTTTCTGACCTGCAGAATTAAATATATTAAGCATACAAAATTCAAAAAATCTTGGAATACAGGCTAAAAAAACACCACATTGGTTGAAACCAAGCTGGATTACTCATTGCAAGGCAAAGTCTTACAATGTGCAAAATGGCAGGTGGATCAGAACCAGACCCAGGATGCAGAGTTGCAGACCTGGTAACCTATCAGGTTGGTCCTGGGCTAACATCTGACCAGTGGTCCATAGTGGCTTGTCCTGCATTCTTTGCCACAATAAGGAAGAATAATTGATTGGTGGCCTTTATCTGTCATTTGATGATCATCAGCTGTGGTAGTAAGTTACTGGCCCAGTAAGCACAGTTACAGCCTAATCATTCGCTTCAAGATTCTACTTACATCACTGGTTTCTTATACCTGGTTGCGCCAGTTGCTGCCAAAAGAGCTGTAAGAATTGCAACTGTTGTATGGATTGCCCTCTTATAAATTTCGTCTATGGCGGCCATGTACACAAATGTGCTAACCACAGCCATGAAAGAAAGCCAGAAGTCCATGAACTGAAACAAAGCAGAAGAAAATGGTCTCTTTTGTTAATAGGAAACCAAAAAATGAAGCAAAACATGACAGAGCTTACCCAGTGGCCTTAAACAACCAAATGAAGTAGATTGAAATATGAACACCAATCAAAGATATTGAATCCCAGGTTGTTGTTTTTTTTTTTTTCCTTAAAAAAAAAGTTCTAGAGAGAGAGGGAGAGAAACTTCTTGTTGGCCTGATTTGGCGCAAGCACACGCACACACTCCCTCCCTCCCTCTCTCTCTCTCTCATGCACGCACACGCTATGTGCATGTTAATAGGTCCAGGGTTCAGACACTGCCAGCTTTAATACTGAGTTACTGACCATTCAAAATAAAATGAAAGGCTATTTCAATCTAACTTTTTTTTATTACGAAATTTCCACCTCCCCCAAATTATGGATTTTGCAAAAACACCCATCCCGATGGAAATCCATGTTTGATCAGTCAAAATCCTGATTGTCAACTTTTATCAGATTTTATGAGCCACCTAGATATGTTCAAACCTACGTAACACTCTCTTAGACCAAGCCCCACTTAGCTGACGGATTAGATGACGGACATCGAACCCTTAAATTGTAAAATTGGACAAGTGGACAGGATAAAACAACTTGCATGTGCAGTTGTTTCCACTAGGACTTTCAACCTTATGCATACTAAATCTGGAGGAAGCATAGAATGCACTTTCTACCTGGAATTCTTGCTTCTCTTCCCCAGTAAACACCACATAAACAAGATACGGTGCATTAATTTCTCATATAAATTGTGACATGTCTATGCACACACGTGTGCACATACACAAAAAAAACAGTTACTTCCGACTCAAAAAAGTTACCTCATAAGAAAAGTAATGTACCCATAGCCATGAAAAGAGAGAACACACCAATTTTAAGTCAAAAGCAGATACTTTTGAACCAAAGCAGTTACCTCATAAGAATAAGGAATGTACCTGGAGGACATGAAAAGAGAGAACGCACCAGGTGCCCACATCACAGGCATGATATAGTGCACTTGAAACTCCACTAGATGTGAAGAGAACCCATTCAGAAAAAGCCTGCACACAACCTCAGATAGTTGTTAACCTGTGTGTTTTACATCCACTGATAGAATAATATAAATAGAAATGCAATGATATTTGGATTGGCAATAAACAGTCTAAAAGAAGAATTGTATTGGCGACATATATGTGATCCAGTGCCACATTATTGACAGGATATCAGAAAACATGTTTTGTTAATAACTGAATATATGAAATTATAGAAGTAGTACTCCTATATTGAAACTTTGTTACCCTAAAACTTTTCAATGATTAGGTCACGAATTTTATTTTATTTTTGGTTATCGTCATTTTAGTATGAAGCACCTTTTTAACATGTTTGATGGCATATTCAGTTCAGTATCTCAGGATAATTCTAATAATTAGCACTCAATGCTTACTCTTTACATTATATGATGAACATTAGTCAGATCCAGGGTATCCTATTTCTGTGACACAATGTACAAATTTGGATGAAAAATCTACACAATCAGATACAACATTATGTTAATTGAAAGATGTCGCTGCATACTACACACTGAATGCAAAAAGTTAAAAATTCTTTTGACCCTTGTAGATTTTGATGCCCTTTGGGAGGCCAGAATGGTGAGAAATGATGACACATTCATTCGACAAAACCAACAATCCATTTACTTTTCTGAGGACCACATAAAAAGTCAGAAAAGGTATCTCATAGACCATGATCAACTGCCAAGCCACTTGGAGCCGACCATTGCAAGAAATTTTTTCATGTTCAATAAATTTTTCAACAGAAATCTTTAATTGAAATGACTTAAATGCTTACAATATACTTGATGCATTGGTCATGTTTCATTTTCTCTAGCGTTAGTAGAATACTGGACATGAGCAGCATGTAAGAAAGACAACTTGGTCACTTCAGATACAAAAAAGTATAAAGCTGTAAGTTATACAATTATGGGAAGTTAAGAAAGACTTTCTGTTGCATCATGGAATCACTGAACTTCTCAAGTTGGCAAAAAAGGAAAGACCTCTCATCAAGTTTTTTATGTTCATTACTAGATATGAAAACTCCAAGACGTCACCCTTCACAGATTAATTGTTTAGAGGCAACCTTATAACACAGATGACCAAACTTGTAAGACAGGAATGTGTAGCATCTGACGTAAGCTTGACACAGATCATTATTGATAAAAGTCAAAATTTTCAGATCTTTGCTTTCTTTTTAAGAGAACAGAGAATAACATTCCCTCATAAATTTTACTAAAAATTTGACATTCTGGATTGCAAGCTTCCAAACTCAGACTAAACATGAACCATAGTTTTGGATAATTGAATTAACTTTTGCATTACTATAACAATTTCAATCATACCCTTTGCTTAAGGGCCCAAAAAGCAGGCAGAAATGCTGCTGCATTTGAAGCAATAAGGGAAACTGACTGCCGTATATGACCTACATTAAACCAGATGGATCAATCAGAAATAAGTATAACTAAAACCACCATAAGCAGAGTAGCCTGATAACAAGACAAGATGAGACGGGAGCAGAATACCCATGTATGAATGTGGGTTGTAGTTATCATGACGAAAAGTCATACCTGCAGAGAGTTTATGATAAATTCATACCAAATCTAAACCTACTATTGCAGTTTACAAAATGCCTTAGGTTGAGGAATGTAAAGAGATTGGCTCCAAGAAGAAAGGGGTCTCTTTTAAGGTCCACAGAACAGCAGATGCTGCATCATTGGAACATTTGCCACACTGAAAATTCAGAATTGCCTACAACGTAATCCCCTTAACATCACCCCCTAAACTATGTTTTGCAATATAAAACACTACAAAACTGAAATGGTTTATGCCCATCACTATTAGGGCACGCTTTATCAACAGCATCCCTTGCATTTCAGTTATTGTTTCCGCAAATTCTCTCAAAAATATTACCTAAGATGAAGAAACATAAGGTGATGGTCACAAATTAAAGTCCCCAAAGAACAGAAAAAATAATTTAAAGGCAATAAAAGAAATGTCCACTTCCATCTCTGGAAGGGTTGCAGCTTGCAACAGGTTCGCCACTTTAAAAAAGATCAATTTTGTTGAATTGAACTTTTCCGGTGGGTGAATTAATTTGATTGTTATACATTTTTTTTTTTTTGATTGGTTACACATTCTTATTGACATAGGGTGCTGACTCGGTAAGATTTCACCTTTTATACAATTTAACTGCTGACTGTGCATTGATTTCCACCTAATGCAAAGTTGCATCATTGGTGCATAGGTCGCACAGCAAGGTCCAAGTGGCCAAGAGCTTTGAAAAAAGAGAGAGAGATGGATTCAGTTAAATCCACATGCCTAGTTCTAAATGAGAATACCTTCATGCGTTACAAGCTCAATACTGCAATCAAAGCCACCATGATTCCGATCACATGCACAGTAGCTGAAGACAAAACAAATCAGTAAATAATCTGCACAGAGGATAAAAAGAATTTAATATTGCAGACATAGGTTCCTAGGTTATGCCCAAAGAATCAGCATCCTCATTCAGTCCAGCAATATTTAGGTCTGGGTTCAATCATTGCATGGTCTGGATAGTTCAAGAGATTGTCATTACATGAATCAGAAACAGATTGCCTCCAAGGGAATGCCCATCACCTCATAATCTTTCACCACCATGTGTGGAAGTTCAGGTTGTCTTGTTTCCCAGCATTCCATTTCTTTGCCAATTACAAGGAGTATTGTACTTGAGTTGAGTTATGCAGAGAAAATTCAACCACAAAGGGATCCACTAAAAAATGTGGGCCTCTTCACATGAAAACTAATCTGAATAAAAAATGCAGGAAACTCAGACGGAAATTTGTATGTTATACTCAACAGAGTCCACATTAAGTAAAACAAATCCATCCAAAATTCAGTCCTGAATGTACTAAAAATTTACTAATTCAATTCTGAGGAATGTAAGAACTAGATGAAAAACCTGTAGAATGTCAAACCACTTTCATCAGCAGCAAAGCGACAAGTCCCTTGAGAAAAGCATCTTTTTGGGCATCCCTCCAGAGAAAAAGACATGGTAATCCGATCTTTCACAGAAGTGTCACTCAGATGTTGCAATCCAAAAGTCCAAGTCCCTTCTTTAGCATATAAGATATAGAAGTTCACCTTTCCTTCACTGGGATCATTCAATACCAACAGCATGGAGCCATTGTTACTGCTTGTTCCATTAAAATAGTAGTCCCAAGTACCTAGAGAAGGAATCCCACCAAATCTGGCATAAATTCCATAAATCACTTTCTCATCAGATACTAATTGAATGTGCATATTTGCACCAGCTGCACCACGAGGAATGTCCAGAAGAAAGTAAGTCCAGGAATCATCTAAGTTGTCCCCGAATGATGAGTGGCTTAAAAGTGGCTCCACAGGGAAATTAGCCGACTCGACGGATGCACCGACTGGCAAATAATAAGATTCAAAAGGAAGAGGACTTTTTTTAAGAACTCTCTGCAGACAACCATCTTAGTCGGTCAATAAGAACTTTCCACAAGCAAGTTTATTTAACAATCAAGGCAAGATATATCAGGAGATAAGGTACAATGAGGCTTTAGGTTTACAGAAAGGCTGTGACAATAGAAAGCATCTGCCTCAGTAGCAGACTAGAAATCAACAAAACTGGAGGAAATACATAATATTTATGAAGGATTTGTTTGACCCAACAAATTTTAAATTCAGTTGCACCTTTTACTGACCCAATTTGTTCACTGAAGGAACCAACCAATAGTTACCCTATAAATCCTGTCCACAATTTTTGCTGCCAATGGAGCCCAAATCAAGACATTATCAGTTGTAATCTTCAAAGAATGCCAGGATCATAAACCTGGGAAGATATTTGTCAAATTTCGAAAAAGTTCCATTGATCAATGGTTTAGATTAGTGGATGATCAGCCTACCAGCACAATTGCTGGATAGAACCCAAGATTGTTTTTTGTTTTCAGGTCAAGCATCATATTTACCTCATTTAAATCAATAAGACAAACAGAAATGAATGTCAGATACGCATCGGAAGAAACTCTAATAACATCAATATAAATAATAAAACCAATGCATCAAAACAATCAACAATAACTACAAAAAAAGTAGAAAACTAATTTTAATTGTTGTCTTATCTTAAAAATTATATATCGATGTCTCTTATAGAGAATACAAGAACAAGAAAAGGAACCAACGTAGAAAGGAAAGCTAATAACAATACACAGCCATACAATTCAATTTTCTTAAAATATACTGTCGACTAAGTTATAATAGAAACAAGATAATGGAAAATTAGACAGCTAATGATTAGCCAATTAAATAGTATGTTATTTCAAACTGTTTCAACCATAAGTACCAAACTAAACTAAATGTTGCAACCTTGAATTCTTCTGCTGGATTGAGATCTTAGAAATAGAGTTACTATCATTAGGAGGTTGAGATTTTAATTGATAAAGCTCAGGTAGGGCTTCTCTTTTCTTTTCTTTTCTATTTCCATTTCTTTTTCTTTTTTTTTTTTTGAGGTGCAAGGTAGGGCTTATCTTGATTGAGCCTATCCCAACCAAAGTTAACCCAACAATCGGCACTCGACCAGATAGTGCCTTCAACAAAGGGTCACTCAAATCATTATCCATAGACAAATATGGTGGGTTTCAAATTGAAGCAAGCTAAAAAATCTATAGGTTTCCTGCAGGATTACATATTCAGGACCTTACCCTGCTCAAAAGTAACACTGAAGAAATTAAACCAGAGCTCAAAAAGTTCAAGAGCAATTAAAATACCACAAGTTTAATCAATTCACTCAAGGACTGTTAACACAATCTCCACGTCCTAGAACAACTCTCTTTAGTCTTTCCAATAACAGTACCAACAAAGTTGAATATGGTCAAAATCCACATACCTTGGTTGACTCGCCAGACCTCAGCAAAATCTCAGGATAAGTTTTTAACATAAAAAGGTTCATTGAGTTTCTCAGAAATAAAAGGTCATAACAAAATTTCATCATTAACTGCATGTTGGAGAAAGAAAATCTAAAACAGTAGAAAAAGAAAATTAGAAATTGCTGAAATCAAACTCGATCAATAGGGGAGAACAAAAATACCTGAAGTGTATATTTATTCGACGTGCAATTTGGCCCGGCTTTTCCAATAGGACATCCATACACTTCCCATTCAAAAGAAAAGCAAACACTAGCATTTGTCAACTCTTCTGGCATTTCCCCGTTTTCACTTCTCTTGTTTATAAAATGAACAGCAATATACCATTGACCAACCTCTGGCGACTGAATAATCAAAGGATCATTACTTAGATCTCCAGAATAGTCATTAACACTTATCAGAGGCAATGCATTGTGCCGAGCATAACACATTACAATCATTTCACCATCATTCTGTGTAGCATTATTAGATGTTTGACTGAGTCTGATGTTCGTAGCCATAATCCTCAACTGGGATACCATGTCCACTATCTCCAGGGAATAGATTTTTGACATTCCATCTCTGAGACATAAAGCCTCATAAGAATCTGAACAAGTAACCACTTCTGTAGCTGTTGACTCACTAGACTTCAATTCAGCGCTCTTGTTTCCGTCAAATGGATTATTCTGTATGCTTCTTATGGACATTTTACTGCCATCCGAGTCTCTGCTATGATACATCCCATACTCCAAAAGATTTCTCATGCTCGTATTTGCATTTGATTGAGCACAAGAAAGCTGATCAACGGACTGATTGCAAAATGGCCCCCACATTGTTGAAGTCATGCATCCTTCTATAGTTAAAACGACACTGAAAGTGTATGACATGCCTCTACTAATCTGCACCAAAAAGAGGGGAAAAAGTCTCAAATGTTAGTGTATTGTGACAATTGAGAACAAGAAGCAATGAATTTCTAGACAAGAAAAATACATATTAACTTTGTCAGCCTAATTGAACTGCATATGGTGCAATTTTGATGACAGGCAACATGTGTATGGCAAGTATCCACCAGATCATAAGTAATACCAAAATCCCTTTGTAAGAAATTGGGAACTCAGGTTGAAAATGCATACAGCAGGAAGCAGCTTCCTACGTAACTCTACAAATTGCTTAATAATCAGAAAGGAGCAGTAGCAACAAACAATAGGAAGAATGTTAATATCTGCTGCATCGTTAAAATCATGTACCATCTTTGATTGTGTTCTTGCTGGACCAAGGCCATTAAAAAATCCCAAATACAGTACTCCAGGAGAGATCTGCACAGGAGTGTTTGGAATTTCTTCACTGTTAGATGCCTGATACAAAAGAAAAAGAGTGGAAGAACACAAATAATTCATGCAGTAAGGAAAAAAGGCATTTCAAAAGATATAATGCATGCTAAAATCATGCTTTCCTATAGGAGCACACAACATGGATCAATAAGATAAATATCCAGTGGGAAACTTTTTACAGTAACTAGTTTTCTGCATTTGCAAATTTGACTGCATCCGCTCTGATCATCATAGGCTACCAGCTTACTTAAATATGGCCAAGTGCCAAACAGATCACATGAATTTGAAAGTCCTGGGGGCTGGGAACATGTTGCCAATTACATAAAAGTTTAGGATGAGATCCCACACTAGACAAACACCAAAAGCAATTTTTGAGCCGTCCAGCTCATTCATACAGAAGAATATAAAATAAAAACAATTCTGGTAATTTGTCCTGACTTGCTCCGTACTTGATAGGTAAGACTGCTGAACAGAGCAGACAGAACAGGCTCCCCAATTGGACAGTCATAAACCTCGAGTTCATACTTGACAGATATTTGTCAGTAAATGAAATAAAGCAAAACTCAAGAAAAGGAGACCTAGGATTTGATAAATAGATTCATGACTTCCAGGAATGTTCAAGTCCAGTTGCAGCGCTGCGCAGATAGTGTTCCATCATCAGGAAGATGGTTCAACTCCAGTGCAAAATAGCATGAACTGAAAACCCAATTATAAATACTAGAAAGTGCATGTCATTAGATCCTTAGATTTCTTTAGAACATTTTAAATGACTACCAAATTCAGATCCATGTTAGGAGACCAATTCTAAATTTGCCAAAATATCTACGCTACATGAGAATAATCATTAAAAATATTATGTACATTTGCGGGATAAAAACGACCTGATCATTTGTCAACTTCACTTTTATATTTTTTTGAAAGGGAATGCATTGTGCCGCAACCTGACGATTTTGCGCAATTCCAATAGACCCATTAAACTGAAGGTTTAACACTGCAAGAGTAGAAAATGATTTTCTGAGATGGAAGCAATTGCCTTAAAAGTATGTCAATATAAACAGATCATTTTTAAGTTGATGTTTTCATTGGGTTGACTCAAGAACAGAGGAAATGTAAGCTGTTAAAAATGCCGACCAAAACAATAATAGATAGAGTTTTGAAGCTTCAGAAAATATATTGTCTAATAACGTGGGGAATATAGCAGCAGTGTAGACACTGGACACCACACGTTATCATTTGTCCGCACAAAAAATATAATTAGGAGACTTCAATTTAATTTCTATAGAAAGTCTGAAAAGGATTCCCCATGATTAGCCCTGACGAAACAGATAACCAACAGCTTCTATCACATTGGTTGAAGTCAATATGAAATTATGAATCACATGCAATTCATGTGCAACCTTGATAACCCCTGGTATTCTGGGAAGATAAAAGCCATGTATCATAATTGTCTCCATCTATTTTCTTTTGGGAAGTTTGGTGGCCCACAACAAATAAAAATTCTTAACAGTGAATTTACACTTTTTTCCAATAGGATACCACAAAAGTGGCAGAACAAATTATACAAATAAAGAAAAATATAATGGTACCCTAGGATTTAATCAAAACATCTAGATTACCAATTGCAATTGGGTTGCATATGAGGATCTCACTAAAAGATCTATCCATTAGAGCCAACAACTCTTACAACCATACATAAAATAGGCTCAAAATCTTAGAAAAACACAGATACTAATGGAGAGGTGGTTTGTTCAAAAGTGAAACAATTAGTAAAGGATCATAAAGCACTAACAATCAATACTTTGTTGCAGCAAATTTGAAGCAGGTGGTAATTATTATAAAGGATGCAGCACTCATTGTGCCATGAAATATTAACTGAACCATCTATCCTCAGGGAAGCTGTAAAGGAACAAAGATTTTGAGGAAGATAAACCCACTTGATGGACTCTGTTATAATTAATAGATTGTGAGAGTTAAAAATTGGCCCTCAAAATGCAGTGTCCAGTCGTCAGTTGAGCCCCAAGCGATCTGCCAGAAAGCTTTTAGACATGACAGAGAAATCAAATTCATTTCGAAGCAAATTGATTTTTCAACTAGCCTGCCCACTAAAATTATCAAGATTGATTATCTACTCCAAATTCAACAGTCTTGTTAATTAAAGGAGCTTAATGATCAACATCAACTTGGAGGAGCTTTCTTTGACTATTTTTCTTAAGTGTATAAGACTAATAATTTAAATTACAACTGAAATTGTTGAAGAATATTTCATTACTTATTCCATTTCCCACTTATCAAGAACCAAACGATCCTGCATTGCTACCGCCTAAGAACGCTATGGCCAATCTAAGGGTAAAAGAATAGTTATAGATTAAAGGAGAATTTTGGTCATTTTATTATTTTTAGCTATTAGATTCACCATGCATAGTTTTGTTATCAATGTTATGATCAATAACAACATTTGAAAGTTCTCCAAAGATCAGATCATGATAATTCATTGTGCATAGTTTTGTTACTCCTGTTATTATTGAAAATAATTACAAACAATTGGAAGTTCTTCAAAAATCAGATCATGATGAATCTTCTTCTTCTTCTTACTGCAACTGCTGCCAGCAACATGCCTTTCTCCAAACCCTAGGTACCATATTCCATAATTTAAAAATTTTTTTTAAAAAAAAAAAAGCTTCATGAGGATGTAACATGTATCAATTTGATAGATGGGAGTTCGAGAATAGGGATATGATATGCTAGATGTGAGAGGTTGAGAGAGAACACAAGACTGTAAAATAAAGCACATAAATAAGACTACTTTAGGCCATAAGTTGATCTATGAAAATATGAACTGAGAGGAATTGTTAGAATGTAAGTTAAACAATCTGGTCAAATAAAACAATACAAGACAACATTTGTATAGTTTGAAAGGAGATGAGGGAAAATTTCCTCTCCTCCCCCTTGTTTAACTACACGTTCAAATACCTAGACAACTGTTTTCCATTTACATTCAAGTCTAAATTTTCCATCCTTAACTCTTGTGTCCTATGCTATATGGATTTTTTCCATGTTTTCTGAGTTCATTTGTCAGAAATAATGTCTACAGAAGCAGAAATGATTTCAACATAGTGGATAAACACAATTAATTATTCTCTTTTTAACAGTGGTGATGGAAATGATTTTCGGTTTGACTCTGGCCTAAATGCATTGTCTCTTTCACCCTAAAGTCCAGTTTTGGAGCCTTATAATTCGAATGTTTCAGCGGAAAAAAATACATCCCACATGTAAGATTTATAACTTCAACGGAAATTCGTAATCCTCCCAAATATCCAATCTAATTACATGTTTTTATATGTCCTAATTATGTCATATTTAGAGTTTCTGAAAGTCCTCTATATGGTTGACGCTTTGATGCAAATATAAACTCCCAGTTAATTTCTGGCATGAAATTTTACACGAGTTTCCACAGAAGTGGACACCATAAGAAAAAAAAGAGTTTTGCATAAAAAGATTTCAGATACAAACTCAGAGAATTCATCACACGTTACAAAGGCTGTAAACAAGTGCAAGGTTTCATGGAAGGCAGGTAACAGAAATGATCGAACCACTAAAAATGCTTGAAATAGCCTTGACAGAGAGGCACTCAACTGTACCTAAATCTCTCATGGAAGTTTCTGATACATCTGGAAGAGGAGGACTGCCATCTCTTAAGCATATTACTGGCACTGAATTCTTATAGCCTTTTCCAGTGCTCCATATATCCTTCATAAAAAATTGACAAGCCAAAAAGAGAATAAAAATTAAAGGGTGACAAGACTGAGAGAAGCAATATACCATTGATAAGCAGTTTCTAACTTCGTATGCTGATTAATTCATGGGAAACAGTTATGAACAAAACCTGGAAAATAATTCTAAGAATATAAAAAAATCCAAACCAAAAACAGAAAAGGAAATGCTATGAAACTGCTGTCAACAAATATGGACTAATTCATTGTTCTTCAAGGGACCTAGGGAAGTTCCATCTCTTCTTGTGAATTTTCAATTGAGAAAAGATAAATGAAAATTAACATGCAGCAGACAGTAGGTTACAAATGGAAATGGCAGCTCTATCTGCTGCATTGTGGTTTCTTCCTTAAAGGAATCATTTATCTTTACAGAACAAATGAAAAAAATTTCTATAACCATAGGAATAGGAAAGTAGATTATAAAGAAAATGCCCCAATAATTTGATATCTAAGTCTCTAGGTCCATTATTCTATCAAAAAAAAAAAAAAGTCTCTAGGTCCATTAGGTTCAAGACTTAGATTGGATGAGGATAAAAAAGTGTTACTGTGTTGAGAGTGAGAAAAGTTGCATGGAAATTGAGAAAAGTCGTATGGGATATAAGAAAATCAGGCCTTTTTTTTTGGAAATGAAAAAAGTGTTTTTGGGAAATGGAAGATTCCATCTCATCCAAGTTGTGAAGAGATTACTAATTTTTTTAAAGGCATCACGGTCATACTCACAATGTCTACACTTGTCTCTATATCAATCATCATTGTGGAAAACCAAGGAGGCAGCTCAACTGAAACACATCAAAGACAGCAAATATTCATAAGTTTCAAAAGAAACATTAAACCAAAAAGGAAATAGTTGCTTCCTGCATGATAAGCAAATAAGCCACTTCTCCATGCTTGTTTTGAGTAAAACCAAAACAATCAAAGACCTCAGTCTCCACGTCCCAATGAGAAATGAAATCAGTTCTCAGTAATGAGGCAGAAGATGGTTCCAGGGATATGAAATAGACCCAGTCAAATCTATTTTAGCTCTCTTAAATATTGAAGACCAGAAAGCAATAACAAATAACTAAAATGGAAGACAAGAAAGACATATCCCCTATTGCATTGAACTTCTTCCAAATGAGATAAATGTTGTAATGACTACATGCCCAGAAACTTGACCAAATGATTAAGTTTTATATGTGCAGAATGCACACTTCATCTTCCAATTCCTATCAGAATTTTGTATCCAGAACTGACGACTAGCATTCTAAGATTTAATAGAAACTCATCTCTCTTAGTTGGGCAACAAATTACGGTCCACATATTCTACTAGTTAATAAACAGAAGAGAATGCTTTCCAAGGTCCTAAGCTAGTTAATGTAAAGAATATGAATTTAAGTCCGCCTACCAGGCTATCACAACTCTCAAATTATAATGATTTAGCAACATCTATACTGTCCTCTACATTGACCTCACAATAAAGATAACCTCACATGAAATTCTCCACCTACTTTTAAAGCGACCAATACCCAATAAAGATAACCTCACATGAAATTCTCCACCTACTTTTAAAGCGACCAATACCCGCATTTTATCCATCCAGGAATGAAGGGAATATTTGGATTGTTTTTCTTTTTTATTTATTGTTTGTAGACAAGCAACATTTTCCATGGTCTGGAATACCTGCTGAGTAGATTGGGATGACTTTTGCGCCAGACATCCAATGTTGGAGCCAACCTATTGGAGGCACCAAATGATGCTAGCAAGTGTCCAGTGATGGATAGAAGAGAAAATATCTATCAACCTCCCAAAACTATTTTTCTAGCAGAACAAATGGATATCAGCAACAGAGCTCAGTAGCCCACTAAAGAGAGACGATATAAGTTATAAACAATGTCTCTCACATTACCATTTTAATTAAATATACGACTTAAAAAGCTTAAGAAGAAACACTTTCAATGTAAAGTGTTCAACAAGCACGCATGTGAACCTCAACAAAATACACATAAATGGATGCATTTTGCAAGAAAATAATTCAAGGTCATGAATTCATTATCGTATATCATTATCACATAATAATCGCTAGTAATAATGTGATAGATAAGATTCACGTCTGACAACGACAGACCAATATACCATTGGAACTGCACAACTAAATTACTTCCAATATCACGTGTAAAGATCAGTCCGTTCTGGTGTAAGGTAAATAAAAAAAATTTGTGTTGAAGCCTGTGAAATAAAGTTAATAATTAAAAAAGCAGGTAGTTAAGTAGCAAGTTATTCTTATATTGATGATGCGTAGGTGTGCGTTGAAAGAAGTGGGATTTTTTTTTTTTTAACCTCTTATCAAACAGTTACTGGTGTCTAACTATTTTGTTCTTTTCCATAAAAATAAAAATAAAAAAAAAACTATTTTGTTCTGAATCCAGGTCAGTGATTGTAGGCCACCAACCGATCATGGGATAGTCTACGGTGACTGAGTTGGGAATAAAATGCAAAGCCGTACCGAATGATTCCAGCTTCCCAACCGGCAGGCAAGCTTTCATCATACAACACAAGAATTACACCAGAAACATTTCTCATCTCACAGCGGAGCATTCGCATACAATACAACAAACTCGGGGTGTAATTATCATCTCAAATTCCTGAGAAAACAGAAGATTTTGACCAAATTCGGAATAAACCCTATCTCGACGCATTTCAAAACAACCAGTCAAGACTTATAAAGTAAAATTTTTCCAAGGCCTCAGCTAGCGAGCATGCAACTTCGCAGCAAGCACGAAGGCCCATTCATCAGTATCGAAACCGTTGATCACGCGAAACTCCCACCAAACCCACCATGCATAGATGATGTTCAAATTCGTCGCTCCTTATTCCCTCAAACACAAGCCTACAATCGCCGAGTCACAACCACCCAGACACATCCGCGGAAGACAGGAAAAAAAAAAAAAACCCAAGAATATCGAATATGGAAAGCAGTGGGGCCTATCTGATCAACGGCTTGGATCGACCGAATAATGCCGCAAAGCTGCCCCGCTGCTGGAATTCGAGGAGCCTGCAAGCTAGAGTGCGCAGGGAGTGCGGAGAGTAAAACGCGCGCACCTCTGATGTAGCGCCAGTCGAAGGGCTTCAGCTTGCCCTCCGGGTAGCTTAAGCTGGACAAGATGGCGGGAGAACCGTACGTCGGCTCCGGCGCCGCAAGTGAGACGCACGTGACGCCGACGACGAAGACGACGAGATGAAGAAGAGAAATTGGAGGCGGATTTCGCGACACGAATCTCATCCCGTCGGAATAATTAGAGCAGGAGAAGACCCCCGCGAACCTGCAACTGGAGCCAAAGACCCGAGAAATGAAAAGAAAGGAAATAACGGAGTGCGTGGGAATTTTTATTTAATTTTTTTTTTTGTAGGTTTCTCGACGGCGACGCGTGAATACGCGCTATCGTCGGTTTGTTGATCAAAACGGCAGCTTTTCGCAGTGTTTTTATTTTATTTTATTTTTTAAAATTTTCCGGGCGTTTGACGTCCACGCCCATTTCCGTACGAAACCCACTCGATTTCTTCTTCCCCAGCAGCCCCTTCCCGTATGCGTGCGCGAATAAATACATCCACATCTATAGCTAAAATGTTAATGTATTGTATTGTTCGTTACTTCATTTTAGCAAAATTTTCTATTTATGCGGGAAGAAAAAGGGCCAGGATTCACGATTGGATTATAACAAAATTCATCATTTGGTTACACGCTAAGCATGGTAATTTTTTGCTCGTGTTGTGATGATTGGAAGGTCTGGATTGCCGTAAAAAGAAGCATTTTGAAGTATGGAGAATTTACTTATTTATTTATTTTTTATGGGTGCGGCAGTTTGGGTATAGATTCATTAGATTGTATGCTTTCATTAGTAAAGTAATTATTTTTGGGACCGAATTTACGAAAAGATGAGCTTTTGTTAAAGGCATGATCCAGTAGTCAAATAATAAGAATGTCCGTCCTGGCCATACGCGTGTATGAACCCTTGATTGGCGTGGACCATTGCCTGCCTGTTTAATGCCCTTAAAAAGCGCTTTTTTTTTTAAAGTTTGGCCACTCCCATGTTATTTTTAATTAGTGTTTTATCTTTTCATAAAATATCTTTTTTTTTTTTTTTTTTTTTTGTCCTGCTCCTTAACCAATTAAAGCAAACCGCGCTAAAGGAGGGAGTGTCAGATATTTCCAGTCAATTATATCCGTCAACGTGGAAAAGTTCCAGAATATCACATTTCTCCGTGAGCCCGTACGGGGAATGATAAAATTTTTATAAATAATTATATAAAAATTAAAATAGATAATTTTATAAATAATTATATAAAAATGATTTAAAAATATGATTATGAAAATATAAATTTTTTAACATTCTTCATGTTAAAAAATAAAAATAAAAAACCGAGCAGCAACCACAAGAAATCGCACTGCTCCTGCGTGCCAAGATTTCCTCGTATAAAAAAAAACACTTTTTTTTCTGAACTCCGTTTTTTTTGAAAAAAAAGGTCCGTTTCTTAAGAAATTGTTCACAATTAAGGTAAGATTATCCCAAAACATGAATCTTTTATGTTTTAAAAATAAAAATTTATTTTTTCATTTCAATATAAAAATTTTCAATTTCAATGCACGTCTACTCATTTCAAATTTTCGTTGGTCTCAAATTCCCATATTCGTCCTATGCAAGCCATTAAAGTTGAACAGAGAGTTTTGCAACAACAACCGTTGTTTTATTTTATTGTATTTTTTTTTACTGTTGTTGCTGGACACATGTACGTCAGCTTCCAGAAGAATGTGCGCGGATGGTACACGCTAACCCCACACGGTCTTTTAATCGTAGCCGTTAATCTTTCCATTTTGATGATGATCGGAAAATCCAAACCGTTTACCCACAAAATTATATCAACAAAGTTCTCGTAAAAGTCTTCAACTTAAATTTTACTGAATGAAATAAATACGATATATTTCAATATGAATATCGCATAAAACACAGAATACTTGTATTACATTGAAATTTTTTCAAAAATTCTGTCTTATGCGTTTTTGGACGCGATGGACTATGGTCCGGATTTCTGATTTCAGAACAGATGGTTAGAAGAATCAAAAAGTGGCGTAAAATCAAAACAGCCAGCTACTTGCCTATCTCCTTCGTTGATTTCCCACCGAAGGCTTCAGCGCGCGAGTCGTCCAAGGGTGTGTTTGGCAATTTGAAAAAGTTGTCAAATTAAAACTTTTCAATCTAAAACTTTTCACTCTCCATAATTAC